>JBBMOE010000027.1:0-125692 GCA_037975065.1 Chaetodon trifasciatus | reverse complement strand
GATATATATATGTGTAGACATATATATATATATATATAAAATATCTATCTTAGTTTCTTAAAATACAGCCTTTGCCTGTGCTCTGTCATCTTACAGTTCCTCTTATTTCTGTCAGTGGATTTGTATTTTTTCCTTTTCCAAAGCTGGGTCAGCTTTCTAATGCTCTCAGATGGAGTGCAGGTTTTGGGCTGTGCAGCTATTTTGCTGTCAGGCTCTTGTGTTGAAAGCAGCGTCTAAGTGTGCCAAAGTTCAATTTTATTTCTTGTTTATTTCTTGTTTTCTCATTGGAAAATGGGAGCAGCTCTGCCCTGGCAACAAAAGTAGGCTATTTGCATACTGCGTTGTGATTGGTCTGTGCATTGATGGGCTTGCCAAATCACGCTGTATCTCTGTGGTGATAGGCTATGCTAATTAGGTGCTGTTGCTGGGATTCTGAATAGTGGTTACTGTGTAGCACTGGTGAATTGTGTTGTCTGGTGAGAGATGCTGATAGCTGAACATGCTATTTGATAATTTTTTGATTCCTTCTGGCTTAAAATGAAGGATGATTCACTGTACAGTGTGGAGATGCTTTATTTTCACCCCTTTTCACTGTTAAACCTGCTGTTTTGCTCCTTTTTCTTCACAAAGGTTGATATATTGCTGTTATAATTTATTTTGTATTTATCCTTTGATGCATTTTTCTGACTTAACATGATTATCAAAAGACACTCTGTATTAACTTGACATGTATTGTAACTATGAATGAATCCTTTTTACTGTTCTTAAAATCTTATGATCATTTTTGTCTGTGTTAAAGTGTAAGCTTGATCATTTCCACATACATGTAAATATTATAGATGCATAATTTACATTTTGCATATATTTTGCTCTCCCAAAGGTATATTTAGACATTTTTATGTTCAGGAAATTGTAATTGGTGAGATTAAGCAGCAAATAATGCCTTTTTATATAAGATCTGTACAATAAGTAGCACATATCTTTACCTGTTTTATTTTTGGGCCAAAAATCTCTTGTGTGAAAGAGGAAACACAGCTGTTTTACATCAGGAGCATTACCCTTTTTCCTTCTTTTCGTGATTTGTTACATGTAATGTTGAATTAAGGTATTATGCAACTCATAGCAGTGTTAATTTCTTCCAGGAGGAGAGACTTCAGCATGCAAACCTTCGTCCGTCCGGCTTGCGCCCTCTTTTTCTTTACACACTGCTGGTCTTCAGATGGCTGCTCCAATGCCCCATACGCACCAGCAGTACAGTGACCGCCACCAGCCAAGCACTGACCAATCTGTTACGGTCTTACCGTACAGCGACCAGACACCACAGCTCACTGCCAATCAGGTACACTAACCCTACCCTACCCCAGCTCTTGGATTTCTTTTTGTCTGAATGTGCAGTGTTACAAGAATTGCAATACTTAATGTGATATGAAAGTCTACTTCCCTTTTAGCTGCTGTCACTAGGCAGAGTAGCTGCTTCTCAAATATTCGTTCAGTCTAGGAATTTGATATTGTGCAACATTTACTGTATTAAATGTAATAAATGGCTTCTAAGATTTATTAGTAGTAATTTAGATTTGCCCCGTTACTTACAAAAGTACTGTGCATATCGTTTGTTTATTAATGTTGTGATTTTCCCCTTCGGATACTTCAGAGGCACATGCCCCAGTGCTTTCGTGACCCAACTTCAGCTCCCCTGAGGAAGCTCTCCATTGACCTTATCAAAACATACAAACACATCAATGAGGTTGGATTTGTTTTTTAATTAAAGGAATCTATCCATATCATCTGTTTGTCATATTGTACAAAATTCTAAAACTTTGAACATTTAAGAGCAATATAACATTTTGTCAAGTGTGAATGTCTGACTTCTTTTATTGTAAATTTTTAGGTGTATTATGCAAAAAAGAAGCGACGGCACCAACAGGGTCAGGGTGAAGACTCCAGTCACAAAAAAGAGAGGAAAGTCTTTAATGATGGCTATGACGATGATAACTATGACTACATCGTCAAGAATGGGGAGAAGTGGATGGACCGCTATGAGATTGATTCCTTGATAGGAAAAGGATCATTTGGACAGGTGCTTAATTATAAATCTCACGCACACGCATGCACTTTGAGTACATGTGGCAGAAGAAAATTGTCTTGAATAAGGAGAAACAAATGATGATTTCATTTTGCTCCGTAAAAATTACCTCAACATATTTGATGCTACTTACTAAAGATTTTTCTTGTGCATTTAACATTTGAAGTGTTTATGTTTATTATCAAACTTTGAGGAACACTAAAACTAGCTTTTGTTGGTATCTTTAGGTTGTGAAAGCTTATGACCGTGCTGAGCAGGAATGGGTGGCCATTAAGATCATCAAGAACAAGAAAGCTTTCCTCAATCAAGCCCAGATTGAAGTGCGCCTCCTAGAGCTCATGAACAAACATGATACCGAGATGAAATACTACATCGGTAATGCACCCTTGAAATTTGCCTCTAATCTGATGAGGCATCTAAGATATAGAAAATGATTTCCCTGTATTTGAATGACATTGGTACAATTTGGTTTTCTACAGTTCACTTAAAGCGTCACTTCATGTTCCGGAACCACCTCTGCCTCGTGTTTGAGATGCTTTCATATAACCTGTATGACCTACTCCGAAATACCAACTTCCGTGGCGTCTCACTCAACCTCACCCGGAAGTTTGCCCAGCAGCTATGCACGGCGCTGCTCTTCCTGGCCACGCCTGAGCTCAGCATCATCCACTGTGACCTGAAGCCTGAGAACATCCTCCTCTGTAACCCCAAGAGGAGTGCCATCAAAATAGTGGACTTTGGCAGCTCATGCCAACTGGGACAAAGGGTATGTAGTTGCAGTTTTCTTTTTTAGCAGTGAAATGAATTTAATGCAAGAGTGTCCATGAGAAGTGTGTGGTCATTGCTGCTTCTGAACTTCTGAACAGATAAGTCAAATATGGAATCTGACTGGCCCTGCTCTCTTTTCGTAGATATACCAATATATCCAGAGTCGCTTCTACCGTTCCCCAGAGGTGCTGCTGGGAATGCCCTATGACCTGGCCATCGACATGTGGTCCCTGGGTTGCATCTTGGTAGAGATGCACACTGGAGAACCTCTCTTCAGTGGAGCCAACGAGGTATAAGGAACTGGAATACTACTCGGATTGGTTCTGTGTTATGTTTTGTAATATAACTCAGAATGGCAATGGTTTCATTGGCTTTAATAGTTTACAACTTTTCACCTGATGTCCAGCTTACAGATAATGTTATTTAGACCTCAGTGATTAAGACTTGGAGTTCACAAACCTAAAACATATCAGACAACACCTTTAATTGAGGCCTCAGCCTTAATGTCTTGGCAGTGAAGTCATCTTTGGACAATATTTGATGACATTTAAGTTCACATCTATTGGATATAAAAATGGATGCAGGTGCACAATGTAAATGTTATGTTAACAATAATTTTATTAATAACCTTTCCCCCAGGTGGACCAGATGAACAAAATAGTCGAGGTTCTTGGTATCCCGCCTAATCACATAATGGACCTAGCCCCAAAAGCCAGGAAGTTCTTTGAGAAGCTTTCGGATGGTACATGGAGTGTTAAGAAGACCAAAGATGGCAAAAGGGTGAGCTTTTTTTTTTTTTAATCAGTTTTCTACCGTTAGACTCTGACTACAGTTATTTTGTGGTTATTGTTAAAACCAAGGTAGAGTTAAGTCACAGCTTTGTAAATCTCTTAATCTTTGCGTACTCTGCCTTAAACAGTATAAGCCTCCAGCCTCGCGGAAGCTCCACTCCATCCTGGGTGTGGAGACAGGGGGTCCAGGTGGCCGGCGGGCGGGGGAGTCTGGCCATGCTGTTGCTGACTACTTGAAGTTCAAGGACCTGATCCTCCGGATGTTGGACTATGACCCTAAGAGCCGCATCCAGCCCTACTATGCCCTGCAGCACAGCTTCTTCAAGAAGACTGCGGACGAGGGGACCAATACAAGCAGCAGCGTGTCTACGAGCCCCGCATTAGAGCAGTCCCAGTCTTCAGGAACGACCTCCAGCACCTCCTCTAGTTCAGGTAACTGTCACCTGAATACGGTGGGCACTGTCCTTCATTTATAATAATAAAATACATCAGTTGTCATATTCTAAGACAACATGATAAATATATTACATCCCCTTTCTGCAATTATCTATTCGGTAAAGATAATTGATTTTGTGGAACTTCTGTCTTTAACGAGAAAGAATTACATTAGAACTATTAAAGTATTGAAGTATTTCATTGTAGAACTGAGGCAATTCTAACACATGATGTGTGCTCTAATAAACATTAGTTAACTATCTTGTAGCATTTGACATATTTTACGGGAAGCTGTTGAGACTGCACTTGTGACGCCTTTTTTTCCCCTCAGGAGGCTCATCTGGGACAAGCACCAGTGGCAGAGCAAGATCAGACCCTACCCATCACCACTTGCACAGTGGAGGACACTTCGGCACGGCCCTGCCTGCCATTGATGGTGACAGCCTCTGCCCACAGGTCAGTGAATTACCGGGAATGATCTGAATTTTATCCGATACTGAGTGGAGTTACTGTGGTGGTTTTAACGGTTTAAGCAGTTTTATCAGAACAGATCTAAACATAGTCAGTACATTTGTGTAACAAACAAATCCCTTGAATTATGTTTTTTTTAAGTTGCTTGATCGAATATTCCTTAATTGTGTGATCCTAATGCAACATGGGGTTAAGATCAAATTCAAAAACTGTGGTTTTAAAGTCAGATTTCATGAACGTGTGATTGTTTCTGTATGAATAATGTCATGATCCCCGAACTGGCAGTTCTCTTTGTATGAATTATTTTAACATTAAGCAATACAGACTTAAAACCCAAAAAGTGTGCTGCCACATTCCACAACTGACTCTTGTTATTTGCTTGACATTAACAGGCAAGACAGCCTTACCCACCCCCGCTAGTGTGGGGAGGTGGCGTTGGACCAGAGTCAGTCACTGGAGAGACCCACCCAGTCCAGGAGACCACCTTCCATGTTCCCCCCCAGCACCCTAAGGCCCTGCATCCCCACTCACATACTCATCACCACCATGGGCAGATGATGGCTACACGGCCACGCCCACGCCACTACACCTCCCCGACACACAGCTCCTCGACACAGGACTCCATGGAGGTGGTTCATGGCCATCTGTCCATGACCTCCCTGTCTTCCTCTGCCTCCTCTTCCTCTACATCGTCCTCTTCCACTGGGAACCATGGCAACCAGGCCTACCAGCTCCGCCATTTGCCTGCCGGAGCCCTTGACTTTGGTCAGAATGGTGGGCTGAGCATGGGGCTAGGTGCCTTCTCGAACCCACGGCAGGAGACTGGCATGGCAGCGCACCCTGCATTCTCCATGGGCACGAACACAGGGCCTGCCCACTACCTAGCGGAAGGCCACCTGGGCATGAGGCAGGGCATGGACCGGGAGGAGTCTCCAATGACTGGAGTGTGTGTGCAGCAGAGTTCTATGGCCAGCTCGTGACTGCACTGACATTTGGCTGTGTGTTCCCCCTGTGCGTCATTTTTAAGGTGGTGTTTTTTACTACAAGGTGTGTTGAGAACAAAAGCTGCTCACGTCAGAAGGGAGATATCACTGAACCGCTACTACAGAGAAAAACCTTTGTTAAAAAGTATATATGTAATTTTCATCAGTTTTTCTTTTGCAATCATTAGGCACAAAATAATACTGCGGAATAACCATAGTGAGATTGAGACATCCATCTTACCATTTCACCAGTTTCATGTAACCACCAAGTAATCACCATATGGTATTATGTGGCAAAATCTTCTAAGGAGCATTTCAGAGCGAAGTTTGAAGCTGTTTGCAGGTAGCTGTTGGTGATGAAATGCTTGGCGTCCTCTTTCGGTTCAAAGCGTGGACTGCCTGACATTACTGTTCCACTGGTTCTTAATTATTTTGCCCTTTTTAAGTGAAATTTCTCATAAAAGCTGCTTGTAAATCCTGTAGCTTGACAATGAGGGGAAGTGTTTGCGGTGATATTTCTTGTTGTTGGTCGGTATTGTGTAACTCTGTTAAAGGGGAGCACATAGCAGTGGAGTCCCTATAGCGTGTGCTGGCCGGGTGGAGAAGAGACCCTGCAGGTGGATACTGACACCAACCGGGTCAAAGGAGAGGGAAGCACCACCCCTCAGGCCGAGAGGCCCCGTAGTCCTGCAAGCTGCAACCGGGCCCGGCACAGATGAGAGCAGCGATGGGCACGGGAGACGAAAGGATCCAGCCCAGTGAAAGGAAGACAGTCAGTGGCTGGTTCTAGATAACCCTTTGGCCTTATGACTCATGGACTTGGAATGGGATGGAGCTGGACATTATCATTTGAATTAAGATGGCTTTTCTCTATTTTTCTCTCTAGACAGCCCTTAATTCTTTAAGGAAATTAAAACAACTTAGAAAAGGTAAATAAGAATGGTAATTTGAGGCCTTTCTCAACAAAGATTTCTTCTTCAGCAGGGCCCCACATAACAGGGTCTTATTGTACACAACAACCTCCTAAACATTACTTCCTTGAAAATCTTATTCACTGGTTAAGGATTTTGCAGTGGAAAGAACTATCTATTCCAGAGTCTACCCTTTTATGTTTTATTTTTCCCTTTTGCATGTAGTTCCTCATCAGAACCACCTGCACAAGTCTCTCCATCCAAAACATGGAAACTGAAGAAAAAAATGAGTTAAGTGACTGCCTTTTTTCTCCTCAAATTATGCTGTGAATTTTACAAGAATTTATTTTCCCTTTGGATATGTTTTTATACCAAAGCAGTTGTTTTATAGCATATAGGTGTCTGTAACCAATAATGTAGCAGTTCACCACCTTGACGCAAAGTTTATCAAGATCTTATTTTAACGTCAATACAAACAGCTGCAATATATTACTTTAGCAAAACTGGAGACCGTTGTTGAGACCGTTGGCTATTGTGTATTCTGGCCAGATTTGTTTGCAACGTTTTACCAAAACTGTTTCCATTTTAATTGGTAGATTATTTTGGGAGTCTTTTAAAACTTTGGTATGTTAGAGAATTTGGTAGTTACTCTGCAGGCTCCGGAGTAGCAAGTTAGAAGCTGATGGTTTAAAAAAAAAAAAAAAAAAAAAGGAGACTAATGCGTTCTATTTCTGTGTCGTCGTTTTTCTTTTGCCCCCATCATACTATTTCAAAGGGTTTTGCTGCCTTTCATACATCATTTGGTCAACTTGGTTAGTTTCTGCCGTGAAGCAAGACTTAATGTCATTGTCTTGGCAGGGTAAGGATAAATGTGGCAAATCAGTTTGTGTTGAATGGTATTTTTCTGATTTGGTAGGGCAGATCCCCCATGATTGTTGTCCTATTCAAAGGGAAAGGGTGTCCGTCAGCCCACAATCACATGCTTTGCCTAGGCAGACATGCATGTCCTCAAAACATTAGTCAATAACCAGATTTTTTTTATATCAGGGATTTTGAAGTGCTTTCTTTCTTCTGTTGCTCATTATACCAGCTTTGAAATTAGACAGAAAACCTGCCCATAGCCACCATTCAAATTGAGGGCAGGCCACAGGTCATGCTGTTGCCATTTTAAAGGAGAAACCATCATAAGAGATCATGCTTGGTATTTCCACAAACACAAATGTAAAGCTACCTATATTGAGATTGGGGTTTTATCTGGATGTCAAGGTTAATTGCAAATTTGCAATCATTTTTCATACCCCACAGAATTTGAGACATTTAGAAATTGCCAGTGGTTTTATGACTGGCTCTCATACTGGTACTAAACATTCCAAAAATAAAGACTGAAAAAGAAAAAAAATTGACTGCAGTGACTCGTAAGTGTGCGCCTATTTCAGATCATGCTGATTGACCTCTTATTTAGAGCAGTTGTCATGAAATGCAGCCCCTTTTTAATAGTTGAAATAGAATTTATGTATATATTTATATTTTTTTAATAAAGGAAGTATAGAACTCACTACCTTGCTCCTGCTGGTATGTTGATTATGTTTGTCAATTTGGTGACCATTCAGTGGGCAGGAACTCCTGTTTTCTTAGTGGCAAAACCTTGCCTTTTGGCAAAGGTACTTGACTACATCAGGACAACACTATGAGGTAGGGTTTGAATCAAACAGGGAAAGCTAGATCTTCAAACCTTAATAATTTTCACAGGGTATATTGTAAGTGCATGTACATCACAAACCTTACTTTTTGGTTATATGAGAAGCACATGGTTGAAAAAAAGGTTCCATCTTTCATAAGCCTGTTGAGTTTGTGGGTTATACACAAACACATATACTTGTCGACATATCTGAACACCCAACAGAAGTTGAAATCCTCTTATTTAATTTGGATTTATCCTTTTCATTTTTGATTTCACATTTTTTCACTTTTTTTGTACATGCAACATGCACTATAGAATTGAACAGCATGGGGGAAAGGATAAGTCCATGTATCCACAGATTGTAAGATCTAGTCAAGACTTTGCTGTGTTTATGACAATGCCCTTTGTATTATATTAAGACAGTCTTATGTATGATATATAAAAAGAAGTTAATTGAATTGCTCTGTGTGTCTTTATTGTTCTCTGACAACTCCATCTACATTCTCCACCTTCGAAAAAGTTTGCACTTCATCCCTCGTAACAATCATACATAATCAGGAAGACATCATTCTACCACGGTAAACATACATACTACAGGTATGATTTAAGAATTTAAACGGTCATTTGTTTAAACGATCTGGCTCGTTGGTCTAGGGGTATGATTCTCGCTTCGGGTGCGAGAGGTCCCGGGTTCAAATCCCGGACGAGCCCACAATCTTTTATCCCAGGTACCTAATCTGTCGAAAACCCGTTAGATTGTTACTGACGAACCGCTCGCGTGAAAAATTGCGACTCAATTTCAGAAGCAGTCAGGATAAAGGTTATTACGCGTTGTACCTTTATTTAATGCTTCTGTCATGGCTCTATGAGACTTTCGCATGCTATATATTGTCCGTGTGTTTTAATGTTGGTATCTTATCGACTGCTCTTGGCAACACGTACGGGTCGCTGCAGTGCCTGTGCATTATCCTCGATGCAAACCTTAGACACCACTGACACAGTAGAATAAAAGAGGGCTCGTCCGGGATTTGAACCCGGGACCTCTCGCACCCTAAGCGAGAATCATACCCCTAGACCAACGAGCCAAGCGACTGCACCAGAAAGTGACAAAGTTTTAGAAGCTACGCGACACGGACTGACATCTGTTCTAAAATCGCAGAAATAGGCATTCTGGCACCAGCCTTTGCTGGAATTAACGCATAGCTAACGTTAGGTAAGTAGCCACTGACCTAGAGACATCGTTAAGAGGAACTGATGGTAATATATAACGTTAGCTAACATTACCGATGACTAAAACTTAATGTAATCCTTGCTATCTATTTTTCACTACATACGGTCAGTTAATGGCGTATCGTTGCATCAAAATCGGGTCATTGCATGATAGCTAGCGTACATCACCCACTTTGGTAACTGCAATGGCAATCAAACTGCTCGCCCTGCCCCAGTAGCTAGCTAGCTCCTGTCTTGTAGCGAAATAACCAGATGATGGCAGCAGTGCATCTTGAAGAGCTTCTGTCACTGCATACAATGTAGAAGAAGACGATTCGGTCTTTTAATTGGTCGAGAGAATAAACCGTATAGCAGAAGCGACCAATAGTTACATCTCAGAGTTGAGGTACGTCCAATCAGGTGCATTGTGGGTGAGGCATTTCCCTGGAAAATGATCTCGTCCAAATTCAACGGTTGTGTGAATGTGTTGTGAATCACGTTTGTACTGTTTGATAGTTGTGTGTAGAAGCTCATGCCAGAAACTATTTAAGGTCATATAAATTGTCTGTAAGTGTTAGAAATCACCTGGGTCCACGCGAGGTCCTGAAGGACAGCGTTACAGTTAGCAGATGGTAATAGTTAAGTTAGCTAAGCTAACTACCTAGCCTGAAGCATGCCGAATTTTTGCGCGGCCCCAAATTGTACACGGAAGAGCACACAATCAGATTTGGCGTTTTTTCGGTTTCCACGGGACCCGGAGAGGTAAGGCATCTTATCCAACGTTGACGGATTTAAATATTAAAGCAAGTGCTGTTGAACTTCTGCGCTTAGAGTTGTAATCTTAACGTTTCTAGATTGACTGAAATAACATTTGTTAAGTTAGCTAACCAAAGAAAACGCAGTTTGTTGTCATGTTGAGAATAACTTTCGCACTTGTGCTTATTTTTCTTACAGGTTACCCATGTAAGCACATTTTGAGCCGTAAATATGTTTACTAACACAACGACGTCTATTCTAACTCGGATGTTTGTGTTGCACATCTGGGCTCATCTTTAAACTGTATCAGTGAGTTTAGGGCTCTTCGGACCCTCGAGGAGGCTACAATATGCACATAACGTATTACTGTATGCAATGTACTGTCAGTAATACTCTGCCGCTGCAGCCGTGTTTCATAGACGTGTTTCATTTTATGCAACTATGACCACTTTCATACTTGAGAAATTCAACATAAAACAAAACGGATATTTTTTACACGTATTTATTTCTTTATTTCTTGATATTCTGAGCTGTTTTCAGCATAGTGTTACATTTTTTCCACAGCTGTTATTACTTGTTATTACTATTAAAGAGTATCGACAGCATTTTTAGACACTTAAACAGATACAGCTGCTGTCTCAGTGCATTACTGTCCTTCAAATGTCACATAAAGCTGGTGTGTGTCTTTTTTAGATGCAGAATCTGGGTGGAGAACTGCCGCAGAGCAGATCTGGAGGCGAAAACAGCAGACCAGCTGAACAAGCACTACAGATTATGTGCGAAACACTTCGACCCGGCTATGGTGTGCAAAACAGTAAGTGTCTTCCATGATTTTAGCCAGCAGCCTGTGGTATGTTTCCACTTGCTTGAGTCTCCCAGAAATGGCTTATTTGACTTTATTGTTTTTCAGAGCCCCTATAGGACTGTTTTAAAGGATACAGCCATTCCAACTATATTTGACCTGACAAGCCATCTAAGAAATCCTCACACAAGACATCGCAAGCGGATTAAAGAACTTGTAAGAAAAATATTTCTGACCTCTTAGGTCACTTTTCTGGGTTGTTTTAGATGCACCTCTTAAGCTTAATAGTTTGACCAACTATTGTATGAGATTTGTAATTTAACTTCAGCTTTTAATTTCAGACGGAAGAAGACATAAAGAAGATTAAAGAAAGGAGATGTAAGTAAATAGGACATTTTATTTGTAGTCATGAATGTAGAACAATCACATGTTCATTTTATTTAGTATTCATTTACTTGGAGCGATCACTGTGCCTTTTTTGTTTTTCTCTGTCCCCAGTGGCGTCTTCTATTGAACAGCTTAATTCCAAAAAAGATGCAGCAGTTGAGGATAACACAAGCACCAATGATGATGAACCTCAACTGTCCACAGAGGAGAAGGCGTTTCGTGAATACCTGAGATCCTTGTTCGAGGTTTTGGTCATGTTAGGGAAACAGAGTATCCCATTAGTGACTGACAGAGCATTTGAAGCTGAAAGCATGTCCAACAACATCCAGACCCTTCTAGATTTCCGCATGAATGCCGGAGATGAAGCTTTGAGGAAGCGGTTTGAGGCGACAGCTGTGAACTCAGAATACCTCTCTGCAGCCCAGCAGAGCCAGCTCCTGGACGTCTGCGAGAACACAGTGAGGGAAGAGATGCTGATGGAGGTGAGGGAGAGTCGCTTCTTCTCCCTCGTGACGGGTGACCTTGTTGAGTTTGCCAACGAGAAACACCTGCCTCTGTTTTTACGCTTTGTGAATCAGCAGAACGTCCTCCGGGAGGAGTTTTTGGACTTCATACAGTTTGATGGTGATGAGTCCGCACTGGTCGAGAGGCTAGAGGCCCAGCTGACAGACCGTTGGGGGCTTAGCATGGAGGACTGCCGTGGTCAGGCCCACAAGGCCACTGGCACGTCCACCACCAAGATGAAAGCTGTGGCAGTGTTACTGATGGAGAAGTATCCTCTGGCATTGCACATGCCTTGCTCTCATACGGCCTTGAACATCCACCTGGCCAACAGTCTGCCTTTTCCCAACGTCCAGGTCATCATGGAGACTCTGAGGAGGATCGGGGCATTCTTTAGCATCCCGTTTGCTCAGGACGAGCTAGGGAAAGCTGTCTCTACTCACTACCAGAAGAATGAAGAGAAAGCAGCCGCGTTAAAACAGGCCTGTGGCTCAGGATGGACAGAGCAGCACAATGTCTTTGACGTGCTGCTCGACTCGCTGGAGCCCCTGCTGCTGTGCATGGACAACGTTCGAGACAACGATGACGCAAAGTTTGCTGACGCCGCCGTAGAGGATGCGTATTCAATCGCAGAAACTCTGGCTGACTTCGAGATTATTGTCACCATTGTTATCTTAAAGAATGTTCTTACATTCACTCGAGCCTTCGGAAGGAATCTCCAAGGGGAAACACTCGATGTGTTTTTCGCTGCCAACAGTCTAACTGCTGTCCTGCATTCACTAAATGAGGTCAACGACAACATCGATGTATACCATGAGTTCTGGTATGAGGAGGCTGTGAGTGTGGCCAGCGTAATGGGGATTCCAGTGAAGATCCCGAGGCTGTTTCTCCGGAAACAGCGTGCAGCCGATGTGGGTGAAATCCAAGCGGAGGCGTATTTTAAGGAGTATGTGACAGTCCCTGTTATCCATGGTATCATGCAGGAGGTGGAGGACATGTTCTCTGAGACCAACCTCAAAGCTCTCAAGTGCCTGTCACTGGTCCCAGCTGTCATGGGCCAAATGAAGTTCAACACCACCGAGGAGAACTATGCAGATGTTTACCGCAACGACCTCCCCAACCCAGACACGCTTCCTGCAGAGCTTCACTGCTGGAGAATCAAGTGGAAGCACAGGGGCAAAGAGGTGCGCCTGCCCACCACCATCCACGAAACCCTTCAGCTGCCAGATGTCAAGTTCTTTCCCAACGTGAACTCCTTCCTTAAGGTGCTCTCCACTCTGCCGGTGCTGAAGTTACAGGACAACAAAAGTGCCACAGCGAGTGAGCGGCTGCAGGCTTATCTCGACAGCATGTCTCCAAAGCAGTGGAACAAAAGCCTCGCCATGCTCAACATTAACACTCACGTCAAACACGACTTGGATGTCATGGTAGACAAATACTGCAGACTGTATCCAGAGGATGATCCTGAAGCTGAGGCCGAGTCGGAGGAGGTGGCCGAGGAAGATGTGACGAAATGATACAACACAGACGCTGAGCTCAGCTGCTCGGAGACAAAACCAAACCAAACAGACATGCTGTCAGTTATAAACACATCCTCCTTTAGTGCTAATGATTTTAATGCAGATGTAAGAAAGTAATGGATGTATTCTGTCTCTGAAGTTCCCAAGAAAACTGAAATTACGCATGTTTTTATTGTATGAGTTAAAAATATGTATGTATTTAAATGCATCTGAGCGTAATCCCGCATTGTAAATAAGTAAGCAAATTCAGCAGGAAGAAAATATTAAAGTAAATACTCAATACCTCATGGAGACTCGATGAAAAATGCAACAGGACAAGACGTCCAGGGTTGTAAGGCAGTGGGCTTGAGCTGATATTCAGAGCGCTGAGTCTTTGTCAGGCTGCTCTCTTATCAGACAAGCCTCCTCTTTGATGAAGCTGTGATCTTAAGGAAACATGTTGCAGCCTTTTTTCCCCATCATTCATTTAATTTGTTCAGTTTGGCAGATTGTGGTTTTTGTACAATTAACTGACACAAACGGCTCATTTACTGTCCGCATTTCTTTTACTGAACCCAAGTAGCCCAAGTTCATGGATCCCCAACGACTATGAGGCAGGAAGAGCACCAGAGGGAGCAGTTAGACCAGCAGCATCCCTGAATTCAGGCTCTCAATAGGAAGCCATCTTTTTTTATATACATAAAAAGCTTATACTGCTAGTTTGATGTGTTTTGTACAGTTAAAGGGCCTGCGTGGTGAAAGTTAACCTCTTTAAAGGGTATGTTTGGATTCAAGCAGCTCCTGATTAAACATGCACTGTTTTGTAGAAAGAAAGAAATTGGATGTAGAAGTAATTGTATGTTATTGTGGTATTTATGACGAGATGGTTCTTTTTGCTGCCAGACCATGTTTTCATTAACTTGTTGGATTTTACACAATCTGTTCACAGTTTGGTCTAATAAAATCTTTTGTGTAAAGCACAAAAATGAAGTCCAGCTTTGTGGCAAGATGCTACTTCTTATTTTCCTCTTGCTTCAGTTATGTGTACTTATGTGTTGGACCCGTCTAGTCACCTCTTTTAGATGGAAAATCACATTGAAAGGCATGAATACATGTAAATATTTGACTCTTGCATTTAGATAAGGACGAGTGAGGCTTTATTTTATTTCCGATCTGCAGCAACATCATCGGCCATTTCCTCCAGCTACAACAGGCCGCTGTTGCATCCACCCTGGTATGAAGTTGGCATTTTGTGACATGGCAGCGCACGAGTTAAACGTGTCTCCTCCTCCCTCTCTGCTGGCCAGACGGTGACGAGCTCAGGTGATAGTTCACCGTGCGCTCACAGTGCAGACCCCGGGCATCTCGTAGCATCACACAAGTGTGGGTGGGGTCGCTTTGATGCGCAACCAGACAGCAATGTGCACTCCACAGCAAAGCCCAAAGTCCATTTAAACTTCCAATAAGAACAAATACCCTGCAGGAGGAGGGAGAGAGGGAGGCGTGGGGGCCTTACTTCCTTAAAGTCTCAGGCAAAGACTGCTGAGATATACTCAGCAGAGAATTGCATAAAGCTAGAAGGAGGAATAACCCTGACTGGACAAAAACAGGGGACGGGGTGAGGGATCGGGCACTTGCAAGTCTCCGAGTCGTGAGTAGGACGTTTTTTAACACGTTTATTCCAGCTTTAGAGTTTTCTGCGCATCCTTTTGCCTGACAGCCTCATAGTATTTAACACCATGGCCTGGCCGTGCATAACGCGTGCTTGCTGCATCAACCGCTTCTGGACCGAGCTGGACAAAGCGGACATCGCGGTGCCTTTGGTTTTCACCAAATACTCGGATGTGGCCGACGTGCAGCACCTTCCCCATCACCCGCAGCCGAAACAGAAGAGGGCCGGAGCCATTGCCATAGAAACGCAGCCCCATCCCGGCGAGCAGGAGGCAGGGAAGGCACCGCCCGCGACGGGTGCCGCAGCGTGCAAAGATGGCTCTACTGCGTCCGTCATGCGCCAAGACTTCAAGGCGTGGAGAGTGCGCCCCGAGCCCAGCTGCAAACCCAGAAATGAGTACCAACGCTCGGCGGCCCCGTTCAACACCGAAACGCAGTATCAGAAGGACTACAAGCCCTGGCCTATACCGAGGAAGCACGACCACCCTTGGATCCCCAAACCCAGCCCCACCAGCACCTCCGGCGTTCCAGAGCGGAGCGCAGGGAGCAAGCAGGAGCACGCTGCAGCCGAGGCCGAGAGCGGCGTGGAGAAGAGCGAGCTGGAGGAGAAAGCGCAGGAGAAGGAGTTCAAGGAAGCGCTGAAGAAAAGCGTCAAGAGGGAAAAGTCGGCAGAGAGAGCAGCGGGGGAAAAGACGGAGGCGCAGGTGGCTGCAGAGGCGAGCGCCGAGCAGAGGAAAGGCAGAGCGGCTGCAGATGCTCTCAACAGGCAGATAAAGGAGGTGATGTCCACTTCCAGCAGCTACAGGTAAGTCTGCGAGAGGACGAGCCACGATCACGGTGTGTGTGGGGTGACGCAATGTTCTCTTGGTTTGTTCTGAGCTCACGGAAATAAAAGCCGACGCTTTATTTTGCTCACCTGTGACTTTACAACTGAGGCTTTTTACAGGCTGCATCCCCCGTTACACAACATCTCTGAAATAATTTCACCTGACAGCAGCTCACAAAGGTGTACCACTGAGCTCTGTGCTGTGATAACATTTAGAGAACATCAAGGGGCATTTGGTAGTGATCTCTGGTTACAATCTCTAGTGATTTCCAAAGCAAACTGATATTGCCACAGATAAAGGCTGCATTATTGATTTTTCTGCTTTATCCTCCCTAGGAGTACTACCAAATCAATGCAGTTGCCCATGAATGAGGGCAGACAGTAAAGGACTTCAGTGTAATCATGTGTCTTCTCGTGGTTTCTTTGCAAAGGCTTCCTCCAAATTGAATTGAGGATGCATAATGCATGCAAGTTAACAAGATGTGCTGGCTGGAGTCTGCCCCACTGAAATATTGAGTTTAACATACGATGTACCAGTGCCCTCAATTTTCTGTTGTTTCCTGAAGAGAAACTTGTTCCAAATGAACTGAGCTGACCAGTAAATAAATTAATGTTCCATTTATTAAAGCAGAGTTATGTGCTATGTGTAAGCTGTAAAACCAAACAAAATCTTATTACATAATTAATGAGATGCTAGAGTAATAACAAGAGGCAGCAGCACAAAAAAAGAACACAGACACGTACGAGAAAACAAGGAAACATCAGAGATGATCCTCAGAAGCTGAAAGGCCACATGACCTTTATCTTTGACCGACACTCTCTTATGTCTGATAAAAACAGGCTTCCCTGTTGCATTTAGCGATTAAATAAATGTCAATTAAAGACAAAACTACCTTTGATTTCAACAAATCAGCTAAAAAAGAAAAAAACAATTCAGTACACACTGCAGTGCCAGTTTCCAGTAGTAGAACAGAGAGGCATTAATACTTAATACACAAGCCTTGATTTTAGCTTTTTACAGAGTCCATGTGGATGCTGCGTGTCAGAGCTTACAGAGTTTAGATTGTAAATCTAAAGATCAAATTGTGACATCAGTGCTAAAAAAAACAATAGTTAGCCAATGTGGAGAAATTAATAGGCAAATATGACCCTGTGATATAAATCAAATATTCATCAATAAGCAGAGCAACAGAGCTCTGCACAGCCTGGTGCTGAGGTATGGTCAACATGAGACATTAACGCTTGAGCAAAATAAACATCTCTTATTGTCAATATATGTCCAATCCAATTTAGCCATGTTTTCTAAGTGGACAACAGTTTATATTAAACCACATCTCCACAGCTGCTCGTGCTCATGTTAACATAGGCACTGGTCAATATGCCAATCACAAGCCATAACTTGCAAAACTTGTTGTAAATTTGCTACTTTGTTAGCATGAGCAGCTAACTTGTTGGCTGGTCATCAAAGTTAACGTTGCACACCACTCAACTGGAAATAAGCTGGTAAAACATGATTAATGATTAATCGAGAAAATAACTGTCTGATAATCAATAATGAAGTGAATCTTCAGCTGCAGCCATACAATCCCCTCTGTCTGCCTTCATCCATCTTCATTAGGACTGAGTTCAAGGCATATAAGGATGTGAAACCAGTGAAGCCCATCAAAGCTACGTCTCAGTACAAACCCCCAGTGGAGGAGACCAGTCTGGAAACCAGCTACAGTGCCACATTCAAGGGGGAGCAGGTGAAGGCTCACCCCAATGACAACAAGATGGTGGAGCGCCGGAGGATACGCAGCCTGTACAGCGAGCCCAGCAAGGAGGCTGCCAAGGTGAGTCCAGTCACAGATCCGCTGATGTGAGTGCTGGTCTGTGAAGTACTACTGCTGTTTACCATGACCTGAGTTTCCTGTAAGTACATTGAATTATAGTCGTGTCTAAAACGTAAGTAGCCCTGCTGTATCTTAGGTGCAGTTCTTTGTGAGTAACACACTGTTTGTCAGTTTTACTTTGATTTTAACTTGAGTTATGACTAACTGGAAGCGCTGCTGCATAAATGTTGCATGCCGTCTATCTCTCTGGCCTAATGGCAGGTGATTGGTTCTTAAAGTTATTAAACGACAGCAAAACAGCTTTTTATTTCAATGTTAAGACATTTTAGATGACACAATAAGCACAGACATATTGTTATATAATTCCATCTTGCAGATGAATCATCTGTGTAAATTTTAACCAAAAAAACAATAAGTACATACACACCAATAGACAAAATATTGATTGCATCATTTTGAAATATTACATTAATATTCAAACTTTGGATTATAGCAACACGTGATTTCATCCCATATTAAAGTAGGCCTGTGTGTGAAGATATTGACTGGTATCTGCGTGCATGTTGTAGACCGTGCAGACAGAGCATTGGTGAATAATGTGTCTATAGCAGTGTGTTCATATGGCCACTCCCTCTCTCATTCTTGTAGGACTTCTCAGAGACTGAGAGCAGCTCTGTTCTTAATCTGCTGTAGTCAGGTGTGTTCTCTGTTTCTTCTAGAAGGCATGGAGGCTGACCTCAAATTGATCAAACGCAAACTCGCATACTGTACACGCACATACACACTCAGTATGCGCCCCCGCCGGTAAGAGCTGCGGTCACGTGTCACCCCCAGCTGCCAGATGCAATCCTGCAAAACGTATCAGCCACATCTTCACTGTTTGCCCACCTCTCAGCCTGCACCACCCACCACCCTTTGTGCAGTTTAGTAGTCTTAAAAACTGACCGTGCATAGTCTGTGGGTTTATGCAAGAGGGTGGATTCATTAATAGATGGAAGAAACAAAGAAGCTTCGGTGGTGAAGTGACAGATAAGAATCAAAACAAAAGAGAAGGATTGAGGCCAACAAGACAAAAACCTCCTTACATTTGATTAGCATACATTTAAACACATCTGCGCTGTTTAGGGCTCTATTTCAGTGACAAGGTTTGGTGCCAATTTCATTTTGCAAAATGACAAGTTTTGCCGTGTCTGTGCACATTTGACTGCAGGCACAGTGTGGCGGCAGTGGCAGTGGGAAGTTTTGATGTCACTGGTTAAAGTTCTTTGCAGATGATGTTATACTTTTGGCTTTTGATGTGTGATTTGCGTAGTAGCAGTTTGCAGCTCAGTATGATGCAGCCGTGAAGATCTACTTTCATCTTTAAGGTCCACGGCATCAAGAATGTACTAATGTAATGTAATAATGTGCTTAATGGTGCACAGTGCACTGCTTTCAAGGCTTTTTGAGTGCATCAGTGACAGAATCCCTTTAGCTCCTAACTCCACCCTAACTGTCTGTGGAAACAAAATTCACAAAAATGATTTGCAGTGCACCACAATCCTTTTAATCACAGAAATAGAGCCCTTCATTTTTACTATGAGAAAGAGTTTCTACAAACATTTGCCATCTCTTACTATATACTAGTTTTTAAGGTTTATTTATTCAGCAAAAGTTGAGCATGTTTGCAACTTTTTTGCTGTGTGTCATCTCATTTATACAATTTGAATGTTTGGGAGCTTCTCCAGAAGTCTTTTATCAATGTTTCAACTCCACAAGAGCAGAAAGAAGCCTTATTTAGGGGTACATTCATCATTGCACCCACATTTTCCCAGTCATTGTGGGAATTTGAACCAGAAATCCTTCAGACTCCCTCCTGCCTCTTAAGCATCTAGGTTTTGCCCCCATTTTAATGGATGAATGTTACCAAAATATTTCATTCTTTAAAGCGTAAGACTAACATCATATACTAATATAAACCATGTATCTTCTATGCTATGCTTTCTTTGACAGTTGATTTTAACAGAAAATTGCACGAACCACTCTTCTATAAAAGGAAAGGCACAAATACACCTTTTGTGCTGTTTTTCTTTCTTTTATTGTCATTGCACTAATCACATAAAGCAAATATCACCTGCAGTGTATCATATGGTGTCATTTGCCTGTCATTAGTTTAAGTAACAGGATAAAGAAAAGGTATGTATTGCATGCTGAGATAGGACCTTGACGTGATTTAGAGTCTCTGAGAGTTAAGCAATAATTTAAAGGAATGTGCTTATTTGCTTTCTTGCTGAGAGTTTGATAAGAAGATCAGGTGTTAAATATGGAGCTCCAGCTGACTTCCTGAAGTCTTGCTCCAGGCAGTCACTGCTCCCAGGCTAAGAAACAGTCCGGCACATAAACCCCCAAAGCTAGCTGTTTCCCCTCGCTTCCAGTCTTTATGCTAAGCTAAGCTAATCAGCTGCTGACTGTAGCTTCATATTTAATGGGCAGACATGAGCGCTGTGTTGATCTTCTCATCTTATTCTCGACAACAAAGCAAATCAGTGCATTTCCAAAAATACCGAACTATTGCTTTAACATCAGTTTAATTGTTTTTTTTTGTTGGTTTGATCTCAGTGTTTTCACCTCTCTTCTCTACAAGGTGGATAAACCAGTGTCACGCACCAAACCAAAAAAGACACCAACAACAACAACAGTGAAGATGGTGAAAAAATCAAAAGAGAAGCAGATTGCTAGTTCCCAGTCAGCCAAGAAGAAGCCGTCTTTGGGCGCTGCAGAAGCCAAACCAGATGGAGTCGTCACAAAGAAGAGTAAAGAGATCAGCAATAGACTGACTGAAGCGAAGCAGTGAAAGTGGTTCATCTCTACGCTTTCATGTGCGCCATCAAAGGCTACTTGACGAATTAGGCCAATCTCTTCCCTTTGGTTTATTTCTTGACCTGTTGTTTTTGCTGTCCTGTCACATATTGTTCACCTTTGAATGGGCACCGATGTTGAGCTTTTAGAATAATGCAAATAATTTCACTGTAGACTGTGTGTGTGTGTGAGTGCGTGTGTATGTAAATGTGTGAAAGTATGTGATTCCTTGTATTTTGGTGCACAGAACCGCTTTATATTATTGAGCACATAATTTGCACATTATTACTATGAGTTCTGTTTGGCAGCAAGCTATAAAAAAGAGCCATCAGTACACATATATGTGTATGAAAGGGCATTTTTACCTTTGTCTGAATGGATGATAATTCAGATCAATATTAAAATGATTGTAGAAGATGTCAAAGGGATGGTTTTTCTCTGAGACTGTATCACATGAGAGGTTTTGTTAAAGTACAAAATCTGTTTAACGGTTGTGTTTCCTAGTTACAGTGCCTCCGCTGTATGGTCCTGGTTTTCATTTCGTTGTTCTGGATGATATCTGGTTTCATCAGTTTGGTTGCTAAGAAACCAAATGAACTGTAATATAATTGCTACGGCTTGCATGCAGGACCCCGTTTTTTTGGTTGAGTAGCAACATTTTAGCAGACTATATTGTCACAGTCAGTCCCATTTTAGCTTGTAAATTGAGCCATTTAAGATAAATGTATAGGGGCAAGACCTTTTCAAATATAATGCATGTGTAGTAATAGATTCTGGTCACACCGAAAAACTAAAGTACACACATTATGTAAAATCATAGTCTAGTGGCTGTTAAAGCTGTACAATAAACACACCAGCAATATGGTTTCACCCACAAACATGTTTCTTGCGATCTAAATGGAGATCCGCTCCTTTAATTTAAAGGGAACACTACAGTTTTAACAATGTCTCAGTATTTTATGACATTGTGCTCCATCCACTCCTCTGAGCTGTGATGCTAGTCGTGCTAAATAAGAAAACAAAAGCTGCATATCGGCCTGAAAAAAAGGAGAGCCTCCAGTGTTTGCTCACGAATGTTCGCTCCGAACGGGCTGATCTCTCCAGGTGTTGAAGAACAAGGAATGGGCCAGGACTTGTGGTTCAGCTCTTTAAAATGCTGCTGTCTGAAAATGCGCAAATCACGTCTGTTCATTGTGATCGTGTCATGTTTTTACTAAAATGCCATCACACCCTTCCCTCTCTGGTTGTAAACACAGTCATCCCTCGTGATGCCCTTAGCGGCCAACATGGCTGCGGAGTGCGAGGGCCGAGTCGAGCACTACCCGCCATGGCTCTGCTTCCAGTTTTAGCTTCTGTGTGTGTGTGTGAGTGAGCGAGTTTTTTGTGTCTGACCTCTACAGCCTGCTGCCTGCTAGCATCAAGTCTGACCCAACCACTAGACGTGCTGCTATGCACTCCAACACCCTGGTGCTATATCTCTCATCGTATATGCTGTCTGATTTGGACTGCGTGTGTTGACCAGAGTGAAATGATGATATGACAATGTCATGCCGCTGCAGACATGTTGTGATGTTGTGCTTGTATTCTCAGCTTGCTCTGAATGAACTCTGATTAAAATGATGATCCAGATTCTTGTGACCTGTTGTGTCCTTTGTGTTGGGCGTTAGTACTTCATCAATGCCTTTAAGAACAGCGTTCACAGTGTTCACACTTCAAATATTCCTTTTGTGTCACAGAAAATAAATAATTGTATTTTCTATATTTTTCGCATGTGATGTAGCAGCATTTGAATGTTACAGGGATAGGGAGTAATTTAACTTTATTCTCTATATTTTTCTAAATAATGAGAATAATATCAAGGCATACATTAAGAGCACAGTAAAAGTGCAGGAGTTAGTTGCTATCTATATTGTAGGTGAAAAGTTGTTGTTCCCAAAGTGCAACATAAAAAATGCACAGTGTATTATATATATCTGCTTAATTATTAAAAAAAAAATAGGGTATAAGCTACATGGAAATCTGTTTCTGTTTCTCTTGACTAAAACACAGTAATCAAGCACACTGACTTACTCTTTTTTAAGTTTAACCGTCACTGGTTTGCTACAGTTCTGTTATATTCTATGTGTCATCTGGGAAATCCTTTTCCAAGCCTGGATTCCTTTCTTACAGCGCCTCTAGAGGCCAAATTAAGTACAGTAGGTAAGATTTCTTTCAGGAGGCAGCATGGTGTGTCCTGCAGATGTTTTAAACCTCAAAAATTAGCTAACATTTGGAGCCATTTAAAGGGTGTTTTTGTTTATATGAGATGTCATCCGTGCATCGGTCTCTCCATTTTCCCGACATTTCAGAGTTTAACTGAGAGATGCACAGTGGCCCCATTTTAAAACTAAAGATTTGTCTTAGATAAAACAAAGGTCAAATGGAAAAGGAAAACCTTATTTGATCATTTTTCAGTTCATTCAATTGCTCAGCTTTTGCTGGTGGTCATTTTCCTCTGAATCAGTCATCCTGACATAAAAATGCATGAATAATTCAGTTGTTATGGGTCCTTATGTTTGCAGAGCAGCATGAAATATTGAATAACAGATCAGTGATGGCACAGGAGCTGCCTAAGCTCTGTCCCCTCTCTAACAGACTTGTCTGGCTGGTTACAGACTCACCTACATGCCTTATTATATTATGTTGAAAGAGCAGAATTGAAATTTCACGTACTTTGACACTGTATGAAATATACTATATAATTTGGGCACCCATTTTTGTTATGTTGAAGGAGCAACTCTTATTGACTGAAGGCCCCTGTCTGTTTATGTAAAAATGTCACCTAGCCATGAAATGAATATGCAGATTAAAGCCCAATTAACGGCATGATTGAAGCTCCCAGTTTGTGAGTCTGCATCAAACCATTCTTTGACACACAAGTGTAAAGACCTTAATGAAATTCACGTTTGGATGAAATGTGCACCGCAACATAAATGGCTATTCTTAATCACCTGCATTGTTGATATCAATGAACAATAGTAACTTGCATACACCTTCATGGAAATATTGTATTTCTTGGACATGTAAGACATTGCTTCCTGTGGTGCTGATAGTCAGCAAATTATGACCTCTAGTGGTTAGGATCTATTGCATACGCACAAGTCATGTGAACCTGTGTAAAAATAAAACTGCAGCAAAGTCTGTGAAGTAGCTCAGATATCCTTCTCCTTAACCTCTAGTTCCTGGGGGTGTCCAAGGTGTCCCCAGGTGGGATGAGATATGCAGTTTCTGCTCTAGTTTGACTCTAATCTCTGAATAATACAAGGCAAAGAAACATTTTAATACAACCTGGCAAATGCAAGAGTGCAACATAGCAACCACAACCAGGCTCTCCATGTCAGGGCAGGTATGAGCTACACATGAAAAAACAACAGTCATGGTTGTACTGCAGAGTCACATTTGAACACAGGGATTCAACTAAAGCGTTGCAACAATTTAGTTGTGGTGACTGATGGAATATCAACCCAATAAAGTTCGACTGTAGTAGAGTTTAGTCTGTATGTCAACTTGGGGTGCTTCTTTGTCCAACACTCAACAATGGAAAGGGGTATTTTTTATAACTTCCTGGCAGTATTTAGACTTTTTCATTAATCTATAGACCTATGAGGAGTTTAGTGCTATACTAAAAGGTACAATTATGCTTGAAGACTGTGGCAGAAAGGACAATTTATTGTTGGGAATTAATCAACTTTAATATCACTGCACACATAAAGTTCTGTGCAGCAATTATTAATAATAACAGTAACTTAATATTATCTCATTCATTATAATCAGCAGGTTTGTGTGCAGAGTTTCTCTCTAAAACTGAATTAATTTTACTGAGACCTCTCATCTTACACTTGCTCCAGTTTTCAAGTTGTTGGACCACTCCCATCCACTGAAAGGCGGCGTGCTCTACTCATCATCCGTTTTAAAAAAAAACAGACGAAGAAGAATGCCTTCCGCTTGGAGCCGCGCGCTGACCGGAAATAAACAAAAGCAGACAAGCTCAGAGGAGGGAAGGAATACTAAGCTACTGCTGCAAGTAACGTCAGTACCCGTAAGAAGCGTTTACAAAACTTCGTCTGTCACAAGTGTCGGAAATATTAGTCTGTGTGTACAAATTGAACATTAAGCTGTTAAATAAGAAGTCAAACGGGTCAAAAATGATGATTATCGGTAGCTGTTAAGAAGTCCGACAGTGCAAACCCGTGACAGGTCCAGCAGCAGCTAGACTGTTAGCCAAAATACTAACTTTTACACAAAAACAGCATACTGAGTTAGAAGTAATCCACCTAGCTAACTGTTAGCTAGTTACTAGTTTCGTTAGCTAGTAAACGATTGCAACTATTTTTTAGTGAATGCAACCCTCAGCAAATATAACGTATAGATAGTCCAATATAACGTTAGATTATCAGCAAATTTGAGCTAACGTCGGTGAAACCATTTGCTAAGTTAGTTAACCTATGTTTAAATGTAGCCACGCCTAGCCAACGTTGTATGCTAACTACTGAAGTTGCTTAGCTGAGGTGTAGGAGGCCACGGTTTTTTTCTCTGTTATGATGTCTGTAGCTCTGTGTGTTTCTGTGTAGGAGGTCGGGATTGTGTGTGTAGCAGCAGTAGAGCCCATCATGATGACAACTAAAAGACTAGACAATTTCGAGGTGGTGTGTGAGTGGGCTTCATGCAGCTTCAAGGGCCACACCATGGAGGAGCTGAGCGATCATATGTCTCTGCATTTAAAGGACTACCTGGGAGACAACGACGCCTTGGAGGAGCTGGGTGAGTGAGGACGGGTTACATGTCAAATGTAGGGCTGGGAGATACTGCCTGAAATCAATATGATAATCAATATGACAGGCCATTCATTCTAAACTTCATGTCGTCAGGACATTCCACTGAGATCAAGATCTGCACAAGAAACCTTAGCAACTCTACAGTGGAACAAATAAGTACTGTGAAGAGGGACAGAAACATTCACAGACATGTTGAAAAGTTCAGCATTTTCCTCTGGGCTGTCAAGATGTAGCCGAGCCTGAGATCTCATCTGTGAACTGTTGTTCTAAATTAAAAGAAGAGATTAGACTAGACTAAGATATGTCCTGTACACACATATATAGACTAAGGTATATCATTGTCAGTTGCACAGTGGTTTTCCTCTCCTCAAGACAGAAACATTGGTATTCTAATTTGATTTGAATGACAGTTATAGCTACCACTATCCCGTTTTAAATACTGTGGTGCTTCTGCAAAGGACTGCTGTATCTGAAACATGCTTTGAAGTCTTATGTAACTCAAGTGTGTGATTTTAATGTCTGTACATTTCTTTGCCATTTACTCGTGTTTTCTCTCAAAGCAGCCACAGCTGACATGGCATCATTGTTACTCTGGGTTAGATGTTTGATGTGTGTTCTTTCAGTTGCATTAAAGGACCAGACAGCAGCTAGTTTATATCTGTTTTGGTAAATTTACATTCTGTAATACCTATCCTCTCTTGATGGCAATAATTACTGCTGTCCTCTCTTTGTTTAGATGAGTATGCTTGTCTCTGGAATGGATGTGAATTTCTATCCATGGGTAGCCCTGCAGAGCTGGAGGTCCATGCTTACTTCCACAACTACCATGGGAAGCTCAAGTTCATCGGGTCGCAACTGCTCAAGTCCCGTCCTGATCTGCCCAGCTGCAACCAGGGCTTGCACAGCAACAACCTGGTACCTGAAGGATCAGACGGATACGTTTGCCAGTGGGAGCACTGTGATGTAGGTATTTTCAGTTCAAGCTGCTCATTAGTCATCAAATGATAGCACCATTATTATAGAACTGATATTTTTTTCTTCATCCAGAGTACATTTAACAACCCTGAGTGGTTCTACCGACATGTGGACAATCATGTTGAAAGTGCTGAGCCACAGTCTCTCCCACAGCAACAGCAGGCGCTCTTCTGCCACTGGACAGGTACGACTGAGCAAAGAGGAGGGTAAGAGATGGTCCTTGTGTGCCCTGCTCTAGCATAATAGTATGTATATTTTGTGGTTGTATCACAGGCTGCGATGCGTTCTTCAAGATCAGGTACCGATTGAGGGAACACATGCGGAGCCACACTCAGGAAAGACTTGTCGCCTGTCCTACCTGTGGCAGCATGTTCTCCAGCAACACAAAGTTGTTTGACCACCTGCACAGGCAGGCCGAGCCAGTAGGTGAGAAGAATGCTGTGGTTTGCATCATGCGCTGAATGTGTTGCCTAAACACTGACTTCTGTATGTTCACACATCTCATTTGAACAGAGTCGCTGGTGTGTGAACACTGTGGCAAAGCTTTTTCCAGCGAGAGGCTTTTGAGGGATCACGTCCGTCAGCATGGTAATCATTTTCTACAACCCTAATCTTAAGTTGTTGCTTGATTGTACATGCTTACATATTGGTTAGATCTAATTAAGAACAGTTCTGATTACTGTTTTTAGATTACTGAGCTCTTTTCCAATCACTTACTATGCTTTACCCAGATGTAACTGTAATATTTTTTCACATTAAAGTAAGTAGAAAAAAAATTTCCGTCTTTGCCAGATTGTTATTATGTCAGTTTGACAATGTTGACCTAATAATTTTTAACGATTGAAGGAGGTATTTACTCACTAATTGTGCTTGAAGAAAAGGTTTTCCAGTAAGGGAGTTTAGGCTGTGATGTGGTCCGGTCCATGTTGAGGCTCATTAAAGTCACATTATCATAGAGATAGTAATGTCCAAACTGATCTCCAAGATGAAATTGGGAGAAGTCAAAGTATTTTTTGATTGACAAGCATCATCTATGTTGATCTGTTTGTTCTCTGACCACTTTTTAGAAAGGTCCTGTTCCGTGGATCAATTAAACAAAATTACTTGTGCAGCAAAGGAAAAAAAATTGAACTGCGGTTAAAACTGCGGTATTATATTTAGTTATGACTTGTTTTCTTTTCTTTTCTTCCCAGTGAATCAGGTGAAGTGTCCCTTCTGTGACATGACCTGCACCACATTGGCAGCTCTGAAGATCCACATCAGGTTCCGCCACTGTGATGAGCGGCCCTTCCCGTGTGACTTCTGTGACAAGAGGTAGATCTTAGATAGCTGTTAAGATCTCTGGAGCTGGATCAGGGAGTCAGGGAATGCTAAGATTCTGTACAACAACTCGAAATTGTGTCTTGTCGTAAATTTGGGATTACTGATATCAAGTTTGGGCAATTTCAATTAAATATCTTTAAACAGATTTATCATAAAGGTCATCATTCATTACCTCTTTGTAGCATTTTACAAAGTCCTTAACAGAAGGGAAAAATGGAAGAGATGGACAACACGTTGTTAGCTGTAACACTAATGTTCATTAACACGCTGTTTGTTCCAGACTGGTATTTGGATTTTATTTGGATCCTTTTATGCACATTTTCATTCAACAGGTCCTCTAACATTTGCTGCGACAAACAGCTTTAAAACAAAATGCAGCTTGTATGGAGAAGTGTCCTTTTCCTGTGGATTACCAAACAATGGAAAAAAACATTTTACTAACTAATTAATTCAGCATTTTGTAGTGATTTTCATGTGTAATTAAGGCTGGTGAGAATGCTGCTGGACCCACATGTTAAACAAAATAAACTAGTGTGTTGTACTTGAGAGTAAATTTGTATGTATTCTGTGTATTAAGAGTTTTATTACAGAGTCATAAATAACGTCTCAAATCTCCTAACTAAAGAGTTCTGCTTCAGACTCATATCAGCATAATAAAATCTTTTTGTTGTTGTTGTTTTTACAGATTTAAGAATCAGCGTGATCTACAAAAGCACACAGAGGTTCACAATGAGGGCACCGTGTATCACTGCACTGTGGAGGGTTGTGATTATTCCTGTCACACATTCCAAACCATGAGCCACCACTTCAAGAGAGTGCACGAGGTTCGTTAGCATCAAGTGCCGCCCGGCATAAAGCACGCCACCTATTCAGATCATCCTTACACGCTGGTTATAATGATGCTTTGTTGTTCATGTCATTACTGTTTACCAACAGGTCGGGGGGATGTCTAAATATAAATGCCATATCTGTGATAAGGTCTTCTCCTGGTGTTACACTCTCACACTTCACCTTCGCAAGAAGCATGAGCTGAAATGGCCCTCTGGACATTCCCGCTTTAGGTGCGTCACATCAGCTGATTACCACTCAAACCACTGCTTCTTAGATCCACTCAGCTTGTCAGCCCTCAGGGGTGCATCAACTATCATTCAAGGTACTTTAATCCAAGTAAGGACAGAAATGAATATTTGATGTTTGGTTACTTTCTTCACAGATACAGGAAGGATGTAGATGGCTTTCTTAAAGTAAACATGGTGAGGTTTGAGACTGTGGAAGTGACCAAGGAGATCATGAAGAACATGGCCAAGAAGCCGCAGAGCCTCCGGAAAAGTCAGAGAACCAGCAGCCGGAACAAGACCGCCGCGGTCGCACCGGAGAGCGGCCGAAGCTCCCCCGCAGGATCCTCCTCGCCCTCCTCCAGCTCCTCGTCGTCGTACTCCTCAGAGCTCTCTGGAGGTGAAGACGTTTCATCGCAGCCCAGCCCCAGAGGCAGCGACTCTCCCGTCTACTGTGTCATGAGCACCATCCCTCACATTGAGGAGGAGCCTGGAGGATTAGCCCAGGAGGACTGTGATGGTAGTGGGACATCAGGAGCAGTCCAGGCGCTGACGGAGGTAGCACGGGGGCTGGGCATGGACGTCGTGTGAGTCCTCCAGGCTGCACTGCACCATTCATCCACTGCAGGCTCTCTCGTAGCTGTTATGCAACGAAACCGGTTTCTGCAACATGCATGTGGAGCTGCCGACGGAGACGTGACCGCAAAGTTTTCTTTCTAGCCAAAGCTCTGACGTGGTTCAAGTGTTTCTTTAGCGGTCATCTCTCCGCTAGAGACCACACTGTCACTAGAGCAGTTCTAATACTTCGGCTTAGCTTTGTGACATGTCTCGTTAATGACATCGCCTTTTGAGCATATTTTCAAGTTTCTGACAAAGCTCACGTGAGGAAGATAAAAGCACTACAAAACCAGTTCCACGTCATTTCCTCCGCTCCGTTCTCTGACATTTCCACCATGATGCCCACGCAAGGATTTAAGAGGACGTTATTTTTATTGTAGCCTTGGAATGTCGCTTAATTTTATTGTTACAAATTTTAAATACATTTTTGATACAAAAGTAAACTTTTCTCGTTTGTTTTTTAGTCACGCTCATTTGAGGTGCTTTTTTCCATTTCATGCAACTTTATGCTTCCACTCCACTCCAGTTCAGAGGGAAACCGAGTACTTTTTATTTGACTACATTTGTGAAACCTTTAGTTGCTACACTTTGAAGATTCAGATTATTGATAGAATATCAACAAATGAATTATGATGTATTCTTATGGATAAAGATAAGACTTTATTGATCCTTAGTGGAATCACAAGCTACCTGGTAGTATATTTAGTAAAAAATAAGCTCGACTTTTAGCAACTGCAACATTAAAGAGATGTTAAATGTTGGTTTATGACCAAATACCTGCAAAACTTGTTACTCTGTGTTTAGTGCTAATTGGCAAATGTTAGCTTGCTAAAGTGCTGAATGAAGATATCGAATATGGTGAACCCGCCAAACATCAACATGTTAGCATGCTGACATTAGCATTTGGCTCAAAGTCAGTGCTCGAAGCCACCAGCATGGCTGTGGAGTCTTAAATCAGCTGCTTTCCATTTTAGCTTTGCAGCTTTACAAACATTTTTAAACATTTTCTTCCTCCTAACGAGCATTTATCTCATCTCACCATAAAAAAGAGCAAGCACATGAATCTCAGTGTATTTAATCAAAAAAACGATTTAATGAGGGAGTCGTTACAATGCAAGTGTGACTGCACAGGTGCCAAAATCCATTAAGGAAATCAGTACTAGTGATCTAGTTAAAGCTGTTCTAGTGCAAAGAGTGTCTTTCATACTTGAGACCGTAATAAAAAGCTTCCCACTTTCATCGGCTTTTCATATGTAGGGAAAAGTGAAGCTCCACAGACCAGAGCGACCAGTGAACTTCAGACATACTGTAAATGAGTTGTTATGGGAATAGCTGCTCTCCTTTTCTGTCGCACAGACCCTGGAGCCCCAGGTAGGGCATTGCCATAAAGCCAGGATAAGGAAGTTGATGCCTGCAGCATTGGAGATGACAGTTTTCATGACGTGAGTGTAGAAACTCCCTCCCTCTGAGGTAAACCGTCTCCTGCTGCCTCCAAGCAAGAGGGAAGTAAAGAGGTGGTGCAAAGAAGCCATGAAAGGCCTCTTTCTGCCTCCATGCTACAAGAGGTGTCCTGATGGCTTTGCAGGTGTTCACTGAAAAGTCTTTTAGAGCATTTCGTCTCCTGTGGAGATCCAGTGTCTTGTGAACGTCCCTCATTTGCTCCCATGAAGCAGCTTGGTAGGGATGCATTTCAACTCCTGCATAAGAGACGAGTCCCACAGGAGCTCTGCTGGCATTACACCTGCTGCTGTCAGGATACAAGGCAGACAGATCACCTATGTGTTGCACTGGTGCGGTGTGTGAGTAAGGATGTGTATGAGATGGATCAAACTGGTTGTTTTCAACTCCCTGCTTCATCCGCTTCACCTCCATGAAGCCGTCGCACTCAAGCGGCCTCTTCCTGTCGAGTGAGCCGCCGCGTCTGCCGCCAGGCTCAGGAATCACAGCTGGATCCCAACATTTGTCTCTCAAAGGTAAGTCCTTTGCTCTGTCGGTCTGCTGGCCCCTGTGTTTCTCCTCTGCGAGCTTCTCTTTCCAGTGCACATTTGAGGGCTGTTCCAGTTTCTCCCAGTCCAGCTTCCCCCCCTCGTGACCGTGGCAAGGTGAGGATGTGTAAAGGTCAGAGGGATAACTTCTGTTGAATTCTCGTACATTTTCAGCCGTTTTCTCTGAGTGTTCACATGGAGAAGAAGATCAGCTTTGATAATATGACACAGACCAAGCTGTTGCTGTTTCTGACACTGCCCTTGGTGAACTCACCCAGATTTGAGGTCTGGTCTGACTCTGAGTCAGGCGGACTGGTGGAAGGATGCTCAGGCCTCTTCTGCATTTTCTGTGAAATTGTACATCAAACACAGTTTGTAAAGCACAAATGAGTTTTGGAATCAGAGGTATAAAACTCACAGTGACAACATGTTCCAACTAAAAGATAAGTTTTTTTAGATTCATGAGCTCCAAAAATGTCTAATGATATTTTTCCTGTAGGTATAGCTCCTTAATACTGAGTTTGTAAATATCTGTCAACTGAAAGACAGTGCATAGATATGTCTGACTCAAAACCTTTTGTAGCTATGAACTCATGAAAAATACAATCATAATTAAAATATATTTGTCACATTATGGCTTCGTTTAAATAAACAACTAAATCCATCTAAATGAATTTAATTTCACACAAAATGCCACCAAAAAAGGCTAAAATGCACAAGTTTCTGTGAGTAAGATTTTGATGCATTTAGTTATTACCTTGAGTTGTTCTTGATAATAAATCCTCCATGCAATACAGACGTGCAGTGCCCCCCATCTCCCTCGTTTCTTGAAAACATACAAAAAAACAAGAAGGTGTAGTTTCAGTTGCAGTTTTCTGCTTTTCAGTCGCAGCACTGACATGTTAGTTCTGCTTTCTGCATGTTGGACTCACTGTTGACCTGAAGGACTTCTGTGTGTCTCTGTGAAAGACAGTGACCGGATAAAAAGAAGGCCCGGTTGTTCCTCTGGGAAGGTGCATGTTGAGCTGCAGCAGGAGGTAAAAGGCAGTGACTTTAAGTTCTGAATAAAATCTCCACTAAGCAAATGTTAACAGTATATCATAATGACACATCAGCTGACCTTACTGTCCAGAGGTCCCATTGGAGCAGGTAGGATGGTCGAGGGTGGGTGCAGGATGGGAGTGTAGGCATGCCGGTGGGTGTGCTGATGCATGTGAAGATGTTGACGAACCAGGCAGGGAACATATGACATGTGCTGCTGAGATATGAGAGAGTGCTTTTAGTTCCTGAGCAGACCGGATGGTGCAGTCTGGAGTAGGGGTGTTGATAGTCTGATACTGTGGGCCCAGGAGGTATATGGTGTCACCACAGAGACACCTTTACCAGTAGCTGTTAGCCCTGTCCACCTATATTTTAACATCTTTTTTGCAAATTGGCACCACTAAAAATATGCTGAATTAGCTATTAGCAGCTCCTGTTTGCAATATGCCCATTGGTGTGCATGCAGCTGTCACTGGATCAGTTTAATACTGAGGAAAATGTAAAAATGTGGTGATTTTCAGGCAAGTTCTGGAGTCATAAGGAGCGTTTTCTTTTTTTTTTTTTTTTTTTTTTTTTTAATGATTTCTAAGTGGATTTATGGACTATGGACTATAAAGTTTGTGCCAAATCCTTGAGCCTCAACCTCTGCTCTAGAGGCAAAACATCAAATGTGCTGCTTCAGACTGCATGTTGTTTAGCTGGGCGTGTAGTTGGTCCAACCAGCCTGTGTGGTGTTTTTTTGGAGCTTGAGGAACTGGATTGAATGAGTTTGCTCCTGGCATGAAAGAGGCAGGTTGGAGGCCCACTGGAATCTAGACACACTGGTCTGAAATAATGCGTGGAGCAGTTCAGGATCACCCTTACAGCCAAGATACAAACAGCAAGAATCAGCCAACACTCGCAGTAAAATAGATAGTAAAACTTCTTTTCAGGCAATCTGCCTTGCAGATCACATGCAAATGACAGTATCTTGTTTGATTGCATTACAGGCAGTAATCCAATTGATGCATTCAGTGTGCCAATCCATTTAATTAATTTGGGATCCATCCGTTCCAAGGACACATGATTAGTAATGCTGTTAGTGAATGGGCAGCACTCTGATACGCAGTGTATCAGTTTAGACTTGATGAGGCTACCACTGTGATTTACTGTGGACGCTGAAGATGTTTACACAGACAGGAAACAGGAACCTGAAATACATAAAAACAGTTTTGACTGCAAAAAATGAAAATGTTTATTGAAGCTTCTGACGTGCACAAATCCAAAAAATGAACTATTATTAATCGGCACCTATTTTGATAATTGTTTAATTTTCCAGTGAAACTGTCCGCTTTCAGCTTCTCAGCTGTGAGGATTTGTTTCATATCACTGTAAATTCTCCAAGATGATGTTTATCAGAAGGATCTGTGTCTGTGTTTTTGATCACTGACAGTAAATAATACTCATAAAATCCTCCATAACTGCGTTTGAATGAAAGAAAAGTGGATTCCTCCTCACCCAGTGTTTCCACGAAGGATCTCTTTCCCGTCTCTGAGAAGCGCCTCCACCCTGCTGCTTGTGTCAGTGCCCCTTTAACCTCTCTAGGCCACGGCAATCCGATAGACTGATCCCTCCTTTCTCACAAAGACAAGATTAGCCGGAGGCTACACATCCCATGTTCTCTAAATTTCGTCCGTGTCAGCGTCTCATAGAAATCTCTTAATCTCGTGAAGGAGCTGGTTGTTAGGAGCACAAACGGTGAATGAGCCATCGCTCGCTGTGTCACCTGAGAACACCAGGAGCGAATTGGAATACTTCCTGAGATGCACTGATGACTTTTTTCATTTTCAGTGCTCCTCAGGTGTCAGATGTTAACAGATTTGAGCTCATATTTAACACCTGCAATTAGTAACACACACAAAAATTACCAAAAAATGAGTTTTGCACCTCAGCGATTAGAAACAAACAATTCTGATTTTTAAGCAGAACTTGTAAAAATTCACTGGCTCCAGGCTCTTAAATGCAAACATTTTCTGATTTTCTTCATCTGATGTGATTGAAAGTGAGTATTTGCAGGTTTTGGACATTGACAGACAGATAAATTTTTCACTATATTCTTATGTGTTATAGACCAAGCAACTTGGTAGGTGATTTGGTAGATGAAGGATTCATTGATAATGAAAATAATTGATATTTGTAAGCCTAAAACAGTTGCAGCACTAATGTAAATAGTCCTGAAATGATGAATTCCTGCATGTTGAACATAATATCAGGGGAGAAAAAGGATTTATCAGATGTCTGACTCGCTCAAAAGACAATAAAAATTTCAATTTTGCTCTTTGTTCATTTGAATTGACACTTTTTACAAACATGCAGTTGGCATCCATCTCACTAAATGTATTCCTCTATTCTGTTAAAAAACAAATGCATACATGCTGTAAACGTTTCTCACCTGTGAGATGAAGTGAAGTCAGCGTAAAATCTCAACTTCCTGATGTTTGAGGGTTATTATCCAGTGAAAACGTCCAGCTCCTCCGGCCTCTTTTCATCAAAGACCTCTAATATAAATATCATCCACATTGACTGAGTGGATCCATCCAGCTCACAGGAGAATGAATCCCCTCCACAGACCCCGAACAGTGACTTCAGGGTCCACCTGTTGCTGTGAGCCACTGTCAGCTGTCTGCTGGCTCGGGCCAATTAGTCAGTGTTACTTACCAACACTAGGAAAGACCATTAACTACTCCTAATGGCTTAAACTAATCCCATCAGACCCCTAAACCCTTCTGATTCAGTTTAGAGAAAGACAGCTTATGTAGCAACAGGAGGGGTTTTCAAATAGAGACGCAAGACAATTAGACAGCCAATTCCATTTATAATGCGATATAATGCAACACTGGGTGTAACCAACCCCCTCATACCTGCACTCACTCGTCTGATGGAGATGTTTTAATATGCAGATTTGACTTCTGAATTGGAAACCTTTTGCCCTTTAAGGTCATTTATTTTTAGCTTATTTTTTGTATTTATGCTACATTTTAATATGTTTTATCTAACTATGGTTTTATTAGTGGTGTGCTGTGTGGAAGGCTCTGTGAGCTCACTAAAGCAAGTGTTTTCTGTAACTTAAAAACTCAAAAGTTTCATTTTAAATTGATAAATTAGTGGTAATTATTATTTAATATTATTCATTTGACATAGACTCATTTGTTGGACACAACAGATCATTTTAGGGTAAGGGTTAGGGTTGCATTTGCTTTTTTTTATTCAAAGATTTTCTTTCTTGCAAGTCACAGTTTCTGTCATTTATTTAGCAGGAGTGAACAGCTCCTCCATTTCTTTTGTGCATTGCACTGAGAGACATGCAGTAATAATGTCTCTATCAAAAACACACTCAAAAATAGAGCATTTTAAAAAAAAAATACATAATCAAACCCTGCTCAGTAATGATCAAACAACAAATATAACAATAAATCAGTTGAATGGAGTTTTAAGAAACTCTGATTCTTATTCTGTGCACACACCTTTATTATAAACTACATCTGTGACCTCAACGCCTCACGCTCCCTTGGCTTTGTAAGAACAAAAAACAGGCTGACATCTTGATAATTAATTAATATGAGAAATGATCCATCTGAAGACACAATAGATCGACTTTATCTTGTTTTCATGCTCCTGCTTCGTTTGGATAATGTGCACAATGATGCAATTCATGTTTTTGAGTATAATCAACATGAACTGATTTGAGATTTTTACCCTTAAAGTAAAAATAAGGCACTTAATGCACTCACATTTCACTTTTCTACTTCACATTTAAGGGCGTTCAAAGGTTCTGCAGTCAGTGGATTATGCTCTCTGGTTTGTACCTGGTCGTATGTCAATGATGACGAACCAAACATGCAAAGAATATTATTTATGGTTGTGTAAAGTAAGCTCTTCATCCAGCCATCTTGGACTGGACAGCTGTCTGATTACGTTGTCATAATTCTCCATTTGCAGATGCAGCTCTGTCTGAAAACCAGAGGGTCGGTGTTTGAGCCTCGAAGCATCCTGTGAGGTTGCTGTGGAGCTCGACACTGAGGCACAGATGGCACGACACACAACGAGTCTAAATAAATCCGTTTGCTGGCTCTGGACACGTCCACTCCCGATTTATCTTCAGTGTTTGGGTTTCCTAATGAAACGTTTCTAAATGGGTTCTTTGAATTCTGCAATCTGGCTTGAACTCATTGTCCCAAAAGGCCCCAGACAAATTAGGCTACCCTTCAATTGGATCCCATTAAGCAGAACATAATAAGGTGATTGGATGAGGCTTTGGGATGACATGTTCTCCTTGATAAGCTAATTCCATTCTCACTAACCATCCGAATCCCGTTAGTATGGGCATGGTTCAAGCTGCTGGTCTGTTGAGGAACCGCACTCACCCGGACGCGAACCATTACCTTTTGTAACCCACCATGCAGTCGTGTGCCAGGACTTATCAGACAACATAAAGCAGCTTCTTCAACAATGGAAGTTTCTGTAGGCTCATGCACGGTTATTAAAATGCTATTCTAGTGTCTAATTTAATAATTACAAATGACTTTAATCCCACTAATACCTCTCAGTAGATAAGTTACAGGAAATTGCAGATATATTTGAGGTAATTCAGAAACGGTGTCACACAGTTTGTCCACCTGAGAGGAATGACAGCTCTCATTTTCAGCTGTAAAATGGGCATGTATCGATATCATGTGGGTATCATTGGCAGAATTTACATGAAGTATGAAAAGTAAAAGTACTCACTGTGCAGTAACATATTGCCTCTTAGTGTTTTACAATCATATCTGATGTCTTTGGATTGATTCATTGCATATGCATGTTGCTTTTAACTGCTGTAGATGTTTAAGGTTGCGCTAATTTTAACCACTTTATAGACTGTTGAGAAGTTTAATCTGCAGCAGTGCATCTTATTTTATAAGATCGTTGTATGATTTCTAGTGCTGCTGTCCTGTGAGAACCCCGCATCTCTAACAAGTCAACTTTTTATGAGAAAAACAGCCTGTTTTCAGCTCTGTGACATGCATTTTTCAGCTAATCCAAGAGGTTTTATATTTATTTATCTTAAGAAGTCGGAGAATTTTTTCAGCCCACATAGTAACACACTATCCGTCAGTTTATCACAAAAATTCAGTGTCACCAAATTTGGAGATGCATGATTTTCACTGGACATTTGCATAAAATAGAAATAATTCAATTCAGTTCTGAAACTTGACAGATGTCTTTGTCTTAGTTGGTCAAACGCAGGAGAATTCATCGTATAGCACGTTTTTAATGATGCTTCTGAAGTGTCTGTGAGGTTAAAAGGGAAATCACTTATTTTAAATATGAAAGTCAGTTTACACTGTAAAAGTCAGGGACTACTGAATTCTGTGGGGACCTTTTTTCTCTGAGGGACCCAGAAATCTTCGGCTTTGAGGCTACAAATATTACATTCATTCAATTTCAAAGACATTAGCTCTGTCTAAATTCCATACTAAGCACTGATTATGTGCAGGTTTAAGTGTATGTAGTGTACATTAGAAATGAAACCTGCTCAGTACGCACACTAAAATCAGGCTGTTGATGTTCTGTCTGATACTGTGCCGCCATGCTCACACTGCAGCTATTTGTAGGTTTAAAAGGAAAATAAATTACAATTGATAGCAGAACAGCTCCAGTAACATGAAGTCAATGACTTTTCTTTTTTTTGGTCCAGTATAATAATGTTGATTTTTGGTGTACTGATTGGAGATCAGTCTATAGCACATGCTGTGTACAATTAGCATGAATTATGGAATTGGGACACGAGGCAAAGGTGGTCAAAGATGCTATCAGGTTGCTACCAAGTGTAGGATGAGTTAGTCTTGAGCTGTAAAAATCATCTTTTTTTTGTGTTTTTAAAAAGTCCGCAGAACATTAAATCACTGGAGCACTTTTTTTTAAAGAGGAGAAATATTTATTTACCCAAAGCTGTTCAAACCTGTCAAAAACAAGCCAGCAAGAACAAAGAGGATAAGGTAGACGCACTTTATTCCTAAAACAGAAGCTGCACCATCAGTAGCGGCACACAATTATATGTACACATATACACACACAATTACCTAAATCTGTTATATAAAATATATAATCTGACAATGTACCTTTTAATTCCTCTTCAGAGCTCATTGAGTTACTGTGCGAGAGACTCTGGAGCCGAAGCAGACAGAGAGGTAAGTCTCATCCACTCATTGGGTGGGACACAAATGCCCGGGCCAGCTCTTACTTCATTTTTACAGCATGGCAATAAAAAGGTCTGTACCCTTTGAAAAAATAATATTCTAAAAGCAATCTACAGCAAATTCACTTGAACAGGTTTTTCCGTGTTGCAATTGAGAAAATTACACTTTTTAAACCAATTCCTTTACAGTGAGATGTACACACCCTCTAGGATTTGTAATATATAAAAGATATTAAGCATTAAAAATTCCACATTTAAAAACTTACAATAAATAATATATGCAGGCATTTCATTAAGATAAAATTTCATAGATTGCAATCTACAGTCATTAAAAAGACAATTTATTCTCCTTTATGAAACGTCCCTTGATCTTCCAAAATGCTAAAATGGATTCTTGGCATCTGATTGATTGGTTGATTGGAAACTTCCAGTCAGTCAGTGTTGAGTGAGGGAGGAAGAGGAGGAGGAGGGCTGCTTCCTCCACGTCTGCCCTGATGGAGTGTGAGGTCCTTTGAGCGTCGGGGATCCTTCGTAGCAGGAACTCCACGATTCGACTGAGCGATCCATCCGGTCAGATCTCAGCAGTTTGATCCCGTTAAAGAGTTCAGAGCATGTTCATGATAAAGTTGTACATCTGGGTGAGCACCACGAAGTGAACGGGCAGACAGGAGCGTCGGTCCTGGGTGGCAGGGTCGCATGTCAGCCAGGAGAGGGCGTTGTATTGCTCGAGAACAAATCTGGCACATGGAGGGCAGAGCGTTAATGCACGTCATTCTCCTAATTTCAACACACACTTCTTCACCTGGTGAGACTCTTCTGATCGGAGCAGCTTACCTGAGCACATCAGAGGTGTGGTTAGAGTCCAGGGGGTGGGAGTGCTTACTGTGGAGAAGCTCGTCTGATTGGACAGAAGACACGTGCAGGTGCAGAGAGGCCTGGGGACAGAGAAGACGGAGAAACAAGTTAATTCAAAGTCACGTTTCAAAGATTCTCTAGTTCCTGCTCGTAAAGTAAAAATATCTTTGGCTGTGAATCTTGAATTTATGATGAAAATAAGCATTAGTGCTGATGTACCTTGAGGAAAAGTGGGCACTGGTTCTGGGCTTGAGGGCAGGCCGACCAGAACCAGTCGGGCAGTGGTCCAGCTTTGGCTGTGGAGACGAAGTAGCCCAGAGCCATCGGCTGCTGCAGGATGTTCAGAGCCTCCTCGTGGGACTCCATACGGTCCGCGCTCTGGCCCTGCAAGACCACATTGACGAAATCAGTGAACAGAGCAAGACTTGTTTTCTACGACACAAGTTTTGGGTACAACTCATCTCTTTCCAGCCTTTTATATCCTATTATTTATATCCTGTTAATGGCACCACGTGTGATACAGTGAGCTCAGGGCGTTTGCATTTCCTTTACACAGGAGCCATTTCCTAATTATTTGAGCACAGCAGCACACATTTAAGTGTGTCTTTATTCAGATAATACATTTCAAATCTCCTGTTTCAAACTTCAGGCTCACTGGGGCAGTACATTTTGACACTAAACTGTAAATTGTGCTTATTTTGGCTCCTTTTTTAAATCAAGTTGAGTTACAAAAAGATGACAGACCTTGCTTCCGTCGCCCCCCTGGTGGTAGTGGGAGCCAGGGGAGTGAACGGGGGAGGTTGTGGGGGAGTTGGGCAGGATGTTGATGAGGTCTGGATCCACCATGTCGTTGTCAAACAGGTCAAAGATGCCCATTCCATCAGAGCCGTCTGCAGAGAGAGAAACATGCGCAGAGCTCAGAGTTTGAATGTGGATCAAATTCAACCTGATGCAACATTCGTAGTTCAGAATCTTTCTCGGATATAAAGAAGTGATGCTTTTCTTTTAATCCTACCAGGATTTATGGGGTTGAAGTTGATGTCGATGGGCTCTGACGTGTTGGTGTTGACCTGCACCATGGCCGAGGTGGGGAACACCAGGATGTGTGTGCAGGAAGTGTCCTGAGGTGTGCTCAGCTGCGATGTTTGCATGTTGAGCGTGGTGCTGCGACCAAACACTGAACCCGTAGACACAGAATCTGCAGAGACGAGACGGAGGAAAGATCTGGAGTCAGCTCGAGAGCTTCTCTGGGCTCCCTGTTACAAAGTCCAAACAACCATACAAGTATTTTCACTTACCTGGCATGATGACAAAGGAACCCTGGGGCTCCATGGCAACCAGACAGGCGCTAAGGATGCTGGGAGTGTCAGCAGCAGAGATGCCGCACATCCGACATGTCTCCTTCAGACGTTTACTGAGAGACTGCAAGTTCCTCCTGCTCAGCAGAATACTCCAGTCTGCAACCAGGACAAGGTAAGTGAGCATAAGTGTGGGTTCATGCATCTAAATAAGCTACATATGTGTGCGTTTGAGCGTGTGTGTGTGTGTGTGTGTACCTCTCAGCTCGCCGTGGCCCATTCGACCAAGCCGTCCAATGACCACCCTCCATGGCAGCGATGTAACCTGCACCAGGCCGAGACACCACTCCCACAGCTTCTGTAAACCCACTCGCCTGGCTGAGCCCTTTTTCCTGCGAGCCCTGTAACAGACAACACGTGGACTCAGTTTTATCAGTAACTTCACTAACGGCCCTGTGGGACTGATTTTGTTTTTTGTTTCTGTGCGTGAGTGCACGTACCTGTTGGGTACATCAATGCTAATGATGCAGGTCTCCAGCAGTTCTCCATGTTGGTCAGTGCAGGAGGCCAGCAGCCAGCGCTGGTCGTGGGACAGACAGTAGCCGACAAACAGGACGTTGTACTTCTGGGACGCCTCACCGAACGTCTCCCCGAGCTCCGTCTGCTTGTCTTTCACGGGAGCCAAAATGAAGGGCGGCGTGTACAGACGCAGACACTCGGGCCTCTGCACAGAGGGAAAACGTGAGTTTAGAGATTACAACAACACAGTGTGTGACTCTGACTTCCTTTAACCTGACGTCAGCTGTTTCAGACACACAACCAGAATTACAGGCAGTTACCTCCGGGTTCTTGAGTGCCATGTCGATGGCAAGCCCGGGGCCAAAGCCTGTCAGAGCCTTGAAGTTGGTGGAGTTGGGCAGAGGCCGACGGCACTGAGTGAACACGGAGAAGGCCAGCGACTTGAGGTGCTGGCCGTAGACGTGCCGCTCTCCGCTGTGCACCGGCTGAAGCAGATACTGACAGGGAACGATCTGACAAGAACAAGAGAACAGTGGTACTTCAGACAGGTTGTGGTAACACATTTATTGCGCTGATCATTTCCTCTTTACGCAGGGGACATAAATAACATCACAACAGCACATAAACACCACCACTGTTAACCTCAAATGTGTCCCTGCACACTGGCTTATTCACAATTAGTGGAAAGACACAGCGTTACACAATTATGCTGTTTATTCTTATTGATGTTAATAATTTATGACAGCTTCCTCTTCTAAGACAGATGTATGCATGCTGTAATTAATGGGTATGATTATGTGCATCTCCTGCCAGTGTTGGTGAAATCAAATATTTTTTCTATTCTAACACTTCATATGAAAACAGTAAGAACAACAGAGTCAAACTGTAAGTAGAAGGACATAAAACCTGTTGAAACTGATGCTGAAACCATTAACACATTCACACCTCCACAGCTTCAACATTCCTTCTGGCATGTCGGTGCATTCTTGTGTCACTATATCACAGGTGTGGAAGCTACCACCTCTATTAGTGCTAATGAGGTCCCCTCCTCCTTCTCACCTCCCTTTGTGTCTGCTGGTAACCTGCTCTGCTGTAACTAAACAGGCGAGCATGACATTCATCACAGCCAATCAGCAGAAAGTGAACTGGGTGAACTTAACTTGTCCCTCTGCTTTACGCTGTGATAGACTTCTAAACACAAACCATTATGAAAGACATAAGACTGTAACGGTGGCCTGTACCTGTACTGAGACAGCGTTTCTGATGCGAGCAGGCAGGAACTGGAGCATCTCCATGTAGCAGCGCAGCAGGCCCAGTGTGTAGTTGCTGGAGTGGACCTCTCTGTCTGCGTCCTCGTAGCTGAAGGGGTCGATAATGTACACCACGATGGCAGGCGGGTAAGACACCGCGTGGGACTCTCCGTCTGTTGGCTTCCCCACTTTGTCTCTCTCCATTGTGCTGATGAGAAAAGGCCGATTAGGAGTTGGAAAGTTTGTAAGTGAAGACAACACAGACGAGCCAGAGGTCAGCACACCAATCAAAATCACACCCGACCTGACAGGGGAGACATGTTCAAAATAATATTCATGTCACAGGAGCCAAATGACAAAGTGTCACCATTCAGTGTGGCGTGTATCTTCTAATCTCATGAATACACAGTACAGTGTTATTACATTTTACATACTGAGCAGTATTCACTGTAGGGTTGCAACAGAATACTGGTTTCACTGTACAAAGTGGTATGAAAACTGACACCATGCACATTTGCTATGGTATTGAATTCTACCATATTAGTATTATTTTAAAAAATGTTTCGTGTCTGTCAGGACATGACATTTTGTGAAATTAGTTTGTTTAATCAAATCAATCATTCCTTTTACAGTCCTAATAATTGTGTAACACCATATACAGTGAGTGTTTTCTGAGATGGTTATCATATCGTGAAAATCTCATTCCGCTGCAACCCTAATTCACTGGAGGGATGTAGATTCCAGTAGAGAAGTACTTTATGTCCACTGAATGCACAGATACTGAACTCTCCCACGTTTAAGTGGGCAGTCAGAAGGAAAAAATTCCCAGTGAAGAAATGCTTGAGCAGTTTTGCTGTTGTTTGTGTTACTAAAAGCAAACATGTAACATGAAGTCAGTGGAACTATTCATCTTTCCCATCTGCTCATTGTCTCAGAGCACCACCACAACTCAGCTGTCGCGCTGACAACAACACATGATGACTGGCTGAGCTCTGCTACGTGATGTGCTGCCTTTCACACACACACATACACACATACACACACACACACACACCACTGGATGACATGCATGCAAGACAGCTCACTCTTCACAGCTGAGGACTACAGGAAGCGTCACCGCTTAAAATAACAGAACCTGAGACAGCATTTTTCAGTGTTATTAGAGTCCATTGTGTATGTACGTGCGTGCCAGCTCTGGATAGGCTTGTAGTATTACAAAAGGACTCACAGTTCAGTGTTAACTGACTGAGAGACTAAATGTTTTGTAAGTGAAATCAGAGTATATCAAACTTCATTTCTCTCATGCTGCAAGGCGTGATGGCTTTGTCTGTATGAAGCATTAAAACAACTATACATGCTTGCTGGTGTGGTAGCCTACCTCTCTGGGGCCTCAGTGGGCCCTTGAGGCTGGTTGGCAGAGGGTCCGTTTTCCGCCGGCCCGCCTGCACCCTGTGAGTTCGTCTGGGGTCCGTTCTGAGCCGTGCTGCCCTGCAGGCTTCCTGTCCCAAACGGCGAGTAGGAGCTGGGCTTGGCTGAGGCCATTCCCCCGATGGTCTGGGAGCCTGAGGAGGAGGAGGAGGAGGAGGAGGAGGAGGGAGGGGTGCTGTTGACCTGGGCAGAGCTGGTGCTGGAGCTGGTAGTGTTGGTGCTCTGGGGTCCTGAGGAGGTGCTGGAAGAGCTGGAGGTCTGAGAGGAGGAGGCCACAACGGGGCTGCGCTGGGACAGTAGAGAGCTATCCAAAGACTGCTCTGACAGGTACGGAGCTGAAGGAGGTGACAGGGAAAAAGAAAAAGATCGATTATCATCTTAATTAACCGTACCATCTTGAGAACGTTGGGTTTTAAGATTAACGAGTTAAGATGTTACCTAGATCATAGCGGCACACTTGAGCGAAGAGTTTGAGCTTATTAAAGGCTTCATTGTTCCCGTCTCTGGCAGCCATCTTAAGGAACCAGTCACTAAGGGGCTGCTCTGTCATGCTCCTTCCTTCTGTGGTGCCGACCTTCAATACGCCCTCGGGGTGACTCTTACAGATGGGCCTGTGTTGCCCAAGCTGGCATGCCTGTCAAGAAAAAGAAAGTGAATGCAAAAACGAAAAGTGGGAATCATTTCACAAGCGTAGGAAATTGTTTTTGTGGGCATGTCAGGACAAGAGGGACGAGTTTTATCACACCAGGTGCGTACCTCATACATAGCGCTCAAATCTTTGAAGAAGGTCTTCGCTCTGCCAAGCAGAGCCTCATTTTCTGGGCAGATGACAACATATCCCACATCTCTCTGGGACCCAAAAGGATCCAGAAGAAGCTTCTCCCAGTAGGGCAAACCAAAAGGAGACAGCACCACAAAATCATACTCATAACCAACCAAAAAGGTGGGGATGGGCAGAGGCTCAGGAGACTCATCTGTACCTGTAGAGAAAAGAGGACAACAGTTATCTCATCAACCAAAATATTCCAAACTGATGTCTAAACTTGTTGGAGATCAGACTGATTAGGCACAAACATTTTCCACGTACCATATGATCCCCTCCCAGCCATCTTGTGGAACTGTTGCCAGGTGAGCGGTCCCTGAACGCCCCAGGAGCGCACGCTCCTCTTCTTCTGGATGGTGTCCTGCAGCACAGGCTGGAGGGCCAACAACACCCGCAGGACGTCCTGAGAGAACAGCTTGCTCATGTCTGCTGCTGCAAGAGGAAAAACAAAGAAGTCTTTACCACCTTTGAAATTAGGAAGAAGAGAAAACGAGGAAAAATAAGCTTGTAGTAAGAAGAAATAGTGGTATAAAAATACATACATTTGCATTTTGGCCACTGATGAAGACAGGTGCTTTTCACTAGTGTTTCGTCTACTTTGCCTCCTGACATATTGTCCATGAACTGCCTGCCATGCTCCAGTGCCATGTAGCAGTCATTGTAACAGTCTCTCTCTTCCACCCTCAGAAATGAACTGGGGGCTGAGCTCAGCTTGGGGTACTCCACGCCCGCCATCGGGGCAAAAGGGTTGGTGCACTGGTCTTGAAGCAGCAGGATGAGCTCATCTGGAGGTTTCTCCGTCAGGCTGCCAGCTTTGTGCGAAGCTCGCAGCTCTTCGAAACACCGCTCCGTGTCCCGACTGGAGTCTGAACCCCGTCCCACCACGTCCAGTTCGTCCTCCAGAAACAGCCCGGCTGATTGGCCAAAGCGTCGGTTGGCGACCGCGCTAAAGCCACAAGTGCAGGGGTACTGGGCCTCGCCGTTGTCCTTGAGGTACACGCCTACGTCTGCTCCTCTGATGTTCATGTTGCAGACGCACACGCAGCAGCTGTCAAAGTTGCAGTCTTTGAAGAGGTTCATGACCGACTCGGAGAGAATGAGGGTGACGTAGAGACTGTGAGCCTCTGGGATGGAGGGCACGGTGGCCGGCTCAACGGAGCTGAGCGGTCGGCAGGTGGAGGGAGTGGAGGCGGGCGAGTAAAGGTCAGAGTTGTCGTACTTGAGCGAGCCCTGGACGCTCGATGGACCGCGGGGCGTCCGCGGAGTGCGTGGTGTGCGAGGCGTGGGCACGGAGAACCGCGGTGTGGCTGGGGAGGGCAGGATGCCTGTGCCGCTGTTGCTGGGAGGGGCACTGCTGGACATGAAGGGTGTATGGGTCTGAGGGGTGTAGGTCTGGCTGTAGTCTGGCTCCACACTGGGGACATTACTGTAACCAAGAGATGAACCGTGATACAAACTGATTTTCCACTAAAAAAAAATGTATCATCAATGCTTTTTCCAGACTATAATTTGAAACTGGATTTGATGTTTTTTTTCAGTAATCAGCCAGTAATTAACCAATTTGTCAATTTCATGTCAAACATCTGAATCTCTGCTGCTTACAGTCAATTATTATTACTTAGTTAGAATGACATCATTAGAAATACTTGCTGTAGCTAACATCCTGGCAACTCAAAACCACCACAAGCATCTCCGACTGAATGCCATGAGAATATGTGGGGCTGAGCTTAAGTTTCTATGAAAGTTCATGAACATAAAATGTGAACACAAAAATCTACAAGGTATATCACAGGCATCTGTAAAGAGGTGCTGTGAGGAACACTGTCTGCTAATAAAGGACAGCACTAACCTGTCTTTGGTGAGGAGATTGATATTCGTCACTGGGGGCATCAGTTCCATTTTGCCCAGGGTCCAGCTGGGCGTGTACACACAATCTTCTGGCAGTTTGATCGGCAACAGACACTGGCTGGGTAGCGTCTTCAGGGGGGCGTACATGGAACAGCCAATGAACAGCTGACTCGTCTCTGGCTTGTACACGAAGGAGAAGTCCTAAAGGCAAAAGTAAAAATGGTGAACAACACTGATGTGGCTACATTTTCCGCTCGCTCCACACTTGGCAGGTGTGCAACATGTCGTACCTTTATTTCAGATGGCTTCGGGCTGCAGAATCCCTCCTCCACCTCCATCTTGAAGTGGTTGTTGAGCTGGCTGCCGTCCAACAGGGTGAGGCCCGCCCCTGCTTCCAGGCTATCCTTGCTGCCGGAGTTCATGGGAGAGTATCCCTGCTGCTCCAGGGAGGGGGGGGTGGGAAACATCTGGTGCAGGTCTGCTGAGCCTGGAGAAATAAGATATTATTACTTCTCTTGAAACAACATGTGTAAAAAAAGTTACAATGCACAATGATTAAGTGATGCTTAGTCTCCCTACTTATGCAAGACAGGGGGTCCAACGTGGCTGCTTTAGCTTCTTTACAGCCGAACTTGTCCTCTGTACTAACTCCAGCTCTTTTGGATCCAGGCTGTGCAGAAAAAAACAAGACTGTATACTTAACACATCTTCCACTCCGGTGTTTCAACAGGCTTTACGGGCACCAGCAGCAGTTCTCAATCAAATCAGACCACTAAAGTGTAAGAAGTACAACGTTTGGGCTGACAAGTTCCACCATCATACTGATGCATTTACCCCTAGCTCGTCCTCGTCCGAGTTGAAGATTTTATCCAGATCGCTGTAGGACACAGCCAAGTCGTTCTCATGGATGAGGCTAGTCGAGGCGGTAGGTTTATTACCGGATGGACCCTGACCATCTGCACCGCAAAACAAATTAGAGAGGGGATCTTGAATGAGACACGAAACTCCACACATTTCATTTCATTAGTGTAAAATCCAGAGGCCAAGTGGACAAAAGGAAGGCGTTCTCACCATCTGCTGAAGTTCCACTTCCTTCGTCCCCCTGGGTAAAAAAAAACAAAAAGAAAAAAAAACATCACAGGAGGTATTTTAATGTCGTAGGAAGACAATCACATAATTTCACACAAAGCACATATCAGGTTAACTGCTGCCGTTTTCACTTGGGTGCAAAGCTCTGATAATTACTCTCTGTAATATTCTGAAAATCACACCGTGCAAAGGTACTCTGTTGAGTTTGTTTCCACCTGTAAGCCTGTTTTTTACGAGTGGGCCACGAACACGCACGTGAACGCCTCCTGCACCTGAGTGTAAACACGTTTGTTTGTTTACAAGAAAACTTTGCCAGAACAAACAAAAGCATATTTGCTGCTATATCTCTGAATCTATTTTGAAGAACTTTTGTTTACTTTTGTAACACTACATCCAAACATGGACTTTGGGATTTTTTTTGGTCTCACTGGAATACTGGCACAGCTGGGCACTGTTGGTTTCAACACTACTTCTACACTACTTTCAGTGCAGATACCAAAATAATGGAACTTTTATCAATACTTCAATAATAACAGCCTTCCAATCCAATATAAAAATATAGCCTGAAATTATGTACAATCCTTTTTGCTATTTTCTTTACTTAACTTTTGCTACCTGACAGTGTTTGTACAAGTGCCTTTTGGTTACACTCAATTACTACACTTTGATACTCAGTTACTACAATATAGCAAAAGGCTCTGAGAGGAAATACATTTTAAAACCACAAACTGACTCAGGACCAGAGACTGCTCTGTGATTTGAAAATGAAAATTTCTCGGACTATAAAATATATATACAAAAATATATTTAATACAAGCACAAACGCTGAAAATCCCAGGTTCCAGCAGGTATTTTATCAGGAAACAGAAGCAGATTTTAGCTGAAGTTCTGTTCACTGGGATCTCAACCTGGTATTCAAGCCTTGTGCGGAACCCACCTTGTGTTTCTTGTTGCCCTCTCTCTCGGCTCCAGGCTTGTCCTTCTTCTCGGTGAAGCTGAACTCCTCGTCTCCCTCTACAAAGGCGTAAGGGTCTGGCTCCTCGCTGTGTTCTCCGTCTCCTGTGGCGGAGGCAAGATGGCTGTTTCTCCGCTGCGCGTAAGTCTTGACGAGCTCCTGGGACACCTTCAGGGGCTGCGTGGAGCCTGACATCAACCTGAGATCAACGAGATTGTGCAGAGATGCTCAAACACATGCTGGCATGCTGTTTAAATACACTGCTACATTTTGTTTGAACACAGCTGAGGATGAGTAATGAAATACTCACTCGGTGACGGACACTACACTTTCTGTTCCTCCACCTCCCCCAGAATCGTCTCTGATTTTATCCATAGGTAGCTGGGGTGTCAGGAAGTTGGCGGACTTCTTCCTGGGCAGGTTGAAATACTTCCAGGGGTTGTGGGTGGAGTCTTCATTGGGGTTGATGGCTGAGCCCACAAAGACGGTGGGTTCCAAGGTTTCGCCGTAGGCTGGGGGGAAGGGGAGAGGCATAGGCATGTTCTCCAGCTGAGGCTCCTCAGATGAGCCCTTCTGCGGCAGCAGACAGGGCTCCACTGACGGCGGGTAGAACGGTTGATGAATGGGTGTGGACGAGTTCTTCATGCCACCTGGAGTCACGTCACCTTCTACGTGGTCGCAGGGATGGGGGCTGAGAGGAGGGGGAGGCGGCGATCCGACGAGGTCTGCGGGGGGGCCGTGCGTGTGCAGCGTGGGGGCTTTGGAGGGCACCGTGTCCACGTGATGCAGGCTGGGATACGAGCCCTCCTCCTGCGATCTCAAACAAAGCCTCTGGGTCTGCGGCTCCAGGGACTGCTCCTCGCTCACAGAGTTGCGGTGGTGAAATGGCGTCTGCGGCCTCTTCTGCTGCTTCTCCCCCTTTTCCAGCTTCTCGCCCAGCTTGTGCTTGGGGGCCGGCTGGGTAGGCTGGCCTGATGAAGGCGGGTGTCCTGAGGTGCTGCTGGATCTCTGTTTCTGATTCTTATGCCTATGTGGAAAAAACAATGCTTACAAAATACTTTCTTTAATTACAAACAAACATCACTTGTGAATGCACGCCGTTCCACAGACCTTGAGCAGTTGCAGTGTGGCCTGTGAATGGGTTCCACAAAATCCCAAAGTCCAGTCTTGTCGGACTCCTCCTCACAGGTCCCATTGGTCAAGGTTGTAAACTTCCTCCTGGTAAAAAGGAGCAGATTGACAATTTATCAGTCTGGCAGGGGGCACTTCTTTGACTGGCAAAGCTTGTTTTGTGGAAGAGATGATGCTGAACATACTTGTGCCCTGTTCGGTTTATGTTGTACTCCTGCCACACAGACTCCACCATCTGGCTTGCCAGCCTGCGAGGGATTTTACCCCCATGAAGAGTGTTGTTAGAGCTGTAGCCATCGGATGCAGAGGACAACTTGAGCCATCTCTGGGCAGGCTGATAATCTATGAGGGAAGGTAGGACAAAAAAAAAAGAGCAATAGTGTTAGCGTGCAGATTCTCAGGCTGAGAAATGTGTTTAATTCTGCTTAATGTGCTCCAGATCTTACCAGTCTGGGCCTCCTCTGGTGACGTTGGAGGAGTCAGAGTGACGGAGGACATGGCAGGATCTCTGTGAGCAGCCTGGCCCTGCTGAGCACCACACAGGCTTCCTGAGGTGTTGGCTGAGCCCTGAGGGACCACAGCAGGGAGGTCCGACAGGGGGAGAAGCACCAGGCAGGAAGGGTACACCATCCTTACTCCCGCTGCAACCGAACAGACGCAGTTATTGACTAGTTCACATTTTTGCTAAACTGCAATTTCAACAGCCACTCATCTTCATTTCAGTTCAATCAAGGTTCTCTGGAAGTTTTTCTGGGGCCAAATAAATGTTTCAAAGGAGGCCATATTGAACCTTTACGGGCTCTGTTGCGGTTATGCGTTGATCTTCAGTCAATCTTTTGAAAGGTCAAGCTACTACTTATCAGATAGTGCATCATTTGTTCACAAATGCCATGAAATTACCAAAAATAAAGTCACTTTCTCAAACCTTTCCATCCTTTCTGTACCACTAGACCCAAGAAAAATGTCTTAGTCTTCAACTTTCAGGAACCATACAAAGCTTAGCACGACACCATCAACACCTCATTTAAACATAAAGATGTCTTACCAACAAGGACCTCTACAGCTGCCAGGGAGTCGTCCTCCCAGTCCGAATCCTCCATCTTGTCTTCCTGGACCTCCTTGGGATTTGGACTGATGGGATAAAACTGCCTCCACTCTTCTATGAGCTTCTGAGTAGGGTGGTCTGACATCTTGAACGCCTGACCGGTGAGGGTCCCATTCAAGCCGTATGGGCTGAGGATGACTGGGGGCAGAGAGGAGTCAGAAAACTGATGTTGGATGACTTCACTAATAAATGCAAAGGAAAATGTATTTAAAAAGGCGTGAATAATGTGTCTTGGTAGCTGAGTGGTTACAGCGCATGCCGTTTCGCTTCTTATGACTGACTTATGCATGGCTGCTGTGTTCCTACCTTGCAAGGGGCTGGAGCTCTGCTGGGCGAGACTGAGATGCTCCTCGCTCAGTCGCTGCAGGGGCTGATGTTGAGCGATCTCCACACTCGTGCACACGTTGCTGTCGCCGTGTACGAAGAAGGTGAATGCGCACGATAGGTGCTCGCTGTAAGGTGAGTCAAAGACAGAGGCATTGTAATATTTACAGAGATTTGTCCCCAAGCCGCCCCCACAGCATGAAGCAAAGAACACAGCTTTACTTCATAGTCAGCACCCAAATATGTAAACCCCTGCAGGCTAGGGAGGTTAATCAGTGCTCTCCATCATTGTTAGAAAAGGACTCAAAGTGAAAAGAGAGGGCTGAAAAGGGTTGGAGACTATGGGAGACGTACAGTTCCTGGCATAGTTGGTTGAGCACTTTGATCCATATCATGCTTTCAGGTGACAACTGTTGCTTCCACAGAAAAAGGCAGACACACGAAGGCCTGCTAATACTTCCCATCAGATAGCGCACATAACTCACTCTGTTTCACTACAGGCTGAACCTTTATCAAAAAATACAAGCCAAAAATACACATGGGAGATTATTTTAGTCCTGAAATGTTAAAACAATATTCATATTTATTTTCTAACTACTTCTGGAAGGCCGGGAGGCTAAATGAACTAAAATAGTACATGTTGACATGGTTGCTGTAAAACCACAGTGCACACTCAGCATTTTCCAAAGGCTGCCCTGTTTACCAGCCAGAGAGGGCAGGCGACAGCGAGACTGCCAGACTCTTCTGTTAGAGGTGCTGCGCTGCTGCCTCAACACACACTTGTAGACATCTTTATGCAAAAACAGAAGCTGAACAGTGAGCAAGAAATCCCCTCCTGTTCTATGCAACAGCTCTTTTATATAGCTGCTAACCAAACCGTTGCCAAAGCTGCCAGAGGGAGCTGAGCCAAAGGGCTGTGCATCAAACACAAGTCAGCTTGGATCAACGCAGCCAAGAAGCAGAGGCTCAAATTAGCTTGTTAGGGAACTCCAGGATACACCAGCCCCCTCATTCAAGAGCAAGGGGAGGGGGCTATATCTATGTCACCACCATTATGTGCAATAGGGCTGTCAAAACTGACCAATAATGATGTGAAACGCGTGTTTTAAAAGATCTACATACTTACACCTTACAAAATCAATAAAATAATGTCCTATACCTTGCTGTTGAATTGTTTGCTACTTTTAGCTTGGGCTACATTTGATTTTCAATCAATGTAAGTGATGTTGTGTGCAGAGTTTCTGTTTGGGTCCACGTGTCGTGGAAGATTTCTATGTCCTGGACAAATGGGAGAACTTCCGTTCAAATATTATCTGTGTTTATGGATCCTCTTTTCCTATGTTGTTGTGTCCAAGTGACTAATAGGGACAACAGTTTTTGAAATCGGTCCAGTAGTGAGTGCTGCAGCTGTGACACGGACTGCAAAGTAACCCTCTGGGTGTCTGCAGACCGTCAATCTACATCCACTAAAATAGTTGTTTTTTTGCCACTGACAGGCTCAGATTGTTAGAAGTGTCTGACAACATTATGGAAAGGATTCCTCCAGAGATAGATCTGTTTGTTAAAGAGTGAAATCCTTTTTGTTGAACCAGAAACAGCCGTTTTATCGCTCTCACCAAACCCACAAAACTCCATTTAAAGAAAACAGTCATTTTATCATCAAATAACACACTGCATTCAACCTCAACATAAACAAAGTTAAAGTCACCAAAACCTTCTTGGTTCATCTTTCACTGTTCCAACAATCACCACCAACTCTGGTTTAGCCAAAATAAACTCTTAGTTCACCGAATCAGGAGAGGAGGGTGGACATCAGAGAAGCAGCTGGGTAAGAACAACGAGCAGAGCCAGAATATTTTCACGTCTAACTCAGGAATAAGTTACACCTGACGTTATGACCGCAGAGACTTAAATATGTCAGAGCTCAACTCATTTTCCCAGTTTAAAAAAAAAAGTCATTACCAGATTTAGATTAGATTCGACTTAGATTTATTTGTCCCTTTGCAAGGAAAATAATTTTCACCTTCTGTACAGGCTCAAGAATACACAAATACATCCAACTGGTCATATACACCTGTGTGTTTGTGTGTATGTATATATATATTGCACTTCAAATATATGTTCAAATTAAAAATACTTGTTGACAGTCCTAATGTGCAAGCGGTAAAGAAATACACCTGCACAGAACCCAACTCTGAACCTGATAGTTATTTATGTGCTGCTGCTGGTTCACCTCAAGCTTGTATTTCTACAACAAGAACAACAATAACAGCACAGAGCACTTTTTACCGTGCAGTTGGGAAAACAAGGTGTGGACATTAAACGTTACCCTGGAAAAGTTGCTCTATTGCCTTAGAAAAGTCTACACTAATACAGAAACGACGCAACATGTTGGATGGCTATTAAACCTGTGTGTCAAGCTGATTTTTGCAATTAAAAAAATGACTTAACAAATCTTAAATCTCTGAGGAGTTAAAACAAAGCAGCAGGTACGCAGTCAAAAGTCCAGTTTCATGGTTACACCGCTTAAGGAAAGCCTTGTGTGTATTTGTTCAAGCCATTTTTCTTATGAACAAGACGAATCCTCTTTGCCAGAAACAGCCATCAGATTATAACAATACAGTCGAAACAAAACAGCTGAAAGCACTATTTCTCCATTTGAATCCCAAATGGGAATTTTAACTATTAAAGGCTATGAGAGGCAAGGAATTGTTATGGAAAGTTCAAAGAACAACTTTCATAACAGTGAGGACGTCCGCCAAAAAGGCTTTCCCCACTGCAGTGCACGACGTGTGCTTAAAACACACAATCATCCATCTTTAATGGGCATAATGGTTCACGCGTTGTTCCAAACAAATATGTCGCACTTTACAGGAAATCTGTCTCTTTAGAAAGATAACAGCCAACCCCCACATGCTGCAGATCTTGACCACTAATCCAGTACCAAATGCTGGCTAACATTCAGCCCTCCAGCACAAGTACAATTCACAACATCCTCTTCTGTTGCCATATTCATTTTCAGCATATTGTGCTGCTTCTTTGTGTTATGAAGAAACTGTCTGAGATACGTGTAAGCTGGACCTTTCTGATGTGGGTCAAAAGATCTTCACTCTAGCTACTTTTGTTGACTGTGACAAACAATGCTGTCACTAGCTTAGCCGACTGATACTCTTTTCTGACTCTGACCTCTGAGCTTTTTAAACTCCAACAAAATAATACCATACTGACACGGTTCAGGCTATCTAGACAGCACAATGTCTTCCATTTAACTGACAGGAATTTTATTGTGAAACACCAGCAGGATGCGTTGAGATTCAGCAACAGCAGCTTAAGACTGACAAAAAGAGAATCAGTCAGGAGTGGGTGACTGAGAAGAGTATTTCTGATGGAAAGCTGATGGACCAGAGCAACAGATAACCAAGTACGGCATGACTGTGCTGTTGTACCAATACGACAGATAGAAGTTCAAGCACTTCCGGCTCATTCAAACAGAATGCACCCCAGCTTTAACTTGTGACCTGACCATTAGCTGAGTGTGGGCTTTAAACAATATGACTGTTTTGCGTGCTGTTAGGACACAGGACATACCTTTTATTGATAGTCTTCTCCTCCTTCTGGTATGGCTTAACAAACCACTTGCCAATGCGGACAAAGCCACGGTTCATGAGACAGCGTTCCAGCAGGTTGTGGATGGCTTTGAACAGGAGTGTTCGACACTCGTAGGACAGGCCACTCTCCCACTCACCATCCTCTTCACCTGAAAACAAGGCAGATACATTTAAGCAGACAATTTAAACAAGTCTTTCTCCTTCTTGATAAAGAAAACTGCCTTATTGTTATTGCAGACATTGTGGTGCTAGATGGGTTTGACACATACAGGGACTCTTAGTTTGGTTTGTAAACAACTGACCACAGGAAATGACCCACGTGAACATATGAAAAACATTTGAGTTCCACATTTTTTGAATGCTTAGGTCAACAATGCTCTTTCAAAAGTCATGCTGCATAATGATTAAATGTGTTGCCAACTCCAACGTTAAACCTTACACCTATCTTTGCAGTTCAGCTAAGCTTTGTAAAAATGTTGCTCTTTCTGTCTCTGTAATGACCAATCTGGGTTGTCTTCAAGCAACACTTGACCCTTCTTGAGACTGGAGACAATATACCTGGTCGGTGTGGCAGCCCCTGAGGGGAATTGTTGTCACACATATGACAATTAAAGCTTGAGCGCACCCTTCCTCCAAAATCAAGACTGTGTTAGGTGCCTGTGATGCTCTTACGCTACCATACAAGTCTGCACCTTTAGAGACTTTTTAGAGACTTTAAAAGACCCGTTCGCCACAAATCAGTTAGTCTATCATAGCTTATTATCATCAGACTCTGCATCATTAAAGCTGTGTTACAACTCTTTGACGCAGTTTAGAATGGTTGGCATTGTCATCCAAACTTGTTTAAACATGAACAGAGTTGCCACAAATGGGCCGATTTTGCTCTCTGTCAACACAGCAGAGCTCTAGAAAGTATCTGTTAATAACATGAACCATTGCGCTCTTGAAATTTTTATCTGATTTTAATGCCTAAAATAGTTGTGGCAATTCCAAAGCACTGAACTAACTGCTTTGATTGCATGAAAGTAAAAATGAAATTTAGGGTAGATGCACAAATACTGTTGCTATTTACACTGGTGAATGAAATACTGTATATTCTGGAGGAACCACCTATATTGTGAATATAACAAACACTGATCTTGAGCCTGCAGAGCACACAGGGATGTTCATGTAGATGCTGTATGGACTTACTTGAGAGCTCATTGTGGATAAGCTCGGCAAAACTGGGGTCATCCCCCCACCAGAAAAGCCAGAGCTCTCTGCGACCCGGGGTGTGGTGCCTTCTCCACACACTCAGCACGTCTGCCGCCAGGCATCGGCTGAAACTACACAGGATAGGGTCCTCCTCAGTCACAGGGAAAAGGATGGGCGAAGAGGTGGGTCCTTGCCACACAAAACGCCGCCATTTTATTCCAGTCAAATCGGCCTAAAAAGGAGAAAAAAAAAAACAATACCAGAATTAATCATCAATCGCCAATCAACTGTTGTTTCCAGCATAATAACTCAGTGTTTGCATTTCTTTCCCTTACACTCAAACTGATGAGAAGCTAAAGACTGTTTGATCTGTCATACTGAAAACTACTTTCAATGAACACAAATGAAATCTGATACTTGCTGACATCTTGGAAAGTTTTGTAATACTTTCTGCACATGACACGCAATGGTGCTTGAAGTAACTGTCATGCAGTAATTTACTCACCAGCTATTAACAACTAGTGACGCACCACTGCAAGTTATTCTAATGTCAGAGTAGTTGGTAGAATTTTAACAGCAACTATGTGACTAATATTTCACAATGTACATGATTTCATAATTCAGGCTCACTTTAATCTAAGAAAAACAAGATGTTTTTGACAGGTTTTAAATCATTCCCCTGCTGGCCTGACCTGTTACCATCATGTTACTAACGTTCATGCTAGCTGGATATTTCTGTAACCAAAGCAGTGTAAACACACGATTAAACCTTGTTCCCGAGAAACTATTCAACATAGTTAATGTGCAGTATGCGCTGTCTCTATTCTGAAAGTTAGCTCGATCACGATTTGCAAGTTGCAGGCCCGATGCCTTCACGCCAGTCTGCAACTGACGTTACAAAGCTTGTTGCCTGATTAGCCAAAATGGCTTTCTGGCCTCTCAGTATCATAGCTAACGCTAGCTAGCGCAGACAGCATAGAGACTTACCAGGCAGAAGAGGTTGGAGTGGCAATCCTCCAAACTGGCCCCGTTTGGTACAAAGCACGAACTCATCCTTTCACTGCGTGGTTGTAACGTTAAAGTCCATTGTCTCAATCACCATCGAGGGCAATAGTTGGTCTTCTTAACTCGCTGGCGAAGCGATGTTCAGTTGCAATTATCCCGTTAAAGCGCTGACCAACTTGCTAGCTACAGTTAGCTACCGCTAGTCAAACAGACAACTTCTAACCGGCGCTAGCCACAACTAGCCCCGCAGCTAAGCTAACGTTAGACAGGCAGCCAGATAGCGTCAACTGTAACGTTAAGCTTCTAGCTATTCGATTCATCAATCCTATTTGAAATGTATTGTCTGATCTGGTTAGCCGCAAGCTTGCTGCTACATTACCTTAAAATGAAATAGTCAACGTTAACATGACCTGGACTACCGTTAAATCAAACACCAGAAAAGTTATATGCGCAATAAAAAATACGAGCTTGAAAACTGAAAAACTTCACCCCAAAAGCTTAGTCCCTGGTGTGCTAATGCTAATGCCAGCTAGCTGATCTGAAACAATTTCAAAGCAAAGGAACTCTCCCCTCCCCCTGATCTCTCCTAGCCTGCTAGCACAAAAGCTAACATACCAGAGCTCCAACGCTAGCTTGCTATCTAAATAAAACAATTATCTACACCGCCCTCCTTTTCGCTAAAACCATCACAGTGCTCCGTCATAGTAAAACTACTCTTAAAACGGGTGAAATGCCAAATTAGCGAGACTACTCATCGGCTACTTTTCTCTGCCTGATCCATGGGTCCTGCAGATTTCCATTATTTCAGTTCATGGATTGAATTCTTTAATGGCGGCCAGGAGGACAACTCTGCCTCTCAACTCCTATTGGCCAATTTGTGGTAATGGGGGCGTCATCTGTCTTCAAGTAGCTCCATGACTTCACAGTTTACAAGATGAGAGCTCCAGTGCATCTGTCATACAGACAGTGGTCACTCCTTAGCGCTGTCTGTAACTAATCATGGTTCACTGTGCAGCATATGCTGCATGTGACCCCTCCAAGAAAATAATATTTTTTTTATGTACAGGGGAAACGCGTTTTGGAGCAGAATTTAATGTATGTCAAATAAGAATATAAATAAGACGATGATTCTTTTGTTTGGTTGATTGTTTTGCTTTGTGCATTGACTTATGCAGCAGATATGAAGTTATCTAGGTCAACTTGTGCAGACAAAGCGGCATTTTTTTAGGCTGATCCTATGAATCTCCGATGCAATGTGCATGGAAAAACTTTTGCCCCCCGCTGGATTATTGTGCAAAGAGTAGCTTTTGGTAGTTGGCATTCACGGTGCAGAGGACTGCAATTTTATGTGCTTTCATAACATATGTCAACTTAATGCATTCAGGCGCACTTCCACGCCATCCTGTCATAGCCACACCACACCACAGGGCGGAGACTTTACACAAGCGATGCCATTGTAGACCCCTCCCAAACAGGCGGAGCGTCAGATACGTCGACAAAATGTCAACAACATGCCGGAGTCTTTCAGAGAAACAGAAACCGAAGGAGGAAGATCTGTCAGACAACAAAGAGATCAGGGAAACCAGTCATCTCATAACATCGTGTCTGTAATATCTCAGTTCGCAGATGATAATTTAACACTTGTGCGGGTAAGAGTGTCTTTTGTGCGACCTGCAGCTGACTGCTGATGCATGGCCATGAATGTGCAATATGGTCACTTCATTGCCTCAGTGTACTGAGTCACCTGTGCGTCTATGTTTAGTCCTTCAGGCAGAAGAAGCCTATTTATTGGCAAAAGATGGGTGCTTTTCTGGAGCATTTCACTCTAATCTGCTCCTCTGTACCACATGGTGTCAAGTAAAGTCACCACACTGACCAGACATTCTGTCAGGCATCACCAATTGTTCCCACTGGGGTTTTGATGCCCCCTGTGTCACTATTATATCTGTCAAAATCTTACTCATTGTCATTGTCCTGCACACGCTGAGCTGGGTTGATGGTATCACCGTCATCCTGTCAGCTCTAAAGCCTTCACTGCTCTCTTGTCTCTCACACAGAACATAAGCACCGGGCTGGCAGTTGCTGGCGTTCTTGTAATAGCAAGGAGTATCAGACTGGTAAGAGAGAAAGGCTGCACACTTTGGATATGATTTATTTAAAGTGTTAAATATCAGCTTCCCTGCTTTGTTTCAGGCTACAGTTTGACATTAATACTCACATCCTTTACTTAAATAAAAGTAGAAATACTGTTACAAGTAAAAGTTCAGAATGTTACTTGACTAAAAATACAGAAAGCACAATGCGTAAAAGTACTCATTATGCAGAATGGCTTTTCAAAGTGTCTTATTATATATTATATTTTGGAGTATTACATTGTTCTATTATGAATACATGCAAAAGTATTGTAATGTACTTCGTCATTGCGGAGACATTTTTAGATACTTTGTACACAACTGGGAAGATTAGCAATACAGCACTGCTTCAAAAGTTTATATTGTACAAAGTGACTAGTAACTGTTGTCAAAAGCATGAAAAGGAATAAGAAGTGCAACATATCCCTCTCCAATATAGTGGAGTGAAAGGATGAAGTTGCATAAATTGAAATATTAAAGTACAAGCATGTCAAAATACTATGTAAATCCAGTACTTCACTACATGTGCTTCCATTCCACCACTGACGATACTCCTTAGTGGAAGCTATATGGATTATTTCAGACTAAAAGCCTCATCACGACTAAAAGGCTCCATCGATTGACCCAGATAACTCCAGATCTCATCGCCTATTATAACGTTTCACTTGTGGGGTGTTAATGAAATGCATTTTCAGACTTTTCGTGACTCATTAAACGTTGCCACTCAGTTGCCTCATTCCACCGTTTCAGATCACCAAATTTCAAGCTGCGTCTGAGATCCCTGCTCGTTTCATTGAGAGGAACGTCAGCCTTCGTGGGAAAGTTCACTCGATCACAGAGAGAGGAGTTGAAGTGGAGCATGTCCCGATTTACCTGCCGGTCCTCTCTCCGTTGCTCTCAAAACACAAAGGTAATGTTGGCGGTGTCAATCTTGTTACACCAAAATGTGGTTGTGACATTTTGCATTTGTAACGTCAGACTCTGCTGCATTTGATCATCTGTTCATGAGTGAGAGTGACAGGTAAGCTTGTTAGCTGTCTTATCAAATCACTGAGCAATAACATCAAGCAGCTTGTGCTTCATATAGACTGCTCCATCAGCAACTTCACTGTGGAGGACTCACAGGAGCAGCTATTTCAAACATTACCTTTATCCCACTTGACCTCCCACATTTCGTGGCTTCTGTGGCTGCCACATAAAGATAACTTACTGCTGTTCATTTGGTCAGTGATTTAGTTACTGATTTGAAAACTAAATCTCTGTCAATTTTAGACATTTATATTTCTTTTATATTTCTCAAACTGAGGTAATGAAAATAAAAGCCATAATTCTGACATCAGTACCTAGACCTAGGTATCATATCAGCACTAGTCTTAAAGCGTTTGCATAACTAGAGCTCCACAGGTTAGCTATAACCTTTCCTGTAAGCCATATAGCTCTTTTTTGTCCTTTTTAGGTGTGTCCACATCCCCGATACTGGTGCATCTAGCAGGGGTGGAGTTGACCCCAGAGGGCAAGGAATGGCTGCAGAGGAACCTGTCTCCTGCCCAAACAGTCTGGCTAAAACTTATCAGCCGAGAAGACGACACACTGCACTGTTTGGTATCTCGAAGCAGGGTGAGGTGTCTTATAACTGAGAGAAATTGTAGCTTGTCATAGTTTTTTACTTCATGTCAGACTAATAGTTTATATCCCATGAATTCATTTCTTTGTCCTCCCTCATCTCTCCAGCAGGGGTCCATGTGGAGCTACTGTGTGAACGAAGAGGTCCTCAGGCTCGGCCTGGCTCGCACTGCGCCCGTGGTCGGGGTCCTGCCTGACTCTCGCCTCTACTGGCGTGTCCACAAGCGGCTGCACAGGGCAGAGGTCAGAGCTGAGAGGAAGGGGCGGGGACTGTGGAAGCAGGACAGCCTATGGGAGAGGGCCTCCAGGGCTGTCAGGGACAGCGCTTTATTCAGACTGATGAGGAGGATCTTCAAGAGGACATGACTGATTGTTCCAGGACACAATTGATTTAGAGCTCTAAGATAATCAGAAGGTGACGGAACTCCATCTGTTTTGTTTATGCTGCATACCTGTCGCCAACTGATAAACTAGCACATCTAAAATGAGTCTAAATACAGGCTAAAAAAGTGCCACCCATCACTCATCTGTCATGTCTGACAGGTATGTTTCTCAATGTTATGAAAACAAAAACAAAAGGTCTAATTTCTACTTAGCATTCCTCTTTACACCTGTTGCAGAGATTCATGGTGTATTTTTACTGTAATTCAGAGTCTATAAGTCTAAAATGATTAAAAAGGTTAACTCCCTGATGCTAATCCCTCAGCTTTCACTTACCCCACTAAACCACAGCTAAGCGCTGCCTCCTCTGTTGGTGTGGGACACCCCACTAAACCCAAGACAGGGGCGGGGTATGTTAATGGTGTTCAAAATGGAGAGGGGGTCCACTTGTCCCTCTCTGAGATCACCGTTGCTATAGAAACACCAAATGTGAAATACAAAGCGAAGCAAAGGCTAAACTCTATATTGGCCGCCCTCAAACCCCGTGGGAGCCTTACATGTTGTGTGTATGTGAGGGGGTCTTTAAGTGCCTACAAAGAGGGCCCTTGTAGCTGTAATGTGACCATGACATTAGAGTATTTTAGCACTGAAATGGAACAGAAAAGAGACCAGGCCTGTAAACTGCCTTTGATTTCATATGATATCATTGTATAAATGAATGAAAAACACACAACTGAAGAGTAAATTATAATTTTTATCAGTAGATTTTGTTCCAGTGAGCACTCATCGAGGTGTCCACGATCACGCTCATGCAATTGTTATTATTGTTTGCAGAACAAGACCGCGGCCAAATTTACACTTTGTGTCTCAATGTGCTGTTGTTGCTATCCATGCTTCATCCATGCAAGGCAGAGGAGGTGGAGGAGTAGGAGGAGGGCCTGCAAATGAGGCCAGACTGTGATGTGTGTCCTGTGGGGTGCAGGGTGAGGGAGTCTTGGTGCAGTGAGAGGTAATACAGAAGCACTCAATCCAATGGGTGCAAGGAGATTAGTGCAAAGGGGAGGAGGGTCACAGGGGTAGAAGGGGATTTTGGGTTCGAACACAAAGGCAGGAGAGGAGGAGTCATGGTGGAAGGGAAAGGGAGTGAAGCAAAGGGGAGGCGAGGGGGGGTTGATGAATCAGCTAGCCTCCCTATTGTTGTGCAAATGTTACTAGAGACTGTTACGGCTGAAGAGGCTCGTGATTGGTGGGCTGATTTAAATTGTAAGGTGCATTTCAGGCTGATGGCTGTTGCTGCCAGACTTTGAACTGTCACTGAGGGAGGAGTGGGAGGGAAACCACGGCGGAGACAGACACCAGGCGGGAGGCAGAGTCAAGTTTCTGAAGTTGGAGATCACAGAGAATTAGTGCTGTTCACTGAAGCGGCTTAAATATTAAAGATGTCTTTGTAATATTTAGTGTGGCTGCGTCTTTTATCTCGACCCAGACGATGATTTAATATTTGTTCATGGTTGAATTTCTTTGAGCGCAATCTGTGATCAGTATTTGACTGGAGACATACGGGCAGTGTACTGGACTGTATAGTGTACATTACTCACCATTTGATCAAATTTAAGTACATATTTAAGTCAATATTTAATGATTCAAAGGAACAACAAAACATTGAAAAAGTCAGAAATTGGTTTGAACATCCGGGAAGATTTGGAGCCACATTTAAATACTCCTGGGCAAAATGATACTGCCAGGATTACAACAAAATAATTGCAATAGTAAATATGATATAATTAAACCTTTTATCCAATTTAAAGAAAGGAAAATGAGACATTGTCACGCTAAAAAGGGTAACAAGGATATCAGCTCATGGAGGTTTATGTTTGTAAATAAAACGATGTACAATAATTTAATTAGTCTGTTTCCCCTTTTTTGTTTCTCAAATTGAATAGAAGGACTGAATGAATGAGTGAATAAACCATTTCCTTGGCTTTTGTGTAAAAGGAGTCCACTCCGAAATCCAGTCCAGCTTTTCCCGAATCCACTGGTCCCACACCAGTAGTAGTCATTTGAAAAGGCACTGTGCTTGATGTAGTGGTGGGTGCTTGCCCATACCACTGAAGTTGTTGGGACATTCTTCCTCTATGTAACCACACTGCTGGGACCATCACTGACTTCATCTGATTACACTGATTACATCTGTGCACTGTGCCATGGACGTTCAGCACCTCATGGGCTACTGTTCTGGTGAAAGTGGGAGGCTTTTGTGAGGAAGCTGACAACGTGGTTTCAAAATCTGAACCTGAAGTGACAGAAGTAAGTGAGCCTAAGATGCTTGGTGTGATTCATGAGGGACTGACTGTTTTTTTTTTTTTTTTTTTTGAAAATCAGCATAATATCTCACAAGGGGCATTTTACTAACTTAAAAAGCCTGTGTTTTGTATCTTAACTGCACTTTCTGACTATGGCAATCTGCACACAGTTTGCTGTCACTTTAAATTTGCTGTTGGTAGGATACTGTATACAGTATCCAAGCAGATGTGCACCTGTTAAACCTGTGTGTGCGCGGGCGCATGCTGTGTACAGTAGAAACTCAAGACATTTCCTCATCCTTATCTTTATTGTACCACTCCAGGTCAGGCACCGGCAATCAGGCTAAACATTTCTTTTTTATTCATGGATAATTTTGACAACTACACATTACCTGAGCTAATGAGATCACTTATATATTTTTGTCATTTTTTGCTTGCATTTGTTTCCAGAATCAATAATTCATTCATGTCAGTTATGAAGCATTTTCTGCTGTGTGCATTTCACATTTTGGTGCTCCTTCCCATTGTCCGTTAAGAACAGAGATTTGCAGCAGGGCAGCATAACAAAGGCCTTTATCACACTCAGCCGGTAGCCACCCCAGAGAGAAAGAGATGGGGCACTCCCCCATCAGAGGCCAGAGTCCTTGGGGATTTTTTGATTTGATTTGAGTGGTCGAGTGTAGTTGGCCCGGGTGTTAAAGACAAAGAGATTTAAAGAGACAGAGAGCTGGTGTGAAGAAACCACCAAGGTTAACTCTCCATCTCAGCTCCCGCCTGATAAACCTTACAGTGTGCTGTCAACGTTTCATACAAGGACTGTCTTTGTCAGGCAGAGTCGGTGAAGCTTATATGTAAATTGATACGTGCACACAGGCCTCAGGTCCACATTCAGTCACTTTTAATGTGCAGTTTCGCCTTGTTAATGGAAATTATTCTCCATAATGAGGCCGATATTTGCTTTCACCTCCTGCTACAATAAATGCTTACTGGTCAGTAGCTATTCCATCACATGCACTGTAGAGGATGTGTGCGTGTGTGTGTGTGTTTGTGTGTGTGTGTGTATGTGTGTGTGTGTGTGTGTGAAGGAATGCATCAGCTGTAAAGTGACTCCCTTGTTATTTTGTGACTTGAAGTATTGTGAACTGTGTATCAGCTTGCTGGTGTAGCGTTGTAGGAGGGGAAACGTGACCCTTTGTGGGTGCTCTGATCCCTCATAAATAATTGAAGTTTCTTGGTGGAAAGGAAGAGGACTCAGGGTGAACTGTGTATATATGTGTGTGTGTGTGTGTGTGTGTGTGTGTGTGTGTGTGTGTGTGTGTGTGTGTGTGAAGGTAAAAGACAGAAATATAACAGCAAAGTGACTTTCTGACACAACTCTGTCGCCGTGTGTCAGAGGCCAATCAGACACTTGCTCATCTCCATTTACAGACACTGAATTGGGAAACTGTGTGTGCTGTGTGGACTCTCTTGGTACAAGCTGACAGGCAGAAAATGAACAGTTCTCTCTTGACAATGAGGACATAAAGCAGACAGTTCGAGTCCAAAACCTGAGGGTAAAAGTAAAGGAGAGGAACAGGAGGGAGAGTCTCTGCTTGAAATAGATCTGAGGGTTTGACTTGTGACCTTACCCACCCCTCAATTCCACGGTAAAGCAAGACGACCCCGGCACACACACATTCTACCACACACACGGCAGCACACATGAAAGTTAAAATAAGATTGAGCTCTTAAAGTTTTCAAAACATGATGTAGACCTGATATAGTGGATGCATGTTCACAAATGGTAGAATTGACAGCATCTTTTGGATTAAATCAATAATTTTAGAATGTACTAAAAAATCTTTTGAGACTCTTCGGTGAACTCATGATGTCTGTTTCAGCTTTAAGTCTCAACAGTGCATCATTAAGGACACACAGCACTTTCGCAGAGGAGATTCCTCAGTTTGCTCTGTTTTTGTTTTTATGACTACATGATGTTAGCACAGCGTCTGCTCAGATAGCTTCATTACCCCTCTGCAACACAACTCCGACCTCTCAGTAACCTCACTGCCTTAAGGTCTGCAGCCTTATCAGGTCACTGGCTGTTAGATGTTACCACTTCCTCCTCTTTCCTCTCAGGTGAAAACATGTTACCACTGTTTTGCAGGACTGAAATGATTAATTGAGTAAACAATCAGATGATCATCAGGAAAATAATCTGCTACAATTTTGGTGCGAGGATTTGCAGCTTTTTTTAGTTATACATAAATATTTTTGGGTTTTGAACAATTGTTTCAGACAGAACAAGCAATTTGAAGATGTCACCATAAAAAACTGAGATCAGCAAATTTTACCATTACAAACAATAAATCCATTAATCAAGATAATATTTGGAGTATGACTCAATAGTGACATCATGAAACTGTTCCGATGCACCACAAGCCAGAAATGTTTTGAATGCCCCCTGTGAGCCAGACATCTTCAACCCTTAATGCATAAAACCTGAACACAAACATATGAAAACTTTATTGTCTACAAAACATTTTAAAGTTCTTAATAACAAAATTCTTACATGAATCAATGAAGATGAATTTTCTCTTTTCTCTCCTTCCCCCTTTTCTGAAATGCCTTTTAGACACCATCTGTCTAGCCATCGGCATACCAAGACTGTTTACTCTCTGCTCTGATATCGTCTTAACAAGCAATTACAAGCCACACATTGACTCAGTAGAACAACGAGGTGAGTTTACAGGCTGAAGGCCACAAGGAGCCTCATCCCAGCTGACATGTAGTAAACGGAGACATGTGAGGAGTAACACAACTGTGTTGGATATAAGCTTGTTCTTTACAAACAGTTCATAAACACGGAGACAGTTGCAGATTATCTTTGAATTTCTAAACATGGTTGATAATCACTCAGTATTTGTGGCAGCTGGTCACATAAAATAGAACAACCATTGTATATCTCATTAATCATGTCTAAATTGAGTGCTTTTTGGCATGTGTCAATGAGGGGTGACAGATGCTGCTCTCTTTGTGTGTCATGAGAGGACCATTGTTACATACATAGGTGCACATATGAGGCAGGATTCATGTCACGTCATGTGTGCCATGCAAACTAAAACAGCCCCTTAAAAGAGAGTTATGGATTATTACAACTTGGGTCTTATGTTCATAGCTTTAGCTTTTAGCAGATATGATAACATTGTACAGTCAATTGCAGAGATCTGGAAACTATCTATCTACCTATCTATCTAGTTAAAGGCTACGCTAATACCAATGGTTATTCAGCTAGACAAGAACTGAAACATGTGCTTTACGTGGGCAGACCAGAAAAGTGGAAGTACTAAAATGCTGCATCCACATGCTTCAGATTTTATTACTGTGACTCAATTTAAACATCTAACTCGGGGGCATCATTCAGCCTACTTCCTGTGAGGGCCTGAGATAGAGTGGCTCATCAGACAGCAAAACATTTATTTTTAAGCTTCTTCTGTAGCTCGATAGACAGGAAAGAACAGACTGTATTCCCCCGAGGTTTGGGCCCTCCTATAAATGAGAGGGCCTCTTGTGTTACACGCAGTTGGAAGAGGAGAAGCAGAGTCATTTTACTCCCTCGTCGTGCACTGGCACACACTTGGCTTGTACTAGTTTGGTTTATAAACCATATGTTTGTTTTTTATTAACCTGTTGTTATTATTAAAGGAAAAGTTTGACATTTTGACAAAGATGTGTGTTTGCTTTCTTGTTGAAAGTCAGGTGAAAACATTAATACCACTGTCATGTCTATACAGAAAATATTAAGCTACAGCCAGTTAGCTTAGCATAGCATAAAGACTGAAAACGGAGAAACAGCTGGCCTGGCTGTTTCCAAATGAAACAAAATATACAATATACCCCCAAAATATACCTGCAACTCTAAAGATTACTAATTAGCATGTTATATCTTGTTTGTTTTAAATTTGTACAAAAAACAGTCTCTGCTCTTTGCTTGCAAGCCACCCAAGAAATAGTCTGGCGCATAACCCCCATGACAATGTGCCAGTTTTTACACTTCCAGTTGCACCAAATAAACAAATGAGAATTAACATCAAATAATGAACTATGGAGGCGCTGGTAGGTGGATTTTATTGCTTATGACAGAAGCCGGCTAGCTGTTTCCCTCTGTTTCCATTCTGTTAAGCTAAGCTATGTTAGCTGTTAGCTTCATATTTAATGGACAAACACGAAAATGGTAACAGTCATCTCATCAAACTCTTAGCAAGAAGGCGATTTCCCAAAATGTCTAACCATGCATTTAATTTGGAAATATTATCATACTTGCTTTTCCCTGGTTACTACAAGCAAATGCATATTTTTTCCTCATTACGTTTGTGAAATTATCAAAAAATCTAATAGTGACAGAGAAATGTAACACTGATGAGATTTTAAATTCAGATGCACGAGCATTATAGACACTATATGAGCAATGATTAGGTTTGCTGTGTAACTTTGTGCAGTGTTTCTAAAGCTAAAGTGCACAATCACTGTCTTTTTGACATGTGACCTCAGTGTTTATGGATTCATATAATCTAGCTTTATCACAATTTGACATACCATTAAAGCTGCTTAAACAATGTCTCCAGTCATGTTCTTCTACTCAGCTCCTATTTCTAATTTGGACTGTGTTATGAACACAAACAGTAATTTTGAGACATTTTTCTATAATTAAGCAGTAAGCCATGCGGGGCCGTGCTCTGCACTGAGTTCAGAGCAGCTAAGAGGTGTTGCAGGGACAAGGTGAAGCAGAGTTAAATGACTGTGAGCAAAAGCCTCTGATGACTTATTGTGCTTATAACATGAAGGCAACACAAAGGCTTTCAAACCATCCATTCTGCAAGCAAATGCATTATTGTTGAGCAGAAATTACACATGAAGTCAAAGCTGTATTTGGCTGCAGAGAGCGCTGATTGCGGCACGAGCAGAAATATGTGCTCTAAGCTCTGAGCTCGTCATGAAGCTTTTTTCTCTTTGTTGATTTTTCTTTAAAAACCTTCTCTGTAGTGTTTTTCCTCTATGAATTGGTGTAAAAGTGAGTCTTTTGCCTCTGTGTGTTAGTTTTGCAAGGCATTTCTTTTTCTCTCGTCTATTTCTTGGAAAGTTACCATCCTGCACCAGCACCGACTCACCAGAGTGCAGCTTAATATTTAATCTCTATTAATAAAATATTATGGATGATCAAAAGGTTATTCTTACATTATTTAAAGGAACAAATATTAAACATTGCTTATCTAATGTACAACCACAGTAAGAGTGCAGAGTTTTTTTGTTTTTTTTTTTGCATTATTAAACAAACTGGTACTAAAATATATTTATTGTTATCTTTAAACTTTGATTTTATAAGGTAAGTCCCACTGAGAACACAAATCTCTTTTTCAAGTGGGCCATTGCCAAGATAGCAGCATTGCAGTGCAACATGCAACATACAAAGATTAAAAGCACATAAAATAAAACATGCAATAATATCAGTATTATACAGTATATAAATATATAAGTTTAGTACAGTTATTCTTGTTGGCCAAGTTGCACACGCTGATTCAGCACGATGTGTGTCACACTAACAGAACGAGAGGGCCTTCACCCATGTGGTCTGTCATAAACACCGCAGACATTACAGGCTTCTGCCTTTTAAAGTGAGGTGGTGGCAGGGTCACAGGAAAGCACTTTCACCTCACAGATAGTTGACCCATGAGCTCTACGTGTTCGACCAGACAGTCACCTCTCCTCAGCCGGCACCAGGCGCCAATAACTGTCCCAGAGGCTCCGAGCCTTTCCAGATCTATACATCTCCTGTGTGTGTGTGTGTGTGTGTGTGTGTGTGTGTAGTGGGAGGCAGTAAATCACAGAGAGACAGATGAGCAACAGGTGGGGAAACACTAAGCAGAGAAACTGGCAGGAGAAGAGGTAGGAATGAAAAGTGATCAGGAGGAAGTGGTGGAAAATTGGGAATCCGGGAATAATGGCGTGGAGAAACAGGAAGAAGATAAATGAGAACACATGCAGAAATTCAAAGGGGAGAAAAAGGTGGACAACGAGAACTTGTTAGATGGATGGGTCCTGTTAGCATGATGGTTTAGGAGGATCAGAGAAATTCTTCTATGATAAAGGAAACAGAAATGTCGCTACAAGCTGTCACTGTTGATTTTGTTGGTAACATTAAAATTTTCAAACAGATGCTAATCACATTACATGGGAGATGGAAGACACACTAAATTTCAAAATAAAAGCAAATCTGAAAAAGAATTGCTTGGCATTACAACCCTACAAGACAAACTGTGGAGTCACTATATGTGAAGTTTACAGCAGTGGAGGGGGAGGTTTGTTGTAATCCCACCCTCCACTTTTGCATATGAAACTCTGAAAATGTGTCTTTCAAGTTGCATAATTTATTGTCTTTGCACATGGTTTAAAAATAAAGAGGTCCCTAATGGTAATAGCACCACAGTTTTTGCAGAGACTGTCAGGCATTTTCTAGCATTTTTCCACTGAAAAACATTTAACATTCAGGTTTTGGTAAACACTACCAGAAAATCCACAGTATATGAAAATTTAACTAGAAATACTAACCCTGCAAAACCATCCTCTTTGGTGTTTCTCCTCACAGTAACACTATCTCCCTGTCCAGGAAGGAAGCCATTTGTTTTTCCTGCTCTTTTAACACGCTGTATCCTTCCTCATGTGAATTGGTTTCCTTCTTTCACTGCATCTTGTGCTGCTTGTATTGAGATTTGTGACACAAGGCACATTTATTTTTTTTTTATTTATCATATCCTATATTTGATTCAACCACCTTTCATATTCATCAAATTTGTCCAAAATGTTTGGACCACACAGCTCAACTCTCTTCTCCTTCACAGGCTATCCAATTGTTCCCTCCTCCTCTCACCATGAGCTCCTGGGTAGTGAACAGGAAAGGAGAGCCACAGTACCGCCGGCACTTCCTGACAGACAACAGCATCTTTCACGGTAAATATTAGAAACGCAGAATGATGCAGTGAACAGAGGATTAAGTACAGTATGTTCTTCCTGATAACTGCACAGCATGGGAATGAACAGTAGAGGGAGACTCGTCTCCACTGCTGAATTGCAGACACCACAGCCAAGATTCAGTCTTGTAAGTAAAGCCTTTTACTGTTTGCTGAGACACAAAACCTGCTGCAAACTGCTGAATTATTATGCCACATGAATGAAAAACTGTCCACAGAACTTCATTCAGACTGGTGTAAATACAAAACATCTGTGTACTAGTAGGCTGCAACACCTGACTTGCATTGCTATGGATAATTCATACATATTAGTACTTACACAGTGGAGCAAAAATATGTCAAGTTCAAGAAAAAAAAAAATAGATCAAAGGTGTACAAAGGGATTTTTACTCGAGTACCCTGACAGACATGCATACACACCTATTATGCATCCTATATTAGATCCAATTTAATAAGCCATAGCAAATTTAGCATTTTTTCATTTTCATTCTGCCCAAAGCTTGAATAAATCCAGACGTTGAAAGGCATCAATTTGATTATAATTTACCGTGTGAGATTCAAGGTGGTGAGGCTGCACACTGATTGATCTACCAGATAAATCAATGACAAACCTCTGATCTCTATGTGCTGCCACTTGAAGCCTCACCTTGACTTACTACAACCAGTCTCTACATCCCACCACCTACAGGCTGTGCGCTACATACTGTATGAGTGTGTGCTGTTTGTTAGTGAAGTGGAGTAAGAAATCAGGTTTGACTGCTTCAGTGCGGTGCTGTGGATTGACCTGACTGACTTGACTGATCTGTTTCCCCATCCATCATGCTTAGGAATAAGGATATTATCACATTTGTGGAAATTCCACCCATTTGTCTCCCTTTGTAAATATCTTTCTTCAAGCCAAAGTTGACTCTTCTTTCAGAATGGTGGTTAATTAATGTCGTTAAAGTGGAAATGAACAGCCTACTGAGCATGAAATGAGAATGTATTTTCATAAAAATTGCGCTACCCTTCCACCCCCTCAAATCCATTTCTTACAAGATAACATATCCTGATGCTAATCTCAAGTTATTATGTTCAAGCTGCCATTAAGTTTTTCAGAGGGATAAAGGAAAGAGGAACAGAACAGATTGTCTGGGAATAAAATGCCTGTTGTATCTTCACCAAGCTTCAGATCCTGTTGATCTCTGTCTGTGTTCATGCCTCCGTGTCCCTGACACGCTGTCCTTTCTTGTCAGAACCATTTAGTAAACATATGCCTCTCTCTTCTTTTCCTGTTTATTTTCCATGTGGCTTTGCTTCACTCCTCTCAGTTGTTTTCAGTCTTTTGTGAATGACGGAGTGGCCGGTGGTTTTTGTTTGGCTGTGCTACATAAATCAGGGTGAGAAGGGGGTTTTGGGAGGTGTTGGTGGAGACTGTGGTCTGTCTGTGATCAGGCAGGTGTGGCTGAAGAGATGTTTACACATAAATCAAAGTGAGCAAAGCCTCAAGTGCTTGCTAATACACAGCGTGCACACAGAACACACACACACACACACTGAAGTGAGGGTGACACTGGTGTTCAGACATGTCTTTTTGTTCCTCCAGACAGCACTAATCGATTGGATAACCTCTGCTTGTGGCTCCCAGTGTTTGAACACAACTGTGTGTATATGCACGTGTGTGTTGCACTGTGCGTGTCTGTGTGTGTGTGCTTGGTCACTCCATAATTGTCTCCTGCAGACCTAAATTAAATGCTTTTAATGTGGACCAATGAACATGACTAATCTGGGAGCTTCTGACTGACCAAACTCACATTAGGGAATTGACTCAGCTAGGCCGGATACGCACTCAACACACGCACGTACACACACACACAAACACACAATTTAAAAGCCAAAAAAACTACTTATTAATTAATGTTCACACGGAACTTGCGCGCGCTCTCTCTCTCTCTGGGACCCAGTGCACCGCTCACCTTTCATGATGCCTGTTTCCTGCTGTGTCTCTGATGAAGCATCGATACCTAAAGCACAGACTCACACACATACACTCACACACGGAGACAGAAGCACAGAGAGCGTTAACTGGGTCATTGCGCTGGCACCCCCTGCGCAACGGTGACTTTTTTTTCTAAGAATACGCACCGAGGAATAGCTGACCAAAAAGACACAAACGGATGAGGCACCAGTTCAGCTTGGTGGGGAAATCAAACTGTCGCCAAACAGCTGAACCAGACTCGGGCTAAACTCGTGGAAATGTCCAAATGGGCAACTCTGGCGGTTAAGCCCCCGCTCTGTGCTCTGCGCTATCACACTCACCCTCTCTCACTCCATGCCGATTCTTAAGCTCTTGCTTATTAACAGCCACTCTCAGTCAGTCTATCGAGCGCGTGAGAAATCGGCTTATCGTCTCGCCTCTGTGTTGCGCGGAGAGGAGAGGATGTGCGCGCACGGGCTGTGGATGTGAGAGGTCTCATGGTTTGGGAATCCACGCCGCAGATAATACAGGGAGCCGGATTCTGAGGAGTTTGTTTCTGGGCTCGGGTTTTGTTCTGTTTTTTTGTTGGACAAAAAAAGTGACACTTGATAATTATGGTGCGCTTCACCTGAACATCCAATCATCATGGAGAAATTGACTAGTCAGGCGTGTTTTGATGGCATTTCAAACCGCTACAACTAGGAGATAAAAATGATGTCCAAAACGCATGGAGGGACCTTGTGAGAGCAACAACTTCACTCTTAAATGGCAGAACTTGAAGTTTGCAGAAATCTCAGTTTGGAAAAGGGTAAGCGGTGATTTTGAAGCTTTTTGTCCTTTGGTTATTTCATCTTTTAGTCCTGTATGGAGAGGAAATCTCTGAGGGGTGCATGCATTCCTGTGGATGCCTACCAGTCTTCCCTGCAAGCAGACCATGCGTAATTTCTCCACTGCGCTTGTTGTTGTGGAGAAATTGCATCGCCCACGCTGCTACAAACACTTGGAATCTTAATTGAGCATTGTCAATTTGCATGAGGGCTTTATTGTGCAGTAATTAATGCTTATCAACATTCTGGATACAAAACCTCAGAATTAATTACATGATATCACTCGGTCGAATTATTCTTCTGTGAATTCATAAACGGATGTCAGGTTTGTCAGTTTATATGCGAGCTCATGATGAAGAGCAGCAGTGGAGCAGCGGGAATCTGTCCCTGGTGCTGAAAATGCCCCTTTGTACTTGTCACTAGGGGGCAGAAAAGCCTCTTAATTTGGTCTTTTTGACCACATTTGATCTGCCCTTGATTCACATAGCACATAGGTGTGGATTTGCCACGTTCAGTCATACATCCTCTGCACTGCTCACAGAAATCAAACCATCCCTGTGATGTTTATAGGTTCAGCCACTGCAACGCCTTGGTGAGAAGAAACCACATAGCATTGCCACATGCCATCCCTCAGTAACAGAGGTGGGTTGGATTGTCAGCAGAAACAAGAGCCTCCTGAAACCCAGTCAGGGCATGTTAGCACCAGACAATGTGACAGAGCTCTGGTTGAAGCTTTGATGGCAAAATTGAAGCCCCGGCGGTCCCTGGGCTATTAGAGCAACCCTTTTGCTCTCTCCCATACGCTGTCAGAAATATGGCGCATCCCTGGCACTTAGAAAGCAGGATGTGTCAAGCTGTCAGTCTTCGCCCCTGCAGCGCCTGTTTTTCTTTATCTATGTGAGCATTAGGGTGTGAGAGGGAGGACCCTGCTTGCTTCAGTGGACATGAGGACTACCTTTTTTTTCCACTTTGGCAACACTTGTGCTAAGAAGAGTTGCATTGGCGCCATGAGCCCTTACTGAGACAGAAAAGGAGAGAAAATGAAGGTTTGAAGGAGCATGCATGACTGCTAATCTCCTCCACATGGAGGAAATGGATTTTCCATGTAAAATGTGTTTTTCCTCATGTATCTCTCCTGTACTGATGATGATGAATCTCAGCATGCCCCCCACCCCCCTTTTGCCTCTGCCTCTTCCTTTCTGTCCCTCCAGGGCAGAGAAACAGCTAACAGACACCAGGGGAGGGAACATACTCGCATCCTTTCAGCTGTTCTTTTTATCCCATTTCTTGTTATTTTCAATCTCTCTTTAACACTTTATCGGTGGAGACTGAATTACGTCTGTGAATATGAGTATTTAAAACTGTCGCGTACCAAAAGCTGGCATAAATGTCTGATCACGGAGATTCTGACTTAAATAAAAATCTCATGTCACATTTAGCAAATGTCTCAAAGTAAGTTGAAATGAGGATACTTTTGGTATTGATACCAAAACTTATAACATTTCCTTGAGGCAGCATGTCGATCCCCGATACTTTTTTGGTAAAGACTGAGATGAGTATTGAAAACGGCCATCTTGCCCAGATCAGATTTTTTATGTCGGCAAATTTTCTCCCCAGCTTTTCAGCCGTTGTATCAAGTTTAGCAATGTGTCACATTTAATATTGTTCATGAAGTAGCTTCACATCTTCAATATCCAGGGAAAAACTAACATGCGTCTTTGTCTTTTCCACTTGATCCTGAAGCACCGTAATGTACATTCACATGGAGTTTCACTGGTGACACGTTTCTGTATCTCTCTGCATGTTGACTTAGCTGCTGGCACTTTATATTTGCCCTTGCATCAAGGAAATATTTGATGTGAGTGTGAGACATCAGCTCCTAAAACCATCTGGGATTCTTCAGGATGTCATTGGTATGAAGCTGCAGCTGCACAGTTTGCAAATGCATTTCGAGTGCTCTACATACCTGTGTTTCAACGAGAATTAGGAAGCAAAGTATCCACAACTACTGGCTTTTATTTCATTTGCTTCCATTGTTCCATTCAGCAGTTAATAAGCTCCCCAGAAGCTTGGTCCACTTAGTTACATAGTCAACACTTTTAGGCTTCTCCTGTGCCCTGAAATGAAGCACCGTGAAGGCAGTTACATTTTATTTCAAACGGTTGAGATCAGCACGGCAGTCTGGCTCTGCTGCCAAAGATAATGTATCTCAATCGACTCACAGTCATCCGGCCTGGCTTTGGGAGGAAGAAAGAAGAAGCTTGAACATTACAGCAACAGTCAACATCAATATATACTGAATGTGCACTAAAAAACCCCCTTGCACACACATGCATACTCCCACACACACACACACACACACACACACACACACACACACACACACACATACAGATGCAGGCTTCAGTTCCCTCCTTTGATGTCAGTGCTGAACTCCTCCACTCGGGGAGCCCCCTGTAGCATCATTGGTGAATGCATTATCATGCTGCAGTTGTCGTGTTTATTTTTATTCTGGTGCTGCTCTACACTCTGCACCCTGGGGGGACCTGGGAATCCATTTGTAGCACTGCCGACTTGAGCGCTGCCTTGAGCGCTCTTAATTAGGCGAAGTGAGTGAGTATGAGATAAGAGTGTGTGTGTTTCCCATTTCTCTGTGTTTCCTAACCTTTTATGTCACTAATAAGAGGGTACACCAAAATATTTTTGACGTCTTCCATACAGGTTTTATGTAATTAGCTTGCTTTAAAAGGTACTTATATTTGAATTTATCCCCCTAGGTGCCAATAGTTTAGACTCATAAGCATTATTCTGCTGTAGGAAGTGAAGCTTTGAAACTGTAAGAGTGAGGAAACACTGGCATGAATTAACTGTTTAACTGTTGCAGCCATTTATCAATATCACAGATGAATTCATGGAGGTTGTCTTAATGTTATTTAGGTTATATGCAGTATTTATAGGCAGGAATTAGAAGTTCAACTGAGAAAAGAAAATCCTGAACACCAAATGTCAAGAATCTACAGTCATGCTGTGAGGCTCTGCTTGAGTTAAATGCGTACAATGACAATGCTAGCATGTTGATGTTTAGCAGGTATAATGTTTACCATGTTGGTTCGGGGTGTTACCATGCAATCAAAGCACTAAATGCAAAGTGTAGTTCAGGCTGATGGGACTGTCACAGGTGTTTGATTGTAATCCAAAGTCTTTAACAAAATGAAATTTTGACCAGATGATTGCACTCTAGGATAGTTCGGGAGATTAAAGCTATTACAATTCAGCCTCTGGGAACCATGGACCACATTTTACAGCAATCCATCAAGTATTGAGATATTTCAGTGGTCAAAAGCCAACCTCATGCTGGTGCCAGAGAAAAAGTCAAAAGTCATGAAGACACATTATATGGGGACTCATCCAGTAGCTCTTAAGATATTTCAGTCTGGACCAAAGCGGTGGACCGATGGACCAACAGACAGATGGCCCAACAGGGTCATCCTGAGAGCCATCCTTCATGCACGGCCTTTATTAGATAGAAGCGACAGTAGAGAGATGACAGGAAGTGAAAGAAAGAAAGCTGGATTCAAACCAGGGGTGATGTGATTCATGGTTTTACACCCTCGGCCACATGGGTGCCCCTGTTTGCTTTTTCCTTAAAGTGATGTCTTATGGTTGTGTCAGTGATGACTGTTGTCTCTCAAGAGCAAAGACACAAGCGGCATGTTATTTCTAAGTACTCCGAAACTATTAGCAATTATAAGCAACCTGTTTTGTCATTGGGGTTAGAGGAGATGTTGAATTTTCTTAATTGGCTTCTTCCTGCAAGCGACTGGATCCTTCATGAGCCAAAGTTAGAACCATACTGGTTGTTTGATGTGATGAGAGATGTTTCTGTATCTGTGCTCTTCGCTGCACCACTCAGAATTTAACAATGTTTTAGCAGAATTACAGTTGTAGGCTTGTTTTTTGGATGCACACAATTCAGACAGTGAATTAAATTGTGGTTGAGCATCGAGCGCCACTCCTTTCTGTGTGCCGTCTGCATGTAATCCCTGCATTCATGCAGGTTTCCTCTGTGTTTCCTTCCAATGGATTGGTGCATGGTGGATTAGAGACTCCAGCTGTCCCACAGGTAGGAATGTGAATGTCTGTCTATCTGTGTAGGCCTGACTGACAACCGATTTCAGCTGTTTCTGTGCCCTCCACTTGTAATGCTTGCTGGGAAAGGCTCCAGGACTCCATGACCCTGAAGAGAGAGTAGTGCTCTGTGAAGTAAGGAGACAAATTGGATAAAGGAAACGTCACTTCATTATTTGCTCGTTATGCATGATTGCCGTGCTTGAATAAATATGAGCACGCATCATCATCACACTGGTGAAGCAGCTCGTTCAAGCTCAGAGCTGTCTCAAATATGCTACTGCAGTTTGTCCCACCATGGCCCAGCCTGATTTCCCTGCACATTTATCCATAAGTCATCATCAGTCCCAGAGCTGTTTGTCTGAGTAAATTAATTTCATAAGCTGTTGAATGTCCCGAGAGGAACAGTGAAACAGGGTAGAGACTGGATGACATAACCCCAATTTCAGGAATATATGTAAGAAGAAGAAGTGATGGGATTACGTGAGGTGGCATCTGGGGTTTATCATCTTTGATTTGCAACAGTGCACTGATATTATAAATCACTCTATCTACTTATCCATTTTTGTAGTTTGATAGATTTTTCTGACGTGACCAAATTACTCATAGATTTTAAATGAAAAGGACCATTGAATATATAATTGTTAAATAAAAAGACCATTACTTACAATGCAGAGATGGACACTAGTATGTATATTTCTGAAAAGCTGTAAAATGAACACCCCCAGAAATATAGGCCCTAAAATGGATGCACTGTGTCACTCTATTCAGACCAACAAAAGACAGTGATATTTAATAATTGCTCCAAGGCTATTGTGAGGAAACATTAATTCAATCCAATTTCTGATTTGATGACTTGAATTCACTAATTAGTTGACATCACTTGGCATTAGTCCCAGAGGAGACTGCAAGTATGCTACAGAATGAAAATGAATCATGGCTTGAGACTTGCAGAGATCCATTTCTACCAGAGTGAAATTTTGCTCTCCCTTTTTGATGTTTCCAACGTTACATCACTGCTGCGTATTGCAGTTTAAAGCAGGATTAGTTCGGAAGCCAGCTTTCCGATCCTTGATCTTAAATTTTCCACCCGCTTGTTCATTGTTTTCTGGGTTTGATTTTCCGACAGCAGGACAAAGGATTTTGAGAAGCTGAAATTTAAATGTCAGTTTTTGCAAATGCAACGTAAAGAGATGCTAAACGAAATTGTGTTTGCGTTATGACTGTTCAGACCAACTCTTATCACAAATGCGGATGCAGGGCAGTTGTCAGATTTGATTTTAAACATTTCACTACTTATCTTCAGAATTGTTTGAGCAACCAGCCATGCTGATACTTGAGCAGCTGTTTATTCTACCACTAACAGCACATTTTGGACGATGCATATTCATATTTGAGGTATATTTTGGAACTTTTTTCTCTCTCAGATACCTCAGTCTCTCGCCCTCCATTTCACCAGTTGTTACCTTTAAAGGGGATTAGAAGAACTCATGTGATTGGTCATTAGTAAAACTTGTCCTGACTCCACCTGTTGATTCTGGATGACTTCTACTAATACACTCTATTCAGCCTCTTTTCCACGTTGTGCCCAGCTGCGCCTAGATTGCACCAACCCCTGTGATCTCCAAAATCACAAAATTTGCTGCTTATGTCCATTTATGTCTCAGTCTGGAGATTTTGTTTCCATTTGTGCCCGCTTTCAGGAAATTAGAGCGCCATGGGTTTTTCATCAGCGTGAACTCATAATCTCCCTTTTATTAGGTATTGTCTTACTCCTAAATAATGGGCTGGCTGTGGGAAATAGAAAAGCATTTAGCACAAGATGGACAGATGTGCTGTCAGTGACTCTTCCTCTAGCACGCGCATGCACACACACACACACACACACACACACACACACACACACATATCAACCCATTAAACCTCACTTTTAGTAGTGCATTATCATAAATGTTATGTCATCGTTCTTATCCTTGTATCCCACTGGTTGACCTTAATGAACCCAGCTGATATGTAGAGACACACATCTGCTGCCTTCTCCTCCTCCCCTACTCCTCATAATCACTTCACAAACTGCACAACAATAACTGATCTGTCAAACGCTGAGTCTCACTCTGTGCATCAGGGTAGCATGTTGGCAGCCACGCCGTCACAGCAGCACACGAGAGACGTGTGAACATCAGAGAGAGGTGGATGGGAAGAGCAAGAAGTGGGAGAGGACAGCAGTTGACCAGAAGACAGGTGGAAATGTGTGTTGTGCTTTCAGAGAAAAGACAGTCAGATGAGAGGACAGCATAGAGGAGGATGAACAGCAGGGATTTCCGTGTGCTTTCCTGTTATTTGGAGTGAGGAGGCTTTCTGTCTTAAACCAGTCTGGAGTGTCCGTCAAGCCCGATGTGAGGAAAACCAAAAGCGTTTTAGTTTTTTTTTTTGCTCTGAGGTTTTAGCTACAGGTGGAGCATACTGGGACTAAGCTGAGGAGGACTCCTACTGGCTTATTTTCTGCAGAGACAATGGAGGAAATGTTTCCTTCTCTTTTTGATCCCAAAGCATTATCTGCTCGTAAAGTAAGATCTAACTTTATTTATGGTCCTGAGAAATCGGCGGTGGTGACTGTAGCGACGCTCCTGGCACGAAACGTCTACCATGTTGGTGGCACTGTGGCTGTGCCACAGAAATGCAGGCTTTCACAAATTGGTAAGTTAATGCATGTGTGTCTAGACACTGTAATTGAGGGTGCCTGACAGAAGGAAACACATTAAAACTAACAAATATAAGTGAAAGTCTTTTGTACTGCATTTTCCACTTCTTACTACTTAAATTCACAAATCTTGTCTAAAAATCTGTTCTCCTTATGTTTCTGCTGCTGTGTAGCTTGTCTGCTGCAGACTAAATGTGTGTGTGTGTGTGGAAAAACATCCTGCATATTGAACATATTGCTTACTGGTGCTATTTATAGCACAGGAAAAGAGCAGGAGCTCATGTTTATGTATCAGAATATCCCCAGGATGGTCGAATTGCTCACTTTCTGCTACCATAACTTTGAACCTGCAGGAAGCTTGTTTTAATGAGTTGTTGCTCATTACACGCAAGAGAAGACTTGTCTTGTTTGTGTGTTGATTTCTGTGCATTTTGGCAATAATTATGTGTAAATGTCATTTATTTTGTCCGGTAGACAGCCAGTCAACCAAAACTGAATCGTGTCTTGATTAAATTTCAGCACACAAAACAAACCCTCAGGTCATGAGCTCAAACAGGTAACAGAGCAGTAAGTGAAAAATTACACCTCCGACAAGACACTCTTATTTTGGTGCAATTGCTGTGTTTATTAGGTTTATCAACAGTTGAGCTGGCTTGGACAGTTCATGTGGTGTTTCCTTATGTCACATGAATAGTGCATGAAAGATCAGGCAGATGCTGCTGAATATGAATTTTTGTAGTTATGAATAAATTATGCTAAATCGTCGTACTGTGGTCCATTCCAGTCGTCACCCTCAGACCAAATCAGATCTCACGCAGAGCCCTTCAAGAATTGAAATATTAGCCCTACCTGATTATAACTGATTAAAGAAATGAGGCTGCAGGGGGAGGGATCTTGCATCATGTTGGTATTAAAAATGACAGTTAAGATTGAAAATTACGAATGAAAACTGTTGTTGATTCTAACGGTTGCCGTGCCAGCCTGACCTTTATTGTATGGATCTGAATGAGGACGGGCTTTGTTCATCAGGCTATCACAGAAGCGTCTGTATCACCTACCACATTAAAATATATTTGAATTGCCTGGGCCTCTGTGGCAAGACAAAGCTTTGATCTGCTCTCTCTGCTCTGCGCCGACAGAGATGATGAGTTTTTACACGTGCACCCACATGCACATGCGTGCACGCACATAAACATAAACACACGCCAGCAAATGCAGATGCACAGACTCTATTTCGCTAGAAAGAAATGGGAGCCAAAAGTATAGGTCAGATAGAGAAAAAAGATCCTTTACATGTGTTTAAATTCGCTTACCAAGCTGAAAATCACATTGTTTTTACACTTGGGCGGAGTTGCTCTTGCAAAGCACTGTTTTTTGTAGCCACAGACAGCAAAGAGCAAAGCTTGGCACCTGGTTATAACCTCTGTATAAATGTCAGGTGGGTTTAAGAAGACACTGGATTCATTCTTTTGTCCTGCAAGACAGATACTGGAAGTCCAAACTAGACTGTACATTTAAATCCTCAGGCTCAGACAGTTTAAGCATTAATGCATGAGGGAAAAACGTACAAGAGATGGGAGTGATGATGTGAAGGGCACTGATCATTTGATTTGAACCATCACTGGTCTTTTGAGAGCCACTTACATCAGTTCTCATCTTTGATTGCAAGGCAGCTCCCCTCTCCCAGGCAGATATTAACGCTGCTATCCCTTCTCCTTCAGCTTAACTAGGCTTGAGATTTGACTCTTCATGGTCCTTATGATGATAGAGAGCTGAACTGGAGAATGCCCGCAGAAATGTCAAGGACTAACATGGATAGATAGCCGACCAGAGAAAAAAAGAAAAAAAAAGCGGAAGGAGAACAGTAGAGTGTGTGGTGTTCTTTTAGTTGTGTTTTGTCCCAAAGAAACAGAAACATATGAAGTGATACATGTGCATATCAGTCCTCTATTTATAGAGAGCTACCTCAGACTCAGACTTATGTATTCCCTTTTAGCTCTTTCTTGTGAAATATATCTGACTGCCTCTCGGAAAAAAAAAAACACTTTTACATATTTATACTCCAAGGCAATTGTGATAGAATGAGCGTATGCTTTCTGGTAAGTGTTTATTCACTGATTTATTGGGTTACATGTTCCCAGTGTTGCTGGGAACGTCTCCAGTCTGAGAGCAACATGTCTCTTCACTTCACAGGAGCAGAGACTGTGAATATGAGCAACACAACATTTGACATTGACCGCCATCGATTTCCGTCGTTAATGAAGCTGTGAACTGCAGAAGTGGCTGGGTGCGATAAATAATGCAGCACGGCCCATTTTCTTCTTACTGATTAATTCTTTTTCCCAGAGTCTGTCTGTGTCATCAGAGTCCCATTATTTTCTGCAGCTCTCACCACAATGCAGAGGACACATTAGGAGTGGATGTGAGTTTGAATTAATTCCTGCAATATGATAAATAATGGAATAATTCATATGATAAATGACTTGAGAGCCAAAGTTGATAATGAAATGATGAAACTGATAAATAAATGTCACAATTTAGCATTTGCCCCCCCGTCCTACTGACATTTGCAAGAACCAGAGATACCACCTTCATTTATTGTCTAAAATCATTTTAAGTGCAACAGACTGCAGTTGTAGCTTTAAAGCTGCACTTGAAATGTTTTTATATCAACAATGGATCAATTTAATGTGAAAGGGGTCATTCGTTGTTATGAGGCTCCAGAGAGGCATCACCCAACTCTGCAGTTTTCCCTCATCTTTAAAAAGCTCTTCAGCATCTTTCAGCTCTTTTTTTTTTGGTTTTATGGCCCAGCTTGTGAGGCTCGACTCATTTTACAGACTCCAGTTTGTTTCTTACTAAAGAGAGTCACTCCAGTCACCCAGAGCTTTGTGAATCCCCGACTGGCCCCTGTGCTCACAGGACATGCACGCCAGAGACTTCCCCCAGCTGAGTCAACTAACTTCTGGTTTAGCCCTCTGCTTAGTTCAATGGGATAGAATATTTTAATCTTGTGGCTCCTCTTAATTTTCCAGGCATTGTTGAACCTGTTTGATCAAATTCTGATAGTAAAAAGAGTCACTGTATATGGAAAAAAAATGCTTTTTGGGCCTGGTACTGTTCCTTGAAGGTGAGTTAATGACTTGTGCAGCCTGAGTCAGACCTTTGGCTCTGGGTTCAGAGTGTTAGGGTGGTTGAGACCAAAATCAGATGTAAAACAAGGGTAAATGTTGGACTTATCAAGTTGACAGAAACACCAGTCCAAACGAATGCTAATGTTGTGTCTGCTGAATGTGTAATATGCACGTGTTTGCTAACACACTTGCTATTTTAACTTTAAATGGTGCGAATATGTTAGTGTTAGCTTGTTCAGCCAGCCCCAAGAGCCCCCCCCCCCCCAAAAAAAAGAAGAAGAACGTACTCACATAAGTACGTAAAAACTGCTTTAAACAATTACACCAGCATGTTGTGTTCAGGAAAAACAAACACTCGAGTTAATTTCACTTGTGGCTGCTTTGTTGTATTTTAGTGGCTTTACATACCATTATTCATGTCAGATGTTCACATCAATAATCCCCTGTACTTTGCATAAATACAAGTGCTGAAGCTTTGTGCTTCAGGTGACCTCTGCAAACCATTAGTCTCTGCGAAAACCTAAGCAGATCTATCAATTATTCTAGAATAGACTCATTACTATTGCAAGCAAATTGCTGGAAACGGCAAGAAATAGCAGTTACCTGGACTCCAGTTCTTTTTATTTGCACAACCCTGCAACCTTTGGTTTACCGTAACCGTGAGCTGATCCTTCTCAGGGTGCCGTGGTGGAGACTTGTTGTGGTAAACCAATAGTGAAGTCTGTTAGAGGCAAGATCCTGTAGGAATTAGTTTCCTCAAGATTTACGTTTCATTTACACGGCTGCTTGTTTCTCTTCACACGTGCTCCATTGTGCTCCCAACACGGCAGGTTCTGTGACCATTAGTGCATTCATTTGTCATGCACTTTGGGAATACACAGGGCTCAGGATCATGTGCTTATGTTTGTGTGAGTGTGTGTATAATACTATCCCTGGAGTGAGCATCTATGACTCAAAGAACTCACTGAATATTGAAAACAAAATTTGTGTCAATGCTAAGCCTCTCCTCAGGACAGATAGCCTCTTAACAAGTACTCTGCTCGGTGTGTGTTCTTTTAAGTACACTTAAATATGTGTTTTGGATCAATGAGAGGTTTGACTTTAGCTGTCTTTGAAGATAATCATCCATGTCCTCTCAGAACAGGCATTTTTCGATTATTGCGTACATGTATGTGTGTGTGTGCATGCTCCTGTGTGTCCTTATAAGGACAGAAAGATTACAAATGTCCTACAATTTTAGAGCATTTTGCTTTTTCTCATTTTTTCCAAGAGTTTCAGTTTTAACCCCCCAAGACTTTGAGAGATTAGGTTCACTCACCAGATTGTCCATGCTTGTTTTCTGGCATGGTTTTGATTTCATGCAGAAAATAACAAATCTGATTATATGCATTTATACATTTATATATTTAATTGTAGGATACAATCACCTAACCCTTTTCACGTATCATTTGTGTGTGGTTCAAATATGTAAGAAGTGAATAGTTCAGGTAATAGTCAGTGTTCTTTGCTGTTGAGTTCATTTTCTTTATTGATCCAAAACATGTGCCATGGGGACCCCGAGCAGAGCTCCACGCCATTAGTTAGATAATTGTTTGAAGGATTAAGATTGAAGATATGGCGCATTAAAGGCTTGTAGTCACACACACACGGTATGGTGTGTGTCTGTTCATACGGTTTCCTTTCAGTGTTTGTGTCTGCTGCTCTAAACTGTGAATTCCCAGCAGGTTGAGGAGTTAAAGGTCAAAGAGGTGTGTTATTCCTTGTAAGACACACTTCCATTTTAGCAGTTTGAGAGTGCACACGGTGAGTTGTTGACACAGATATCTTAAACCTCCCCTAGCTGCAAGCAGTGGTGTGGCCTGGTGTTATGTAACAGATCAATGCAGCATCCTAAATCTTTGTAAGCTGCTTTTGTATGTATGTGTGTTCATATGTGTTTAGTGCTGTGCTTTAAAGGGCCGCTATTTACTTGTCATGGGAAGTACTAACAGTTGTGTAATGTCTTCTGTTGCTCTTTTCTGAATCAAGGTTATTGGAAGATGTGGCCATTTAAAAGACAGGGACCCAGCTATTTTTGAGCTCCATATATCTCAATCTCTGCTAATTTGATTTGACTATTCTTATTTTTAATCTCTTATTCTCTCCTGCTTCCCCCAGTTTTATGGAAGTACAGTATTAAATCATTGAAGTTCCCATTAGATATAATTTAAGGATGGATTTGGATTTGGACTCAATAGCAGACACGCAGACAGGCAGCAAGGGTAAAATAGGAATTTATTTGAATGGATAATGAAAGGAGACTCCAGGTATAAAGGAAACTATTAGCTGGGAAGTCCTGAGAACAGCAGTTGAGGCACGAGGTGCTGAGGTGGAGAGCAGTTCAGAGATACACTGGAGTGCACTGAGCAAAAAGAAAAAAGACACAGGAGATCAAGCACTGGTAATTCACAGGAGAGAAATAAAACTAAATATGGACTCACAGGTAGCACTAGTAAAAACAAACAGAAGCAGAAACCAACAAACCAAGACCTCTGCGATCCACCGTCTTTATAGTGTGCTTGATTGTGATGAGTCCCAGCTGTGTTGGAGCCAGCTCCCAACCACCTGGAGGACCACACCCAGCCTCTGCCAAAAAAGGACACACAGGAAGCAAAGCCCCACACCTCTCCACAGTACACAAGAAAATAACTGAATTTCCACCACAGATGATATGTCATTCCTATGGGAAAAGTGTGGTTACTCCTGAGCACTGAAGGCTGGTCATATCGTCCTCAAAAGTTTGTTTATCAGTCATCACATCTCATCATAAATTGCCTATATATAAAGACGCACACTTTCTCTCACCTTGACCTAAAGAAGACGCTTGAAGCGTTAGCAGTCAGGATAAAAGGAAGTGAGAACAAACAAGCAGTGTGCAAGTATTTCTTCTTTCATTGTTCTTTTAAATGATGGCTAAAAATGTCTTTTGGCAGACTTAACTTGATCTATGTGACATTAAGGAAGAGAATAAGAGCTGCTAGTATTTTATATAATTGAAACAGGCAATTCACTCTTCAATGATCCGTGTCTCTGACGCACTGTGCTTGAACTGATATTCAAGAGAGTCGTGAAGAGAGTGGGACTGACTTTAGGCATATAAAAACACAGGTGCGCTCTCTGATGGTAAGATATTGTTCTGTGTCTGGGTGCCTGAATACCTCACAGCCAAGATAGTACCCAGTGAAATCGATTAAATATGAACTTATCTTCACATGATTCGCTATTTGATAAAGTGTTTGTGTTTTAGGCTCATTGTGTACTGTAAAGACACTACTGATTCACGACATAGCCATATTGCATGCATACATGAAAACGTGCTGCATGCATGGCCAAACATTTGCACAGACACAGACACAAGCGTTCATTGCACACTCCACTAATGAGGATGGAAATCTCGCTCTCTGCTGTCATCTGCGTCTGTATCCCTGCCACCAGCTGTCAGAAAAAGTAAAAAGTTTGAAGTTTCGTCTTTTATCCTCTCGATGCTGGACAGTTCCAGGCAATCAAACACAAAGTCACTTCTCACCATCATTTCAGTCCCTCTGTTCTCTTCAGAACACTCCACCATTATTTTACTTTTCCTCCCATGCTTTTGGTTGTTTCAGGCAACCTTCACCTGAAGATGACTACCTAAAATTGAGTATATGATGTACATACATGCTGCACACTGCAGCGCAACAGTGCATTGCAGGAGTACAGTATTTAAAACACTAACGCCAACAACAACACCCTGCCGTCTTTTATAATTTAGGGTGAATCATTCATTCATTCATTCATTCATCTTCTATACCCGCCTTATCCCTTTCGGGGTTGCGGGGGGCTGGAGCCTATCCCAGCTGTCAACGGGTGAGAGGCGGGGTACACCCTGGACCGGTTGCCAGTCGATCGCAGGGCTTTAGGGTGAATCAATATTTTAAATTATCACTGCAAGATTAAAACACGACATTTTGTACAGCCTGTAATGTAGCTTCCACCTGCCTCAGCACGAGGTGGAGACTTTTTTGGGAACAGCCTACAGGCCCTCTGTGAAACTTAGAGGCACACATGAGCTCTGTCTCCCTTCAGAAGATCTCCCTCTTTCTTTCCTCTCTCCGTTGCTCTCAGCAGCAGGTCAGTGGGTAACAGAAAAGCAGCCCTGTGCGTTCACACAGTAGCATCTCTGTTGCAGTTTGGACTCTGACCCACATCAGCTGCCGGCTGCTCCGCTAATTGTGTGACACTGTGACACTTTGCCTCGCTTCTTCCTGAGAAAAGACAAATAAAGCCAGGCACCTGTTCCCTTTGTGCTGTAATATAGTGCTCCACTGACCCCAGTGTTTGCGCTTGTTTGTTTCTTCGTCTGCAGTGGAGCGATGCATGAGTGTGATGCAGTCCGGGACACAGATGGTAAAGCTGAAGGCAGGATCCAAAGGGCTGGTGAGACTCTTCTACCTGGATGATCATCGCTCTTGCATTCGCTGGAAGCCCTCACGCAAGAGTGAGAAGGCCAAGAGTGAGTATGCATGGGCGCACATACACACACACACACACACACACACACACACACACCTGCATGCACACATAGATAGAAAAGCACACATGCAGGCACTGTCTCCTGCAGTCTGTCATATGATAATGCTACAGTTTATTAACATCCTGATAGCACTTAAAGGATATTTTTTTTCTTTATTTCAATCATTCAAAATAATTTAATTATTTTACACTGATTTGGTTTCTGGAGGGGCAAAAAACACAAGCAGTTAGCAACAAAATAAGGTCTGACAACCTTATTTGGAAGAGAAAACTAAGGCAAATGTTAAAATAAGCATCTATCACACTGCAGACTGACTGCCTCATCTAACTTTGACCCATCGTACTTTCCGCAGTCTTGTGCTAACACTTTTTCTGGACAATGACAACCAAGACTCCTGGAAATTGTGTTTACATCTAATTTGAGAAAGAATTAAATTTTTATCAACATTAACTAAAGAAATTACAGAGACACAGAATATATTGGCAATGAATTGCATTTGTTTTCGCCTAAAATGTTCTTGCAAAACAATACGTGCTTGCAGCATCAACAACATTGTTAAATTTTTTATGGTTATGTTGAGTCCTGCACATTGTTGGTCTGATTTCCCTACTGGACTTCATTGCAGCAACTTTGGCGAGTGTAATGTTTTCATTACCCTAGAAATGCTAGAAATGTTGGCCAAAGCTACAAAAATAATTAACAATGAACCGGATTTATTCTTTAAACTTACATAATGATACTAATGCTCTTATTTTTGTACCATCTAAGTACCATAGAGTGCTTTGCAGATTGTCTGCTATTTTTTCCTCAAATGTCGTTTGAATTTCTAAAATCTGAGTCAGCCACACTCCTCTGCCTCTGAGGGGATTATCATTGTATATTTCATGTCCCCCACAAAGCATCATTGTCACTTTTTCCACTTCTAGTTTTATGTATCAACCTACTGAGGCATTCATCTGTCTATGGACCTGTCCTTACATGTGTATAAGTGGAAGTGTGGTGGTTTGTTTGTGTGTGTGTGTGTGTGTGTGTGTGTGCGTGTGTGTGCATTAGATAAGCCTCTTAGATCCTCTCCATTGACACGATTAAGAGAAACACACAACAGCTGCCCAGTTCTTTCCTTGAATGTGTGTGTGTGTGTGTTATCTGTCTGAGCAGGATCAAAATAAGGCTGCCATATTGTTACTTTCAGTCAGAGCAGAATTGCTGAGATGAGATTATGTAAAGGGGGAGAGACGTGAGGGTAATGGAGAAACAGACATGCATAACTTTGAAATGGATTATGACAAAGTGGAGGTAATTGAGTCAAATCATCATGTCAATAATTTCTTAATCAATTAATTAAACATAATGCTGTTTCCCAAGACATCAAGGTTGGTTGTTCTGAGGAAAACACATTAGTGCATTGATGAGGGTCATTAATGAATTATTTTAATTGACACCTTTAACAGCATGTTAATGAGACAGAGACAGACAGAGCATATGTGTGAATGTAGGGCAAGACATCGTTTCCTGCAGGCTGTTTCTCTCTCCTAAGAAAGAATCACAGATAGCTGAGTTTATGCTTTAATCTCATTAGACCGTGATACACTCTGAAGCCTTCAGGAACTTCTCTGGGTACTTTTACACGCAACGGAGGAAAGCGGAGAAAGTGCGGCGCTTGCATAATTTTATTCATGCCTATTTTACAGAGAGCCACTGAAGATTTTTTAATAGTTTCCACTGATTATTCTACCTGCTTAGTTCTGTTCTAAACACTTGGCTGCAGAATTAAAAGCTAGTGTAACTCTTTTACTTTTGTCAACAAATTGTAGGAAATGTCCAAAACCAACAATGTTTAATTTGTCTCTCATCACTTCAGACATATGATTGAAAGGTATTCTATGCAGCATTTTACTAAAAAGCATGTATAAACTCATGCAAAGTAATCCTTCTCAGTCGTCACTGATGGCCCACTAGCACTGGGTATGTAGCCCCCAGCTATTAACAGTGTGCAGGGTGTGAGATGGGGACTATTAAAATGTAGTGACCATGGTTACATGGTGATGAAGTGTAAATTTGACATCATACATTGTTTTGTGGACTGCTGTTTTGATTTTGGTGTCAGAAATGATCATATTTGAGTGAGGGGGTGGGGCTGGGGAGGATATGCATTGCTTTACCTCAGTAGCGAATCATCAATCACGTCAGAGTAACCACAATCTAAAGCATATTCTGCTTTATCATCTATTTTAAATAGGAACATAATTTACAAATTGAACATCATGCTGTATTGAAGAAAACTTGAAGCTAGTGATTGAGACCTTAAACTCATCAGGAAGCGTTTTACTGAGGTAATAAATGAAGTGATATTTTTCTCATAAGCTTCCATACAACAGGGCTTCACTTTGCAGCCAGGGGAGTCGCCCCCTGCTGGCCATTAGAAAGAAAGCAGGTTTAAGGCATTTCTGTATTGCTTCATGTTTCAGCCGGAGAAGCTCCATCCACTATTTACTCAGTCTATGGGTTAGGAGTGCCTCTCTCTCTCTCTCTCTCTCTCTCTCACACACACACACACACACACACACACAGTTGAGGGGCTGCAGCGAACAAGATGAAGCTTTTGCTTTGGCTGCATTCACATAAAATCCAGCAATGCGGCAACTTGGGTTGTGGAAGGTGGGGGTGTGTATATTTGTGCTTTAGAGCGTAGCCACTGTGAAACAATTAGAAAAATTAAGTTTTATGTCTGATTCACTGTTAAGGCAGCTTCCTCTCTTCATTCTCTCTTTGCTTGTTAGGCCTGGGAGGAGGAGCAGACATTGACTGGCATGTTTCAAACAACATCAGGCAGATCTTGCATAGCATGCTGTTACCTTTTGTCAAAGACCCAGTGATTTTCTAAAGCACCTGGGCACTGTAGCTTTGTTTTTACACCAGTGGGGTGGTGTGTGTAGGAGCTCATGGATGTGTTTTTAAGGACAGCAATGGTCACAGGTTCAGAGGCATTTACTGCAACAAGCTTCAGCTACACAGTCAATATTTATTGGTAGGATAAATTCAATGTTGGCTTTAGTCTTTCTAAGAGAATACCACCAGTCTCATCATTTAAGCTGCGATTAACTAGAAACAGAAATCATTAATGATTCCTGCATTTTATTGTTCACTCTAATCAAACTGCTTTCTTTCCCACCACGCCTCCTCTTTCCATCAGTCACCATCGATTCGCTGTACAAAGTGACAGAGGGCGGTCAATCAGACATCTTCCATCGGCATGCAGACGGCAGCTTCGACCCGGCCTGCTGTTTCACAGTGTACCATGGAAACCACATGGAGTCCCTCGACCTGGTGACTTCAAATGCAGAAGAAGCCAGAACCTGGATAACTGGCCTCCGCTACCTGATGGCCGGGATCAGTGATGAAGACTCGCTGGCCAAACGGCAGCGTACTCATGATCAATATCCTTTAAACAAAGAGCTTAGAGATTTTTATTCTCTCATATCGCTCATCAAATATGCAGCACTACTAGACTGCAAGTGGCATATTATTGTTGTATTTTGACATATTTTTGTTATTCTTCTGTTCACTCTAGCCCAGCACTCTTGGATAGAGTCTGGGGAATTTGTACTCACATAGTACACATGAAACACAAGTATTCTCCTTAATGTGTGTGTGTGACGTGGCTGAAGCAGACGTTTGAGGAGGCCGATAAGAATGGAGATGGGCTCCTGAACATCGAAGAGATCTACCAACTTCTCCACAAGCTCAACGTCAATCTGCCGCGCAGGAAGGTCAAACAAATGTTTCAGGTATTTCAGTCCCTGTCATCTTTACTTAAGCTAATAGGTTGCTAATCATACACATAAACAACCATGCAGACTCAAAAAGACAATCACTATTTTACATCTCACAGCTTCGCTAACTTGCATTTTCACCACATCAGTGAAAAGAAACTCATTACCAAAACATTCACATACATATATCAAGCCCTCTGCTGAATAAAAAAAGAGCTTTGCTTTCATTTGAACACATTAAATTCCTTATGCATAAATATTTTAGATAGCTGACATCACATTACTGTTGCATTTTTTATTTTTATGTGCATTTGTGTTATTCAAATAAATGTGCAGGGAATATTTTATATGTTCATAGACCAGAGAGGCACTTTTAGAGGAAAAGGATGCAGCAGTGTGAGGAGAGGGCTGCTTCAATTTTTAAAGCAGAAGTCACATTTAGTAATGTCAGGGTCTTACTGGCTTCTCTAATGTGGGTTATGGCGTGCAGTAACACAGCGCAGCGTTTAATGACACTGACCATATTCACTTCACAGCGTCTGAAACAATTGAAAACGTGAGTGCTACGCTGCTAAAACAATTACAGGAAGGTTTGATTCACACCTAGAAAAAATAGGCTGCCAGCGGCCCAGACCCCTCCAGGGGCCTCAAAACTTCACTACTCCACTACTATTTTAAGACTAACCCTGTTTCAAAATCTATTTTAAAGGCCTTTATAATTTTAGCTTGTAATGAACTTGCACAATGCGTCTTCCTAAGCAGATTTGTGTTTGTGGGGATGGGAGCGATATGGGCCCACCATCAGATTCTTGCTCTGCAACACGCTAACAGGTTTATTTATATATCATAAAATAGTAATCCAAGATTTTAATTAATGCTCCTAACTGCAGCAGGTTTCAAATATATCTCATCTTAAAACACATTTGATAAAACTATCCAACACACTGTCCCCTGAAAGCCTCCTCGTCTCCACCCCCCATAGTTTAGGGTTGATTTCAAAGTGTTTGTCTCTTCATAATGGGCTAATTAGTAATTTCACAGCATAAAATAATCCACTCTTTGGGTTTAGCTCACATAGGAAATGCCATTAATTTATCTCCTTCCACTTAAGAGCTGGCAGACAACAGCATGGCCATCCGAACAGCTCGCCCAGTTGCTTAAAATACCATGAAAGTCTTTGTTTTCTGTCCATGCATTTCTGATGAAGACCATCACAGCGATTTATCCTGCTGGTTGTGTGTGGATTCTGTCTGTGATCGAGTCCCCGATGCACATAGTGAGCTCATTATGGGAGTGTGATGGAAGCATTAGCTGGTATTATTAGATTTGGTGTGGAGTCAGTGAGATCCAGGTAATATGAGACGCTGGATCCCGGCGAGCGCACGGCGCGAGGTGGCAGGACAGAACGAGCAGCGAGCCGTGCCGTGTGCGACCTCAGGCAACATGTCATGAGACATGAGGTTAGGGAAGAAAAAAACTGGTTGCAGAGGTAATGTGTTTTTTGTCATGAGGACTGGTACAGCGTGTGCACCTGTGTGTGAATTTGTGTTCGCATCTGCGTGAAAGAAATATGACAAGAGATAGAGAGGAAAAAGATGAGGCAGCTGTGCTCTTGGGCTCACTTAATTTTACACCATGCATACATCGACCAGTATATTGACATAGATGATACTATTGGCTTATCACTTATAGTCATTTTGGGTCATATATTATGAGCAGATAATCTGACTGAATTTCCATTATGTTTCACTTCCTTTATTCAGTCTGAGTTCATTTTAGCTGATTTCTTGTTAGCAGGGAAGGTCAGTTTGTAGTTGTGCATTGAACAGTATGATGACGTGGCTATCTTCATCACTACATCGACCTCCCATCCTTATAGGATAGGATGCTCCCGTTCAGACGTATCGTGAAAAGAAACTGCAGTGAAGTTGATTTCAATCGCCTCATAGGTTGCATATAATGCACTGAGCTGTGGAGGTAGATAGATTCACAGATGGGAAGAACTGTGCAAAGCCAAATGTGTCACCTTCAACAGCAGCTTTATTAGTAGCGACAGACACACCATCAGCACAGAGTAAACCCATCCTTGCATCCACACTGTGGAGGATGGCATCCTGACATGCGGCGTCATTCACAGTGAGTGAAGTGTGGAAACAGTGGACCACAGTAACACCATCAACAATGCAGGAACACACATAACATGAGACTTAAATAAATCCACAAGTCCTACAGAGGAGAATATATAAGAATATAATGGCTATTTTTTCTTAATTCATTTGCAATATTAGTTTTATTTGTTTGTATTTATGGAGTTTACAGTGATGTATTATTAATGTATATTTATGGTTACTGTCATTATTGATTATTATGTTTTTTTGTTCTACCTTAGATTATTTATTAAGATAACATAAGATTTTATTTATCCCACTCTGGGGAAATTCAGCTATTATAGCAGGGGGATAAAAAAGGAGAGCTAGAAAAACAAGTAGAAGAAAATAAAAATAAAAATAGAAGGATATGTGCATAATATACAAAGAGTTTAAAAATGAATAATGTCGATATTATTCAATAAATATTAATGCATACTAACCAAATTTTAGGGCTTTGTGGTAAAATTTTTTCTGCGTTGTATTTATTTAAAGGAAATTCATTATTTTATTGACAGATCTGTTATGGCTTCCCAAAATTTAGTAAGGACGAGCTCTCACATTTTCCACTTAAAAACATTACATCACTACTTGTGTTCAGTTTTTAAAGCACAGTGTGTGAATCACACTGCGAGCCATAATGCTTGTTTTTCTACTTTTGCCGTAACCATCAAAAATTAAGAGCTTGAAATGTGTCACCGATCACACATCACTTCCTCACCCCCACAGGAAGCGGACACGGATGATCAGCAGGGCACCCTGACGTACGAGGAGTTCTCCGTCTTCTACAGGATGATGTCTCTGAGACGGGACCTCTTCCTCCTGATGATGGCGTACAGTGACAGGAAGGACCACCTGACCGCGGAGGAGCTGGCCAACTTCCTGCGCAACGAGCAGAAGGTGAGAGGTCACACTGGTTTCGGGTTAGAGCCAATGAAATGCTCAGACAATGATGTGGAACTTGGCACATTTTTCATGATCAGGTGTCCAAACTACTGTCTCTCCAATCAGCCGTTTCAATTTGAGATGCGGCCACAGAAAAGATGATGATCGAAATTCCTGTTCTTCCTCTGCTTAGTCTAACATGTAACTGCCTCTGTCTCAACTGTCTGCCCAGAGGAATCTCTGCTCCACTAAGCGAATCTATCACTCCTAAAATTGGTTTGTCTCATGGGTGCCCTTTCATTGCTGTCTGCATTTTTTTTCTTTGCTGCTTTTTGTCAGGGGTTTTCTTTGTGTTTCTGACACACTCTTTTCTTTCTTACACAGCAATGGTGTCATTTCTCATCACGCTGTATTTACCGTCTCCTGCCTGTGATGCTCCATATTTATGCTGCTCTCTCACTGTCTTACTTGCTTGACATGGCTGACAATTAGATTAATAGCAACTCGAATTTGTTACAAAAATGGGAAAACATTCTGACATCATCTAGCTTTTACACTGGGATTAGCTATTTATTTAACACAAAGAGTCTAAACAGGATCTTTAAGTGGGTTATGTTCGTCTTTTTTTTCCATAGATGACCAACGTGACTCCAGAGTATGTAGCAGAAATCATTGACAAGTTTGAGGTGTCTGATGAGAATAAACAACGAGGCGTGATGGGGATTGAAGGTAACTCTCTCCTGTTTCTCTTTATTCTTTCGCTTTCTTTTATTTTCACTATGTCAAATCTTTCCTTTTTTTCCATCTTGGGCTCAGCCATTCTTTCTCTTTCCCCCTCCCTGTAGCTGTCATGCCAAACCATTAGTTTGCAAATGACTGTGATTTTGATTGATTGCTTACCGTCCTCTGAAAACAGGCCTCAAGAGCAGGTATTAATAGTTTATGCCATTGAGAGTTTTTCACGAGGTGACAGCCTGCATGAGAAGAATCAGATTGTGTGGTTGGTGATTGTGAGACATTGGCTGGTGCACAAAATAAATGCTATTTGTTTGCGCCGTTGTAAACGCTGAATAATAAACGATGCGCAAAGTGTGATTTATGATGAACATGTTAATTAAAACAAGCTTTTTTTTTCATTCTGTGATGCATACAGCTATGCCCAGCTCACAATGCATTTACAAGACACCATGAATTCAAGCCAGGCAAGAATGACGAGTTCTTAAAAATAAGTTATATGACTCTGTAGAAATGAGAGAAAATGCTATATAATAAGCCATCTTGCATTTTTTTTTCAGGTTTTGACACAAACTAGCAAACTTAAACACATCAAAATGAAGCAACCTTTCCAGTTTTGATCATCTGTGCGCCACAATATTGTTGTCGAGCCATTTCATTGAAAACTGACATCATAGCGTGTTCGGTACAAAAGAAAATGGGCCTCTGCACTTCACACAGCTTGTGAATATTTATGAATCTGCCAACCTCAAAGATCTTTGTCTTGCGGTGAAGTGAGACGTTACATATGACTCTGGAAAACTTTTGTTTAATGTCCACATGTATCCCTGGTTTTGGCTTTAACAATGAAAAACACATAGTCACTTTAAAATGAAATAAATATTCAAAAGTAATTAACAAAAATAAGCACTGTTTTTATTTACCAGTTCAACTGATGTGTGCCGTGGATCAAAACTCATAAGAAAACCTTAAACCCTGATAATGAGTAGCTGAAAAGATCAAATAATGACCATAAACGTTTTGGCTCACTGTCTTTGGCGAGTGTTCATCTCCGAGTGTCATTTTAAGTAACGTGACATATAACTGAAGGGTGAGCATGAGGAAGCAGAAGGAGTGAAGACTGAGGAGGGTAGCTGGGGTGAGGAAGTTGGAAGTCAGAATGAGGGGGGTGGGAAAGAGAAAATGGGACTGTGACAGAACTGAGAGGAGTGAGTATGGGGAGAGGAGATGAGAGGGAGAGGAGGAGGGGTGAGACTAATCTTGTTGTTTGAGGCATGAAGGCTAACACTGTGTGTGTCTGACTGATCAGACCAGTAGGCCTGATGTGTCGCCTGCAGGGCAGAGATGTGTGTGTTTAAACAGGCCATGTGCACAGATATGACAGACGTGTACAAATGGATTCACATTCATATATTTTTACAGTGTGATGAGCTGCAGTATTTGATCTCTTTGTATACTTGTGACTGTATACAGTATTCAGTCTAGTAAGGATTCATGTCACACAGTGTACTGTCCAGATCTGGATTTAGCCATCATGGCTCCGTGACGAGATTGCATGTCCAGTCTGATCACTGACTTCTCATAGCAAAAATCTTTCCAAATTTTGCATCACATTTTTCCATTTCTCCTCCCTCCTCCACATTAACGTGACCTGCTTTCTAGCTTATCTCCTGCTCTTGGTATTCCTGTCTCATTTTCATCCCTCCTATCTGGATGAAAGGATGCTTTTTTCCTTCTCTCCCAGTGCTCTTCATGCCATACCACCTTAAATAAAGATGGGTGTGTGAAGCATATCCACCAGTGGCATGCTTTGAAACCGCAGCGCTTCGGCTTGAAACCGCAGCGCTCTGGTTTGACTGTGCTTGTCTGTCATCCTTTGGTATTTTCCTGGAAATCAAACTGCTGATGAAGAGGGATATTGTAGCTGTCACTGTTAGGAGCTGTTAGAACGTGCATGATATGCAGGATATTCAAAAACAGGCAACACTGATTTCTGTAAATGCATGCAATGGTTAGAATACTTTGCTGTGTTGTACCATGACCTCTGCAGCTGACTTCTTTACTTCGGCATCTGCATATGTTAATTAACAAGGCTAAAAATCTGCAGTCATGCTAGTGGCTCTAGTGCACTTGAGATACATTGCAAGATAAGTGAAAACTCCTCCGACCTGCTGAGTCTTAATCATTTTGGCACCATAAATACGCATAAAATTTCATGAGTGAGATGTCTTGTTGAAACTTTCCACCAAAAAACAGAATGATGACACTACAGGAAAAATCTGAGGATCTTCAAAGGCAGCAGGATTCATCCCCTGAGCACCATGAATGAAAGTTTCATGGCAGTCCATCCAACTCTTGTTCGGATATTTGAGTCTGGATCAAAGAGGTGCACTGACCAACAGACCTGAAGCATTACCATCCACAGAACTATGCTGCTCGTATGGCTGAAAACAAATGATCCCTGTGCAACCAAAGCAAAGCAAAAATCTAGTTTTGATTCTAATTGATTTTTCCCACACATTTGTATTTTCTCCAGGTTTTACAAGTTTAATGCGCAGTCCAACGTGTGACATTTTCAACCCTTTGCACCATGAGGTGAATCAAGACATGGAGCAGCCCCTGTGTAATTACTTCATCGCCTCCTCTCATAACACATACCTGACCGGAGACCAGCTCCTCTCCCATTCTAAGACCGACATGTATGCCTGGGTGCTGCAGTCCGGCTGCCGCTGCGTAGAAGGTAAACACACATCTGCATTCATATGGACAAGGCTAATCTTCACAGTAGGAGAAGCATGGCTGGAAATAATGTAGACGTTTCAGTTTCCTGGTCCTGGAATTGTGCATGCTGGCTCACTATCACATTGTCATGGCTTACTGGGACATCTGAATACAACAGAGCCATGGTTAATGTTATTAATAACACGTGCTTTTCTTACTTGGACATATCAACATGTCTGCTTTGAAAAAAGCCATTTTTGATTGGACAAGCAGGCTTTTATGAGTCCTTGTAATTGCAACAAACTATCTTTCACCCTCATCAAATTGTCTCACTCTGCTTTGTGCTGTGGGTGTAATAAAACACACTGTTGGGATGTTAATGGATGTTTACACCTTAGCAATTTGAAACATTTTCATGCCTCCACGCCGCCAATAGCCGTGGCTGGAGGCATTATGTTTTGAGTTTGTCTGTCCATCCGTCAGTCTGTCCAATTCTCGTTAACCTGACATCTCAGGAAAGCCTTGAGAAAATTTCTTCAAATTTGGCACTAAAACTCAAGGATGGACTGATTAGAATTTGGTGGTCAAAGGTCAGTGTGATCTCACAAAACATGCTTTTGACCCTAACTTAAGAATTCATGTTAATTCTGGCAAATTTTACTCAAATGATAAAGCGATGACATTTTATCTTCAAAAAGGTCAGCTTCACTGTGACATCATAATGATCTGCAAAAACACTTTTCTGGCCATTAATGAGGAACAGAAGAGCAGATTGTGACCTTATTTCACATTTGGTCAGATACTGATTTGGTGACACTAATCTTGGGTGTCCACCTCGAAACTGCTGATTGTATAGATCTTTTGTGCTGCTGAGTTGAAGATGTATGTGAAGCATCCATGTTTTAGAACGCCACAAGCTCGTTCTACTCATATTGAGCTTCAGGTGACGCTAAATACCTTTTACTAAATTCAATTCCTTAGACAAATACACAGCACCCATTTTGCTCTGTGTATATTTGGTAATAAAATCAGAAACAGGCCCACAGATGCAGACACAGTGAAACAAAATCTCACAATGCAGAATTTTGCAACTATTACTTGAACATTACTTTTATTCACACCCAGAATAATTCAGCGCCAGCGTTGAAGATGCACCAGCGTGCAGAGAATACGGAGTAGCTGAGTGTAAGAGCTGGGACATTAAGTCCAGATGAAATGAACTGTCTTTCCGATTTTCAAAGATGACGTGTGAACAGCGAGAAGGGACAGAAAACCGAGAACAGTAACATAATGCAGTTTTTTTTATTCATGCATCATTTCCCTGGTTTGCTTTTCTTCCCCCTGCAGTGGACTGTTGGGATGGTCCTGATGGAGAGCCGATGGTCCAACACGGCTACACTCTGACCTCCAAGATACCGTTCAAGCTTGTCATAGAGACCATCAATAAATATGCCTTCATAAATAACCAGTGAGTCAAAGCTCCCTATAGCATGAGTGTGTGTGTGTGTGATTGCATGTGAGTGTTTGTGGCATTTTATGGAAAGTAGACACTTCCATTATGCCATAGGTATTGTACTGGGAGAAAATGGTCCAGAATGCCAAATTGAAATTCTGTTGTATTTATTTCTTCAGTTTGTTCACATGTATGAATCTGACTGAAACATCATTTCTGGTTGAAATTCTGTAGAGCTAATAATGTTCTTTGCTGCGGCACTAACAGCACATTTCTCCAAGTGCACGCACACAGATTGTATTATTGACTGCATACTGTCCTCTGCTGTGTTTTTTATGTTGCTTTAATGTCCACTATGGAGTGAGATATAAGAGTACTTCTCACGCTGCAATGATGAAATAACTACGAGAGGTTTCCCCACAAGATTTAACAAGAAAGTTGCAACATTTAGACAGCCAGGTTTGTGTTTTCAGAGAGCACTGTGATTCCTGGCAGTAATTAGCACCTATTACTGAGCCATCTGCTAAGCAGCATCTTCTCTGGCTCCCCGAGGAGCTTTGTTTGTCTCTGCTGGATCCAACAATACCCAAACAAAGTGGTGAATGATGCAGCTTCCTGCTGCCATGTTGGCTCACTTTACATCTATTGCAACTCCTTATGATTATGGCACCTGTTTTATTAAACCATTTATTTTATTCAAGGATTCAGCCAGTGTTCGAGTACATTTCATGATGTAATTAATCGAGAAACATGTATGTACATCTGGAAATGGCAGCAGCTGGTTAGCTTAGCTTAACGCAAACCCCAAAGAGCCACAAATCGTTGCTTGTGCTCTTTGGTTTTTGTGCTGATTAAACAAACCATTAGTGAGCTTTAGAGGTGCCGCTGGCTGGATTTTGTTGCCTGTAGACAGATCCCGACCAGCAGTTTCCCCCTGTTTCTGTCTCTATGCTAAGTTAAGCTAACAACCTGCCGCCTTAAGTTTCGTATCTAACAAACAGATGAAAGTGGTATTGATCGTCTTATCAAATTCTGGACAGGTAATATAATATAATATAATATAATATAAACTTTATGCGTGTAGCCCCTTTCATACAGGAATTGCAGATCAAAGTGCTTTGCAACAAAGAAATCACATGCCCTAATTGAATGCTTCACATGGAAAAGACATAGAGTGGAGATAAAAACAAGGCTAGAACTTTATGTAAAATAAGATGGAGAACAAAACCTCCTATATAATGATAGTAACAGTAAGATAGAATAAGGATGCATAACAGGAGATGTAAAAAACAGAGAAGAAAAAGATAAACATGGTTAAAAATAGATTACATGATTGGAAGATTTAAAGATTGTGCATCAGCAATAGTCACAGATCAAAAGAGGGTAACATACAATGAAACAGGGAAGCTAAAGAAAGGCACAACAACACACCTGTGTAATTTCAGAACATGGATGGAAAATTCCTGTGGAAACCCCGTTAATGGCTGTCTCTTGTAACTCCTTTTACCTNTGCGTGGGTTCTCTCCGGGCACTCCGGCTTCCTCCCACAGACCAAAAACATGCTCATTAGGTTAATTGGTGACTCTAAATTGCCCCTAGGTGTGAGTGTGAGCGTGAATGCTTGTGTGTGTGTTGCCCTGCAGTCGGCTGGCGACCGGCTCAGGGTGTACCCTGCCTCTCGCCCGTTGACAGCTGGGATAGGCTCCAGCCCCCCCCCAACCCCGAAAGGGATACAAGGGGTATAGAAGATGAATGAATGAATATAAACTTTATGCGTGTAGCCCCTTTCATACAGGAATTGCAGATCAAAGTGCTTTGCAGCAAAGAAATCACATGCCCTAATTGAATGCTTCACATGGAAAAGACATAGAGTGGAGATAAAAACAAGGCTAGAACTTTATGTAAAATAAGATGGAGAACAAAACCTCCTATATAATGATAGTAACAGTAAGATAGAATAAGGATGCATAACAGGAGATGTAAAAAACAGAGAAGAAAAAGATAAACATGGTTAAAAATAGATTACATGATTGGAAGATTTAAAGATTGTGCATCAGCAATAGTCACAGATCAAAAGAGGGTAACATACAATGAAACAGGGAAGCTAAAGAAAGGCACAACAACACACCTGTGTAATTTCAGAACATGGATGGAAAATTCCTGTGGAAACCCCGTTAATGGCTGTCTCTTGTAACTCCTTTTACCTCTTTTAAATTTCATTTGTAGTTTTGGCAGTTTAGAGCGAAATTGATAAGCTGATTAATTGAGTAGTTTAACTGTTAGTCGTGTAGTTATTTTTCAAGCAAAACTGTCAAATATTAATCAGTTAATCTTCTTTATTGTGTGGATTTGCTGCTTTTCTTTACCCTCTGTGATAGTGAACAGCAGACCACGGGACATTGTGACAGGCACTTTTTTTCATTATTTTCCAGCCTTTCATCGGCCAAATAATCAATCTGTTAATTGAGAAAATAATTGGCAGAATAATGTGTCATGAAAGTAATTGTTGGTGGCAGCCCAACTGCAAGCATAGCTCTTCTTTTATTTATTCATTTTGCCACTTTTCCTAAATAATTTTAGACAGCCAGTCTTTTCGCTCCTGTGGGTAACGGCTAAAGATTGCTGTATTTCTCTGCAAATTAAATATAAAACCAAAAGGTTCAATGCAGCCTTCCAGAAGAAAATATTCAAACTCGCTAATCAGGAAATACCTTCATATGGTCATATACTCATACCATAATAATTAGTAATCTGTAATAAAGCTGACAGTGAGAGCAGGTGAATAAATTGAACGTCCCGTGCGTTACCGCTCTCTCTCTTTTACATTGAGCTGATATTTTATCATCAGTGCCACCTGTTAATATGACTAATGGTCCCTGGGCTGTACTGAAATGGAGCAAGTCTTTGCTCTCTCCCACAACACACACACACACACACACACACACACACACACCCACACACACACACACACACACACACATTATACAGCTCATTGAGCTGCTGCATTGTTTCACCTGAGAGGAGCTCCTGGATGCCATTGTCTGTATGTCAGAAAGAAATGAGTCTGGATGTTACTCTTTTTGTATTAGGCACAGGACCTGTTTGTGGGTGTAAGACTGTGTGTGTGTGTGTGTGTCTGTGTGTGTGTGTGTGTGTGTGTGTGTGTGTGTGTGTGTGTGTGTGTGTGTGTGTGTGGGTCTGTGTTTTGGGGATCAGAGCTAGAGTTGAGAGCTGGGCTGCGTCCCCTGAGGGAGAGCTGTCAGTCTGACAAACCTGACATTTGAGCTGTGCTGCCGTGTGGCCACAAGTCATTTCACCTTTCCTAAATGAAAACACAGGCACACACACGCACACACACACGCCACACCACAGAGGTGTTTATGCAGCTGTACTTTCACTTTTTACCTCCTCACTGTTCTGCTGACTGGAATTGAGAAACAGAAGTTTGAGATGTGAGTCACATTTTCTAAGTAATGACAGGTGTAAATTATGGAAACCTGAATATGTATGTTGATTTTTTTTTCTTTTGCTTTCAGGTTCCCAGTAATTCTCTCCATAGAAAACCACTGTAGCATCCAACAGCAGAAGAAGATTGCTCAGTACCTGCGAGAAATCTTTGCCAACAAACTGGATGTGGGAAATCTCCTAAGCAGAGACTCCAAAACATTACCCAGTCCTCACAGCCTGAGGGGCAAGATACTCATCAAAGTAAGGACAAATCTATGGATGGATGGATAGATGGATGGATGGTGGGCTGTCAGTCTGTGCTTAAATGAATAAATAAATTGCCCCGTCAGTTAGAGGAAATCAAACACACGGCTCCTCTTCGTTCCTCTTACTTCAGTGAGGAAAGCGGTGTGCTTGTTATCTCTCCATATTTGTCTTCATGTGTGTTGCTGTGGTGAGGATGGGGAGAGGGGGGAGGCACTGCAAGGCAGCTAATTAATGCCCATAAACAGAAGAGGAGAAGGAGGAAGAGGAGAAAAGGAGGGGCAAAGTATGCCATTGTTTTAATCATAGAGGGGAAAGGAGAGAAGATGCTGGAATATGATAACTGAGCCACAGATTGTTGGTTTTTGTTCTATTATAACACACACACGCAAACAGAGGCACACACAGATGCGGTGACTCAGCTGGGGCTGTTAAACTATTCATTTTTTAAAATTGCTGCTCATCACAGCGATTCTGCGACTGACCGCGATGAATAGATGAATATTTAAAAACGCTGAAATTCCATGAAAAATATGCACTACTAACCCTCAGAGTTTATGCAGAATTACAATCCACCTTTTATTTCTAAAATCCCCGTTTAAGACAAAACAGCATTTTTGTTTTTCTAATTTTAAAAACTTAGTAATCTTTTTTAACTCACTAGATAGACTCAGTATGATACTTTCTCCTAAAAGATTAATAAAGTCTTTCATCAACTTAAGTCCCCACAGTTGTCACACATGTTTAGTCCTCAAAACATCCCAGACACACATTCAGACTAATCTGTTTCTCCAAAGGTCTTTTGGTTAATGTTAATGCTTTTCACTTAGTTTTTGTTTACACCTGTTCAGATTAGGTACATGGAGGAAGTCAAAGAAAAGTGTTTTGTTTCAACCATAATATTCTGCAGCTCAAAACACACACTTAATTGATTTATCAGCTTGATACATCATGACTTTCCACTGCTTTTTGACATTAGTCTCACAGACTCCATCTGTAAACATGGTTAAATAAAAGGATTTCCATGTGCTCTGCATTTTTTCCATTTCCTTCCCAAATCCCAAATAAGTCTGTTTCTGTTTTACAGCAGTTCCTTGGTCTGTGAGTAACCTTTTGGCAAACAAGGATGCATAGCTCATTAAATGTATAAAACAGTAAATATTTCCTTATTTTGTGTAACAATGCTTAGTCATTTCTGTGAGCAGTAATTAAAAGTTTGCATTTCTATCCATCGACATGTCACAGTTTAAACTATGTACGTTATCTGAAGACGGAGTATGTCTAGCCTTCACAAGCTTGTCTCTTTGCAGCTCCTACTGTTGCTGTCACAAAAGGCAGGGCAGGTGTGCAGCAAGATGATCTGTGAAACATGGCTGACATGATCATCCTCAAAAAAAACATGAAAACCCGACATGTTTTTTTTAATATCAGCTCTCACTTTGACGGCTTCAGGCCCAGGAGATCCTTATCCACCAGCACAGCGCAGTTATTCATACAAAGAAACAGAGAGGGAGACAGAGCAAAGGCTTTCAGCATTTATTGGATTTTTGCTATAAGATCCAGATGAAATTGACTTTATCTGTAATGTGAAGAAAGCCTACATTGTTCCTTGGGAAAAGGTGCTCTGGCTTTGTCCCTCCCCCAGTCAGATATCCTAAAAAAGTGAAAGAGCATTATTGATTGTCTATAAAGCCCTTTAGCCCTCTCTAACAGGTTTCCTCCATCTCTTTCCTCCCCCTCTCTGCACTCCTTTGAGAGCCTTTTACTGCTCTCCATCCCCCAGTGGAGTGAGAGGCAAGACGAGATAAAAAGAAGAAATGGCGAAAGGGTTTTTGACTGTCACCGAGAGCAGGCACAGAGGGGACAGACTTGTGCGGTTGAAATGAGGGCGGTGATGTCAGTGTCACTGAAAGACTCGCTGTACTGTAGGAAGCTCAGAGTCTGGCAATGATTTTAGAAGAAGCTTAGAAAATCTTGACTCCCACTCACTCCTTCAGAATGGCTCGCTGATGGGCTTCCACTCTGCCGAAAGGGCTGCTCAGGGAGCTTCTCTCTGCAGCTGATTGTACTATTTATGTGTGTGTATGTGTACAAGTGTGTGTCTCATGGCCTCCCCTGTGCTTATGGACTATGGATTTTAAAAGACTTTAACGTGTGTATTTTTAAGGTATGTGTATAGGCTTGTGTGCAGTTACGTGAATGTCTGAGGGAAACGTATTGCATCCTGCTGTGTTATTCTTAGAGGTGCAACCTGTGTGGGCGCTCTAACGTATAAAAGCAAGGATGTGTGCTGCATTTAATACATATGCATAGGTGAAACATATATTTGTCACTCTCCTACCATCTCTTTGTATGTCTTCTCTCTATCCAGGGGAAGCGTCTGCCTGCCTATCTGTCTGCAGACGCTGAGGAAGGGGAGGTGTCTGATGATGACAGCGCAGATGAAATTGAGGATGACTTCAAGCTTAAGAGCAGTAATGTAAGACTGATGAATGTTACTATGCACAAAGAGTCAGGTTAACCCCAAGCATTTTCAGCCATTAATTCTGATCTTTTACTTATTTATATCGTAAGCCATTATTACTTATATTAACTGGCAAAGTAACCGTGGCTCAGGATGACCTTTTCCATTTAAATCAGTGCAAAACAGCTGTAACATATCATTTTATATTGTTTCATTCCTATTTTACTACTTGCCATTGAAACCAGATAGCAATTTTAAATGAAATGTATCATCCAACAAATTCAAACATTTTGATCAATAAAGCAGATATTATAAATGAGATTAAGCTGCAAAACTTTGCTTTTCAGCTTCGTAGTTTTACCTTTTCCTTTTGAAAAATAATGATTTCAAAGCAATTTAATTGAACTTTCTCTGCCTTTTTCTGCGACTGCTGTCCGTCTCTCTGTCTGGGCTGCTTTCCTTTGTGGCTCTGTTTGTGCTTCTCTTTCAGTTCTTTCACTGCGGCTTAATGAGTTCATTCAGAAAATAGGGCAGCAGCAGCATCATGTCATGAAAAAATGACTTTATAGTTTAGACTGGCAGGGACTAATGCTAAAGAAAATCCTCGTCCTCTATATACAGGGACCACAAAGAGACGTCAGATAATGGGTTTGTAATGGCATTGTTGTGCTTGATATAATGACCGCAGTAATTGGGTAGTGATGCTGGTGCTTGTAAAGTTTTACATCATCATTATTGCAGTAATGTTTTGGAATAATCAGTGTTTAATGGTGCAGATATGATGTTAAGTCAATGTAAGCATAGAAAAAAGAGTTTGAATCTCATCCCTGCTTGCTTATGCTCATTGCCTGGTGCTCATTTTAACAGTCTTTCTTAATCCTTTTCATTTATTTCGTGGTACAGTAGTGCCAGGGTCCTCCTCACCACATTTAAAACACAAAAGCAGTCAGTTATTTTCCAGATGGTTCAGTTGTGTAACCAAGTATGGCTTCATTCTTCCACTTTTAGCTGGAGGCATGAGGCTGCAGATGCCACTTTGGATGATCATCGCCATTTTAAAGGGGTGGTGGCAGGTTTCCACTGACAAGAGGTTTCATTTTTGAGCTCATTAAATCAGTATGCTTTCACAGCAGTCACCACTAATGTTGCCTAAATAGTGTGATATAGTTTAGGTCTAGTAATGATGGTAAGTGTTGTTCACTCTTAAGCTGAGTGTACTCAGAATGATTTTAGAAAAGTGGTTGTTAAATTCCAACTCCTGCTGTATGAATAAATCATCTGCAATGTAAAGATAAAAATCACAATTTGTATGCTCGCAGTGTATGTACAAAATTGATCCCAGCAGACCATTTCAGTGAAGAAAAACTCATTTGAGAGCTGAGAGGCAGAGGTCTGTGAAGCGCACACACACCAACAAAGATAACTAAATCAGAACAAAAAATATTATATGGAAGCTGCAGATCAGCGGCTGTTTCCTGCCAGCGTTTTTCTCATATGTATCAGTCATGATAGAAGGAGGGAGAAACAACAAAGTGGCATGTATACTGTTACCACAGCTCGACCAACCTGGCCTCCATATTTTCCACCCACATGACATGCGTCGTGTTGCCATGGCACCTTCAAACACTCAACTTTAACACTGTATTGTGTATTATTGTATATGTGTATGTATGTCGCAGATATTAAATAAACCAACACAAGTGCAATGCAGGCTATAGCAGCAACCAATCTAAAGTTTTAAGCATCAAACACACTCTGTCTTGCGGATATGAAAAAACACTGAAGTTGTAACACTCATTGGTTTGGTTGGTCTGAAACTGAATCAGTGAGGGTGTGTGTCCGAAAACATACTGCCCTCCATCATCTCCTGTCCATGTGTGCCCTTAAACCTTTATTGAAATGACCTCCATGTGGCTCTGGCTTCCATGCCTCTTTCTTTCTCCATCCTTGACTCAATAAATGTGTGTTCTTTCACACAGGGCAATGGTCATCACCAGGTAGAGTCTCACATCAGAAAGAAACTGGACTCTCTGCTGAAGGAGTCTCGGATTGGAGACAAGGAAGACAGCGACAGTTTCAGCATCCGAGCTCTGCTCCGGGCCACGCATCAGGGTCTTCAGAAGAACCTGCGGCAGGTACCACACTGAGGCGATGTGTAGAGCTGCATATGGAGCTCAGTAATACTTGTCAACAGATGAAGAGCAGAAAGAGAAGACGGGAGATAAAACTGGGTCATGGCATTAGTCATGGAAGGAACTGGAGAAAATAAGAGTAGTCTCGTCACCGCACCACTCACAGGTCAAACACATAAAGCCGGTCAGTCAGCCAGCACCTCCTCAGTCCATTATGACAGGACAGCAATGTTCACACCTGGGTGGTGTTTCATGCAAAGTGTGTCAACATCGACCGAAAGTGATGAAAAACTAAATGTCTGCAGTGTTACTTAATATTTAATTGCCCTGCTTGTCTCTAGTGCTATTTATAGAAGCTTCAGTTTCCTGACAGCCATTTTAACATAGTGGGTGTAGTGCATCAGGCTTTCCTATTCTCTTTATTCTCCCCCTGCTTTGCTGGTGATCCCCTTCACCTCAATGTGTCCAGAACCTTTTTTCTCCCTCTGTCTTCTTCAGTCATTTTCCTTTATTTTTATTATTCCTCACCCAGTCTCTTCTTCAGCTGTGTTTTGCTTTATTGGCTGATGTCTGTTGCAACCCCTCCAGCTCCTGAGCTTTAGGGTTTAAGTGACTCACTGGGTGCTAATGTGGTTGTTATTAGATTCACATCAGATAATCCACACTTATGAATGTAAACAAGCATGCACAATCACACATGAAGAGTCTCTGAATGTGTTCTCCTTGTCTCTAGAGCTCCAAAGGGGTTTTGAAGAAATCCCAGAGCAGATCTTTCATCACAACGCTCAAACAGAAGGTGAGAATGGAACGAGGGGTTGCTCCCTTTTTGCTATTTGTGTGAGGCCTGAAATGGCAAATTCAGGTTACTTTAGCTTCACATGCACAATGCTACTACATTCTGCAACGATTACAGAAATTCAGATAGTCCTCTTCATTAGATAATGACAATTGGACATTGTCGGACTCTTATATCTACCTGACACCCTGTTTGGGATGCACCTGACATAACACTGCATCACTTTTACTTTAAGAAAAAAAATAGGTAAGTCCCACGAAATCACTGATTTTGGACAGAATTCTCTCATGATGGCCTTGGCTGCTGGTTTAGCATGCTCAATCAGTTGAGGAGCCACTGCAAGAGCCAACTCAAGCCAGTGGTGCTAGACACGCCATAAAATCCAAGCAGAGGAGAGCAATGACATACCAATGATGCCCGACAGGCAGATTTTGGTTTGGTGTCCACTGATAGAGCAGTAAAAGACCAACTTGTTTTTGTGGAGGACCGCTAATTAACTGACGTGACAGCTGGGCTATGTGCTTTTTTTAACAGTTGGACAGAGCCGGGCAGGCTTTTTCTTTGCCTCCAGTCTTTATGCTTTGGTTTTCCCTCATATTTACCCCACAGATATGAGAGTAATATTTATCTTCTCATCTAACCATCGGCTTGAAAGCAAATAAATAAATTTCCCAAAATGGTTAAAGTGTTTACTGATAAACTGACCTACTTAAAAGGAAACCACACCCTCAGATTCTGCTACAAGTCTCATATCTAAAAAATGCAACAGAGCATTTGCAAGTAGATCCCATTAAACTGGCCACTGAGTGTATTGTTCTGTACATTTAGAGCGTGATACGTGTGTTTAATTGAGCATCACGTATAGGAAGCAGAAAAGAAGCCTCCTCACTGTTCTGTAGGTAAATCACAAAGTCGTACAGAGAAAATGCATATTCAAAGCATCCTTTGTAGAGTTATCTTCAGCTTGTGGTAGGTAGAAAGATCATAATTAAGACTGCCACACTTATCTTCCAACTCCATACCGCAAATCAATGCAGTGAATGCATGCGTTATGCATATCTAAGAAACATGTAGATCAAAAGCATGTACCCGTCCTTACATCCCCTGTAATGTATGTGTTTATCCTTCAGATAGCTGCTAATGGTATAGCCCATTCATTTAACTATATACTATAGTTTTGAGCGTCAGTGTTGTGTGTCTGTAGTTGTTTTTGTTCCATTTTGTCTGCATTCCCTCATCTCTCAGCCTGGTTATTTCCCACTCTTCATTTCTTCCTCTAACCATATGCTTCTTTTCCTCTATCTCATCCTCCGTTTACCCACTCACATCTCCTCCTCATTCTTTTTATGCCTCCCTCTTTGCATAATATGCATCCTCCCACGTATGTGTATATATGCACACATGCATGGGTGCCTGTAGTGTGTTGGCAAGCAGCCTAAAGACTGTAATTACTGCAACCCTCATCCTCTTCTCAACTCCACTTTAGCCTTAATAGAGACGTTCCTTCTCTTCGGGAAAAAAACGCACATTACACCAAATACATGCTTGCTGTAATTACATATGCTACACCTAGAACACCCACCAGCATGCACATGCAGCACTCAAACTGCTATTACAATAACAACACTCTCTATAAATCACACAGAAACACGTACAATTTGCTAAAGACACATTATCAGTAACCCTTTTCCACTACACAACACTTAAACTATGAGGCTCCGTGTAGGTGGTGTCATGTGTGATGTATATTTAAAACAGTTATCAGGATTTCAGCTGAAGAGAAATGATATAGGCACTACTTTTCTGCTTTTCAAGCAGTAAGCTCAAAACTTCAATGCGGTGTAACTTGTGTGTTTGTTTATATATATTCCTGTGTGTCTATGTTCATTGTCCAGAGGCATTCCAAATCCAGGCTGTCATGCCAAAGCGTGGACAAGGAGGAGGACGGTCAGGAGAAGTCTGGGAGGGAGGCCGGAGGACAGTTCTACAGGTGACCTTTGACCTGCTTCACCACAACACTGACAACCCCTGACAACTGAGAGGTTTGATAGTTGGTAACTGCTGGGAGCACTGAACAATCCAGGGCATCAGTGGCACCAGGCAAACCATTTATTCCTCATGCATCAATGAAGGGCAGCAGGAGTGCTCGGCTACACTCGCTCTGCTCTATTATGTCTTCCTGCTCAGATTTTTGATTTTTCTAGACTGTTCACATATTATTTTTTAAGGCAGCAGGTTTACTGACCTGACTCATAAATGTAAAAGCCCAAAGACAGAACACCCAGGATGAATGAAATTGAGGACAAGACTACAGGCATCACATATGGTGCCATCGTGTAGCTCTGATGGCTCAAAGCAGTGCTAATTGTATAGAATTAAATTCAAGCGTGACACCTTTTTTATTCTATATTTCTTGTGTTAAAATAAGCTTTCACATTAAAGCCAGTCTCCTGTGACCAGTGATGGAAGAAGTGTGGGATCATTTATTTAGTAAAATACCACACTATAGAAATACTCATTTACAAGTTAAGCCATTATATACCCATTGTGCAGACTCAACCTGTAAGTGAGCTATTTTTATACTGGATATTAGATTATTATATGATGTGTTACAGCAACATTTGTGAAGTCTGAAACAAGAAATAGTAAAATACTCCTCTTAAAATGAAGCATTGAATTCATAGGAAATAAAACACACCTTTGCACATGTTGATTCTCTCAGGGAGTTTGCTGCTCCATCATTAGCTGGTCTGGTATGACCAGTAGCTTGCGGTGGCTAATGTTAGCTAATGATTTTAGACAGATGTTCTTATGTAACTGACATTACTGTGTCAGTGTGCTGACATAGACTAGCATTAGCATATATGCAGGTGGAGCTGATTTTAACTATTTTATATACTTTTAGCTACTTTAATTTATGTCAGTCTAACATGTTTTCCTAACAGATTTTGATCTAATAAGTAACTAATAACTAACAGTTGTGATATGAATGTAGTGGAGTCAAAAGTACAATATTTCCCTCTGAAATGTGGTGGAGTAGAAGTAGCTAAAAATGGAAATACTCAAGTGAAGTACCTCAAAATTATACTTAATTACAGTACTTGAGTAAATGTACTTAACTGTTAACCACTGCCTATATCACTTTGAGCTTTTTGCTTGAATTGCATGCAAAATATTCCACCTCACTGTCTCTCTACTGAAAACCTCTACTGCTGCAGTCCTCCATCTCTCCTCAAACATTCGTATGGAGTCATGAGAAACATGGTGCACAGAAGTAGCATATGGAAATGCTACATGAGCTCTCATGTCAGCGTTGAAGTGCGAGTTCCATTGCTAAAAATTAGGTGTTCATCCAATTAGGACCACATCTGAAAGCGACGCAAAACACACTTCATTAATTCAGGATGTGCTTTTTCCCATTCACGCTATTATCATAAAATCAGACCGGATTCAGTACTGAGGAGGAAAATCTAATTGCGTCTGTTTTTGTCTGCAGCATGAATATTGTACAGCCCAATTCCTTATCAGTCCCATTTTTCCTTTTCTTGTGAGCGAGCATTGGTCAGGAAGTATGGAAATTTGGCTGTGTTTTCCTCCCTCATTCTCTCTCTGTGCATAAGGTCTTTGTCTCTCTTTGTTCTTCCAGTCTCTGATCCTGGTTGCATATTCATATATACATGTCCTCGGGAACTGTCACAGCACAGATTCTGCAAGCATGTGTCTGAGGGGCTATGCGACAGACATGCACAAGCTGTCTTTGCGCGATACTTGGTGTGCATGAACGTATGATATGTGTAGTTGTATGTTTGCGTACGTGAATGTGTGTGAGTCTTGCAGCACTGCATGCGCTCTGGTCCCCATTAAGCTTTTTGCCTTTGATGCTCTGTCCTGTGGTTTCCAAGCTGCCTCACTGATGCACAATCCTCTCTTGCCTCCTATACTTCTGCCAATGTAAATGCTTTAACAAATATATGGCTATGTGCATGTCTTCCTTTGCCTGTCTTGTATATATTTACACAATCTCACTCACTCTGTCCTGTCTTGCAATTGTCTGGTAATTGTTTTAGGGGTGGAAGGAAGAGGAAGACAATGAAACTGAGCAGAGATCTGTCAAACCTGGTGGTGTTCACCAACTCTGTTGCCTCACAGGAGTGTCTGAATGAAGGTGAAACACCAACACACAAATAGGCTCAATTCAATCTTTACCTTGGAGACTTTTTCTCATGCTTACGCATGTTTCTCTTCAGGTACTCCAGGTGACGTTCTGTCTTTCAGCGAGACCAGGGCCCAGTCCCTGGTCCATCACAGAGCTGAACAATTCCTGGCTTTTAACCAGAGGCAGCTGTCACGGATTTATCCCTCAGCCTATCGCATTGACTCATCCAATTTCAACCCACAGTTTTACTGGAACGTGGGCTGTCAGTTGGGTAAGACAGCTGTCTGTCGCTTTAAGCTGGTGACCTGTATGCAGGTTTTCTGCTCATGAAAACAACAGGTGCCTTCCCTTTAGCCACATACCTGTCATTGTACAGTGATTGACACCACATACCACATGCAAACAGATTTCATCTGTGGCCTGCAAACCACACACTTTATTTACACTACATGATGACATCATGTAGTTTGCTAGTGGTCATGTGTACAGGGCTTATGGGTGTGAGTGTAAACAGTAGCTCTAACTCAGCAAGATATGTCTGTATACTGTATGTGTTAGCATGTTTATGTAATTGAGCAAGTGTAGTTGTGAGTCTACAGTTTGGATCAGGAGTTGATGGGGAGAAACACATGTAAAAATTTGAAGAAGATGAAAAAGAGTTGGAAACGAATATTTTTATCTGTGCTGAAACAAACAGCGTCAGGAAATCCAAGATCCAAACAATCCCCGCCTGTCCCTGCCAATTAAATATTTTCCTGTTAAATTCAGAGAGCAATATTGGCTTCTATTACCATTCCAGGTATGCAAAAATAGAAAAAAAAAAAAAAAGATAAACAAACGGCAAAGTCTGAGATCATCTTTGAAGCAGCTGTGATTCACTCTTTTCTTTCTCTTTTTGCACATTTCCTTCCAAATCTATTTCTTCTAAAGTTTCAAGGGTGTACAGACAAACAAATGAATGAATAAACTAAGAGTAACACCTGATTAAATGTAAAAAACAATGACCACTAGCTTAACAAATCACAAATCTTCATATGCTACATATCATTGTGTAGCATCCTCTGATCTTCACAGATTACGTAAACTACAACAATATCTGGCTAATAACACAAAAAATGAATGTTGTATGTGGATTTTTCTCTCTCTCAGTTGCTCTGAATTACCAGACAGAGGGCAGGATGATGCAGCTCAACAGAGCCAAGTTCATGGTGAATGGAGGTGCTGGCTACGTCCTCAAGCCCCCTCCCATGTGTAAAGGTACTGTACCAAACAGACTGCATGCACACAAAGAAACACAAATACAGGCATACAAATCAGTGTTTATTCATACAAATAAAACCTGACGTGTCACTAAGTTACAAGCTTAGAGATGGCACAGTTCTGTTTGGGAAAGGAGCCATATTGGATGGACTGTTAACCACAGAAATACATACATTGGGCATGAGTTATTAGTGATTTTATCATTAAAAACTCTTTATAATAACTCTTTTAACTAATAACATTTCACGATAGCATATACAGTATATTCCTCTATCTGCTTGCTCCAGTGAAGCTATATGATATTTTCAGGTAGTGAAATATTCAAATGCAAGGCACAAGTTTTTATTGGCACACAATTACAGGAAGTAGAAATAGCATGCTACATACATTTTCCTGTAATTCAATGTGACATAATTGCTCTCTTCAGAAACTTAAAGATCCCCACTTGAAAGAAAGTGTTGTTAGTTTGGGGTATGATCCACTCTAGGTTATAAAGATGATCTCATGCCCATTATTCTCCAGTACTGTTATACAATCAAGGAGTTAGCTCCATGGGAAGCTTTGCTGCACATGTGGTTTGCGATGCTGCTCTTGTTGATGTAATGCCTATTGAAAGCGTACAAAATGCGTGCTCACTCATAGGTTTGAATGCTACTGTAGCCACTCATGTCAACTTTATCTAATCGTTCACAGAAATGTGACAGAAATGTGTATCTGTCACTTCCACCCTTGCACATTTTGCATATAAACATACGCAAACTGGAACAAGTGGAGCCATCAGAGGACTGGACTTTAGAACTCAGTGATGACGTGAATCAAAATTCCTGCTCTGCTGTCTCTCATTCCCTCCAGGCTCCTTCAACCCATTCAGTGATGACCCGCTTCCAGCTTACCCCAAGAAGCAGCTCATTCTCAAGATCATTAGTGGGCAGCAGTTGCCCAAACCACCAGACTCCATGCTGGGAGACCGCGGAGAGGTACAAACATACCAAAACACATATACTGTGCCCAGATTCTCCATATGTCTCTCATACACACATGAATGCATGCACTACTGTAATGTACTGCACAGAGACTGCACAGCTTGCTCTCAGCAGAAAGTGTTCAGCATCATAGAACAAAATATGATTAATGTTATTGTCCTCTCTCCTTTATCAGATTATTGATCCATTTGTTGAAGTGGAGATCATCGGTCTGCCAGTTGACTGCTGCAAGGAACAGACACGAGTTGTGGATGACAATGGTTAGACACACACAGACCAATCTGAACAGCATCACAGTACTGCACGCTCACTGAGCCACTGAAGAACCATTTATCTGGCATCTTGCACAACAGAAAATTGCTTAAATGTACAATCAAATGAGAATGTCAAAACAAGGTGGCTCTTTGTGATGAACCTACAGAAAATGGTCACCTGAATCTGCAGCGCTGCATTGTGGGGCTTTTATAGTTGAGTTCCTGATCACTGTTTAGCTGTCTGGACTGCAGCTTTACTGTTTTGAATCACTCTTACCGTTTTTATACTGTTATTTTTGGCTGCAGCAGGCAGCTGTTTTCATTAAAAGACAGCTCTAAAAGCCCACTTTAAGCAACCCGCTCAGCACCAAACAGCAGGCAGTTTTAGGAACTACTTTAATATTTTTACAGCTGTATTATCTCGATGTACAGTTGTAGCATCACCCCTTCTTTGCGTCCGAACTGCTGCATTTGTTTACTTCCAAGAGATGACTGACTAGTTCCTGTTGGTAGTTTAGACAAATGGAACTGTAGCAGAGATGAACAGATTTCTTCCACTTTAGCATGTTTGCATGTTACTGTTTTTTCAGAATAAGTTTTTTTCACAACAGACATTTTGACTTGTCACAGTTGGAAATATTTAGTGAATCATGGCTGAATTTCACTGAACTGCCTCTGAATAGAACCGGGCCATTGTCAATGTTACTAGGAACCCCTGAGCTTTTCCTAAATGTCTGCTGTAAAAAGGGTCTATTGATAAAACACGTTATTGACCAGGGAAAGGCAAACTATTATGCAGACTTCATACTCATAGATCATGACATGAGGCTCTGCTGCAGCTCTCTGTTGGCAATTTGAACATTTAGTTGAAAAATATCCAATGAATCCATCTTTTAGTGCTCTGATACATTGCAGATCTCTTTATCCAGGACTGGATAAACAGGTCGATCATATCTCCGCCATTTCCTGAATTATTTCTTTAAGTTTCATAATGCCTTGATATTATGTTATGACATTTTCATTGCTGTACTGCAACAATGCAAACTCTTACTACTCCTCTCGCCTTATTTTTTATACTGTATTACTTCACTATTTTTCTTTTTTTTTGTATTTTATGTTTTTTTATCCTCTGACATGCACAATATGCATGTTTCACTGTGCATAATAACAAAGATTTTGCACCTATGGCACACAAACAAAAGCAAATACAATCTGATGTCATCTCTCCTTTGTGAACTTGTATATTAATAATTATTGACAATTTTAGCTGTGGTGCACTGCTAGGATCAAAAGTCAGTTTAATTAATTAGAGGCACAAAGGAAGCATTACGACGGGGTCTGTTGGTGCCACCCCTAACATGTCTCCTTAGATGAGGACACCTGGCAGGGCAGTAGAGAAACCTCATCTGGGAAAGGTTATGGAGCCCAACAGAACTCAACAGTATTATAAGATTACTGCATTGATCCATGAAATACTTAATTTGACATATCATTACAACCAGCTCCATCTTTTCTGGTGTTTTGTATATCTTGTATATATGTGCCTTAATGAGACACTAATGAAACAGATCTTAATTATAATGAGCATGTATGTGTGTATTTTCCTCAGGTTTTAATCCAGTATGGGAAGAGACTCTGAATTTTACACTTCACATGGCTGAGGTGGTTTTGGTGCGCTTCCTTGTGTGGGACCATGACCCAATCGGACGGGACTTTATTGGTCAACGCACTGTTGCGTTCAGCAGCCTGATGCCTGGTCGGTGCAGAATTCCTCAGTATTTTAGCTTTATCAGAGAAAATGATCTTTTTGTGTGTGAATGACATGAACTTAAGAGGAGCACAGTTTGTCTTTGTAAGTTAGAATCATTACAGTTCTGCTATTTAACATGAACAGACAGACCCATACTTAAACACATAATTTCCCCCATAGCTTTGGCAGCGCTGTGGCTATGGGGCACATTATCTAGTGTTTAGTGGAGCATGATTTGCTTGTTTTTTTAAAGTAAAAGACCTGTGGCTTGGCAGGTTATTTTTGTTGTCCACATTCATCCAGTTGTCCCTGAACCCCTGATGCCCGCTCCTCAGGGAACTGCTACACAGCCACCACTCTGATGACAGCTGTTATATTTCCTTGACTCACTTCATCACTCACTCTCTCACTCACATGCTTTCTCCCTCCTTCTCTACCAACAGGTTACAGACATGTTTACTTGGAGGGGCTAACTGAGGCTTCCATCTTTGTGCATGTGTCAGTACATGATGTTTATGGGAAAGTAAGTGCTGTATAGTCCTAGTATTTGTTGTAGGGTTCCCCTGTGAGCTTCTTTTGTAAACTGAGATTATATTTTGGTATGGTAAACAGAAAAAAAAGTTCAAGCTCCTTCAATCCTTTGTCTTTCTAGTGGAGCCCTCTAGTCCTGAACCCCAGCTTTACCATAATGCACTTTCTAGGATCTAACAAGGTATCCTGATGCCCGAGGCTCTGTGTGGTGCTGCATGAAATAGTAATGCATGATGCAAAAGTGCAGTTTGTCTTCAGCTGTATCTTCAATGACGTGTTTGTGTGTGACATTAAACTACTGAGTCATACAGCTGGCTTATAAGGTCATTTTATTCAACTGTTGTTGTCTCATTCTCAACAAAGATGGAATAATATGCAATGTGCATGCATAATTCACAAAGGCTTCTTGCATATTGTTTGTCATGGTAAGGGATAAAGGTGCCATCTAGAGGCAATGCATATAAAAACATGCAATTGTTACATTTTGCTTTAAACTGTGTTCAGTACATGGTATAGCTTTTCATTGTTTTCATTAAAACTAACTCTGTAACTTTACTGTTGTGTGTGAAAAAGTTGTGTTCAGTCTACGTCAGCAGTCACTGCATGTTGATTGATCATGTGTGAAGCACATGTTCTCTCCTCTTTGTTGATATCCTTTTCCCCCTTCTTATATCCTTTCTGTCCTGTTCAACCTGCCCTCAGGGTCATCAGCTGCGAGGTATCCGGGGTTTGTTCAACCGTTCTTCCAAGTCTTCTGTGGATACAAACTCCAGTGGCCTTCGGAAACGCTCCATCAGTGATCACCTCCTGCGGCGCACAGCTAGTGCCCCAGCAAAGGGACGGAAGAAGACCAAGATGGCACTCTCAGAGTCAGTGGCTTCTATATCAGACCAAAAGAACAGCACAGGTGCAGGAGAAGGAGGCGAGGGCATGTCAGGAAAGGAAGGAGGGGTGGAGAGGCGTCTCCAACCCCGAGCCCCCCTCACCCACAGACCTATCTCCATGCCCTTAGACAGGCTTCTGCAAGGGCAGCTATCCCTCTGCTCCCCAGACAAGGAACAGCATGACATGGGTGCAGACACTGTCATTGGTGGGTATTTTTCATTTCATCCCAGTCAAAGAATTAAATATATATTAGACATATGCAAATTATACTCAGATTAGATAAATTCTAGTTTAATCAGCAGAAGACATTTGTAAGATTCATGATTCAACAAAAAGTCACACCAATCTGTAGCATTAATATCAGTTAGCATCTGTTAATCAGAGACAATATTTGTGAAACAGTTATGCTATGTTTTGCTTTGCACATTGATTAATGTACTGTAAAATGTTACCATTTTCTAATGTCTCTCTTTTGCTTTACTTATCCTGCGACAACTATCTCAAACTCATGTACAGTAACATGTGAACTGACAGACTGCAGCCTACTCTCCATGATACCTTAACATGCCTTTTCTGTCCCATCTTCATTTGTTGTGCTTCTTTATAGTAGAGAACTGACTAGGATATTCCTGCAGGTAATCTAAAATACCTATTGTCTGAAGGTTGCATCGTTCAAAAACATCCCAGTATTGCGTCCACCCAGTGTATTTTGTTCCAAAGTGGTCCAAGAAATATATTGCTGTATCATTTGATCCCATTTGACCAAACCAATTCCATTTGACCATCTCTTTCCTGATCTGATGTACGAAAACATGGATTCTTCCTTTTTTTAACCTCCACAGCCTCATTTTCCAGCTTCCCCTTCACCGTTGTACTTGGTGATCCATTTGTCTGTGTATTGCTATTGCCTTGTATTGGCTGGACTGTTAATTGTTGTCATTTAATTGTTGGTTGGCTTGGTGTTCTACATTAAATGCTGATAGATAAGAGTATCTTTATTAATGGTTTTGTTCAATTATCTGTGTCCACAGGAGCTTGCTCACACAACAGGCCCAGGTCTTCCTCGTTGGACCCTTTCATCGAATCATCATTCTTTATCGAACCAAACATCTCTTCCCCTTCTGAGGCATACAGCAAAAGAAACAAAGAATTTGACCAATCAGAGGAGGCTTCATATCTGGTTATTGGTGGTGGAGAAGTAAGAAAAGAAGAAGATTATGCTAATTACCAGTCAGAAGACAATGGAGTCAACAAATCAAACATCACCTCCACAGGAACAGAGAAAAACTGTTTTGTCTCATCTTCCACAAACAGCCAGATGAGACCAGATAAACCAGAAACATCATCAAACAGCACAACATTCACAGTTGCACCTTCTGTCTCCTCCTCCTCTTCCTCTGCCCCCTCCTCTATGGCCCCTCTTTCCCCTGTCAATGTGGACTGTGATCTGAAGAGTCCCAGCTCTTTACATGACAGCACCCTCTCCAGACTCATTGATGCTGTGTCCTTAGGCAACGAGCAAGACACATGTGGCTCTATTTCTGCTCTGATTGGCCAATTCGAAAGCACTGTTGACCAAAATGATCTTACAACCTTATCTCATGATCATACCCATAACTTCAGGGCTACCACTCCTAAAGCGCTACAAGATTTAAGGTCTCCTCTCAAGACGGACACTGCATCTCCTAACAAGAAGCACGTAATAAGTCCCCAAAAAGTAGCTCATAAAACAAATCATGTAAAACAGGAAATCCTTTCCTTGGCAGATGCTCCTACCTCAGCCATCCTCTCCAGCCCAGAAACTACTGAGCTTGAGGAGGTCTACACCATTCTGGATGAGGAGGTGTTGTTGCCTGTATCAGTGTACAACCTAAAGAAACAGACAGTCCATGTTCAGGCAGATACTACTGAGAGCACATCCTCAAACAGCTTGGGGCCCTCTCCTGCAAAGGTGGTTCAAGGTTTAGGGAAAGGGCACAATGTGGGCTGGAATGATATGCACAGAAAGAGAGGTGGGAGTGAAGAAACTGAGGAGGCTGAGGAGAGTGTATATGAGGAAGTGTATGATCCCCCACTACCAGTACCAGAGACAGAACAAGGTCCTTCTAAAAGGTACATGGGCTCCACTGTAAACAAAGACTGTTTTCAGTTTTTCCATGAGTCTGTTGGTAGTACATTTGCAGAAGTGGAGATAAATGTCGATGAGGATCCATTAGAGATGATGCTGACCTCACTGAGACACAGCAGCCAATGGGAGGAGCTTGTAAGTCCAACCAAACGGCATGCTATTTACCAAAACCACGAGTTCACTCCCAACTACTCCCAACAAAAACAGACTGCATCATACTGTGATCCGCAACAGTACCCTTTGCATGCTTCTCATGTTGCGTTTTCACAGTGTCCCTCCCCAATGAATCAACCTTCCTACCAGCTGTCCAATCACCACCACCACCACCAGAACAACTCCCAGCCTTCTCCTTTTCACAGACCCGCTAACTCTAGAGCCTCCAACCCTAGTCCGCTGCATCAGAACAGCTACCCCATTCCTCAAAGCAATTCTAAGGCCTTGAGCAACAGCAAAGACTTCAGCAGTTCCTACACACAGCAGAAGAGCTATAGTGGCAACCAGATCCTAAATAGGTCTCATCAAGATAGGCTAGGGCATAAGTGGATGGAGAGGGAGCCAGTAAGGTGCTCCCACAATGGTTTCTCCTCTTCTGAAAGCCTACCTGGCCAATCTGCTGTGTCTATAAACATCAGCAGAGACAGAGGCCTATATTCCCCTTCTTCAGACTGTGATGCAGTGTACAGCCACCTGGACTATGACAACATTACACCCCCATCAGAGTCTTCAGCTCCTCGAAACACCCAGCCACACTGCCAAAGTCGAACACAGTCATACACCCTGAAGCAGTCATGGAATGAAAATGTTTCCCTGAATAATACAAGGCACCAGCCACAGCCTGAATCCAGAATTTCTCTGCACTCAAATCCAGGCCTTTTATCAACAAAACCCCTGTCTGTTACCACAGACTCCACAGCCCCCAGCCCATGTAAGTCAAAGTCTCTGGGAGACCTGACCTCTGAAGACATATCATGCAACTTCCAGAGCAAATACCACATTATTAGTCGCAGTTTCATCACTCCTCATATGAGGAAGCAAAAGAGGATGGGCACCATGGGGGATGTAACTTTCCAATCACAGTCTTGTGATCCACTTACAGAACAGCTACGTAAGCTGGTCAGTCTGGAGGGGGAAGACAGTGACAGAGATAGACCCCAGCCTCCTCTGCGTCATGAAGCAAAATCCCCACTGTCACAGCCACAGAACACAAGTATAGCTCCTATTGTTCCCACGGATGTAGATGATTCCCCTCCGCTCCTTACCCGTCGTCTATCCTCTCGGAGCCAAAGCCGAGTACGTCACATCAACAGCCGTGCCCGCGAAAGACAGCAAGAAGCTCTAAAGCCTCGGTCAGGTGTGGTGATCAATAGTACTGCCAGCATTGGGGGGGTAGTACTAAGGAATAAACCAGCCTCACAGAATCCACCACCGAACAGACACTCTACTGGTTCTTACATAGCAGGCTACCTTGGTCAGCTGGAGGACAGGGGGCTTCCTGAAGGAGCTTGTACATCATTGCGTTATGGAAATGGGGATCATTATGGGGATCAATATTACACAGATGATTCTCTTCCACCTGCTGACTCCAACCACCCTGCGTCAGAGCCTGAGGTCTATTTTCTTCTCAGACTGTAGCTCTGACCTCAAACAACCAAGTAGTGATTCTTGATGATGTTCAATTACACCAAAAGCCAGAAGATCAAAGAAAAGAATACGTACCATTGTTTGTTTCCATGTTCACAGACCAGTAGGTTTCCCTTAAATCAATTTTATTCTGGGCTACTTCTAGAGAAGGATGTAGTCTGTACAATGTAAGTGAAGCATCACATATAATCCATGGTTGGATCTTGCAGCATGAAGTTCCTGTATGAAATGTCCACTATTCAATAGTGAATGGTCTTTCTAGTCTGGCAGTGTATTGTTTATATTCTGCTTAATGTGTAAATGTTCTTGGGAAGTTTGAGTCCCTCAAAAAGGCTTCCTTGACTGATTGTACAGATACTTGTTATCTTTGTCCCTGTGATGTACTGTCCAAACTTCGTACATTGACTATGAAGCAAAAAAATAATTGTTTTTTAAGCAGAGAAGGAATGTCTTTCTTTTTATCGTTTGAATGTGTAGTATAATCAAACAGCTACTTTTAATAGATGGGATTCATCTTTTCAAAGATCAAATTTAAGTCTTCCTTCTCTTTTCAGTGGTATTTCTTTGTGTTGTGTGTAAATATTCCTGTCAATGTTTTTAATCTGAGATGGGTTTTAGTTGAGAACCAATTCTGTACATTTTATGTTTGTGCATGTTACCTGTGAACATGTCAGGCATGACTATGCACCAGTTTATACAATAAATGTTTCATTGCCCAACAATAATTGCACAGAACAAGTAGTTGCATTGGATACAACAGAGGACATAAGCTTATTTGTATTAGGTGCAATACATTACGTAAACTTCCATGCTTGGACTTGTTGCTTGCTATGATTTTTAGAATTTGAAAACATGACTGCAAATTTCAAAGATTTGGAGTTTAAAGGTTTTTATTTTTGTAATTGCTTTGATACAGACTGCAAAAATAATCTCTTGTTGGTTATGGTTATTTTATTTTGTATATCTTAATGGAATGAAAAATAGAGTGACAAAGTACAAAGGACCAGGCTGAGGATGGGAGGGTGGCAAGGCAGCAGTTTTTTTTTTTTTTTTTAATTGTTTCAGTGTTACACCATCCTTCTTTGTATTGTTGCTCATCAGAGGACTGTGAGCATTTTCCTACCAATGCAATAAAATAATGAAATATTTGATTTCAACAAATCCCATGTTTATTTCCTGATATACTCAATATATTATATAGTAACATAATTCATCAAGATTGCAGCTCAGGCTCAGAATCGATTTATTGTAAGTCATAAACAGCCTCATCTGTCCCCATATGCCACCTTGAACATAATGGGATGTAATTGCTCATGAAATTACTGTATAATAGAGCTGCCAAATGGCGCACCTGTTGCTCTGTGCATACAATTCCCCACACTAGTTCCAAGCTAGACACATCAACACTTTTAAGTTTTATTAATCAATCATAGTACAATATTCCTCGGAGATCCAAGGGAAAAAGACAAACACATTTGGATGATTTCTTACATTTTTGATCTTAACTTTTATTTGCTTTTTCTTCAATACAGTCTCTCAGTTACCTTGGGTCATTCAATGACATCATACAGTACTGTATGTATAGTAAACGTACTCTACACACATACACACCCACCACTGCTATCTTTACACCTGCTAATCACTTGCTAGCTTTTGATTGTTTTTCCACAATCACTCTAGAGAGGAATCATTTTGGGCAGTGTGCTGCTTATGTCATCAGTTTTACTTTGTTGCAAAATGCTCTACATGTATTATAAATACTCCCATCAACACTTCACTTGTGCAGAGTGGGAGGGGGGTATGTTGTAGTCAAGATATCAGTTTCAGGAGTGTTTGAACCAAATGAAACACGTCTCTGTTAAGACTGTCCTTTCTTGTTGACTGACGGGTGGCTATGATTTATATTTGAATATATTGAATTTAATGGGAATAATGTTTGGTAACAGAAACTGTTGAACCTTGTCTGTGAGGTGCCTTTCCATTTTTTTCTCCAGGTGACATCAAACAGGTCTGATGTGAATTACTGCTTAAATAGATTGAATGTATTATTTATTTATTTATTGCACTTTGACATTCAGATAATAATTATTTAGTGTCTATTTGTTAAATGTCCAGAACAGCTGTATCCATGTCTTGGGTCCCCTGGCTCCTCTCTCGGTGGACCTGCTCAGCTCTCTCTCTGCTGCTTCTCAGTGTAGTGGGCAGACAGATGGGGCTGGAGGTGACTCAGGCGATAGTGTGCTCCAGGTGGGGCGCACCTGCTGACAAGAGTCTCTTCCAGGATGGAGATGTGATTATTGGTGGACTTTTTAATGTGTATTACATACCTTCAGCTGTTGAGCAGGTCTTCACCAAGATGCCATATTATCAACCTTGCACCGGGTAAAACATAAACATAACTTTTATTATTGTTGAATGTTTGATGGTTATTATGTTGTTCATATGATTTTTGTCATTCTCATATATATAAGATATGGATATATTTATTACAGTTGAGTTATTTCAATAGATTTTTCTACAGTACTTTTATATTTGTATGTATTTATACACGTTTGGATATATGTTGTTTCTTTATTCGTGTCCATAATGATTATTTTTAACTTTTGCTGATTTATATCATTTTATTCACTATGCTTATGGTTTCAGTCTAGATCTAGAGCCTTTGAAATATATATATGCTATGACGTTTGCGGTGGAGGAAATCAATCATAACAGTACCCTGCTACCAGGAGTCAAGCTCGGATACCGTATACTTGACAGCTGCTCTCGATACCCCTGGGCTCTGCAAGGTGCACTGTCACTGGTTGGAGGAGACACACACAGCTGCGACTTATCAGCCTCTATGCCTCGTTCTGCAGCTCATGAACAAGCTGGAGAGGTCGCAGGTATGAGATGATATAATTAAGTACCCAGTTAACATTTGCAATGTACATGAAAAAAACTGATTCAAGTATAGAAAGATTGAGTTTGTGTAATTATGTGTCCAATGCTATCAGCAGGTGGCAAGCCTGTTCCATTGCTAATTGGTGCTGCTTCATCTACAACAGGCATAATGATGTCCAGTACCCTGGGGCCTCTCTCAGTGCCAGTTGTGAGTTATCTTTGGAAAAAACATCTGATGAATGTATTTTTACACAGTTTACATCAACAGACTGAAACAATTTTCAAAATGTTTTAAGCAAATCTAAATTACATTGTTTCATTAAAAGCAATGTCAAAAAGATATTTCTTTTGTTTCTCCATCAGATCAGCTACTTGGCTAGCTGCCCCTGTCTTAGTGACAGGACAAAGTTTCCTAACTTCTTCAGAACAATCCCCAGTGATATTTACCAAGCCCGGGCCATGGCACGAATGGCCATTCGCTTCCACTGGACATGGATGGGAGCAGTGATAGTAAACAATGATTATGGTCAATTGGCCATACAGGTGCATGTTTTTCTGACTATAAACTTAATTGCCTGAAAATGTCTCTCATGTATGTCCTTCATACAGTATACATGACAAATTAGATACATATGTGAACATAATTGTTGTTTTGACCTCCATATTTCAGGTGTTTCAGGAAGAGATTCAGGGAGAAGGAGTGTGTTTGGGATTCATAGAGACTGTGCACAGAGAAACCATTGTTAGTGATGCCAGAC
>JBBMOE010000026.1:8363450-8553995 GCA_037975065.1 Chaetodon trifasciatus | reverse complement strand
TGTACATTCTTGGTAGCAGGAATTAGACAAATCTATTTGTGACAAGTAATCTTTCAGTAATATAACGTTGTAGATAACAGAAGTCCAACACAGAGACACACAGATTTGAACTCTGCTTGGTGTTAGCATGGAAGAATAATGCAGAGGGTAACAAATAGCCACATAGCGATCCATTGATATGAGCACATTTTCCCAACAGAGGCAGAGGTGAGGATGAAGCCTGATGGGTATGAAAGAGCACATGAGATTTTACCCAGAAACCAGCAGGACTGCAGGATGATTGCAATTGACATTGCTGCAAGGCCCACCAGCAGGTGAGAAAAAGGCAGAAAAACTGAGCTTTAGGTAGCCGACATCATATTATGCGCCAGAACTTGCACCTGCGCAAAAAGTGCGACCTATGTTTATATTTTCATTTGGCTATGGTGATCATGGATGCATTCAGAGTAGCAGTCGCATTTATGTTGGTGCAAACCCTTTTCTTATGTTTGCATTTGCAAATACAGCTGCTCTATTATATCGAGGAGTAGAGGTGAATGAGTGCTTAGAGGTCAGCAATTTTGCAACAGCTTCTCCCCACTCCAACACGAAGAGCCAGTCCGCGTCACTGCCAGCGTCGCCAGTTTTGGTGCTGCTGTCTGGTGGGAGAACTTCAAAAATGACGCGGTTGTCCTGGAGGAGTGGCATGAAAATTTTAGGATGTCATCGCTGTTGTCACTGTCCGAATTGCTACGCCCCTACATTGAGGGTGAGATGACCATCATGCAGCCTCCTGTCTCCACCTACAGTTTTGGACTGTCCTGACAGCATACATACACGGGTTAGTGTAAACGAAAGGTTTTCTGAAAACGGACACGTGTGCCCAATATTATTTTTGAAAGCGGAGAGAGTGGAATGTCCGTTTATGAAAATAGTCGGCCATGTGTAAACGTAGTGTTAGTGAGGAACTGACTCACCTGAACCAAATCTTGTTTAACGAGGAATAGTATAGAAGCCACGGCTGTAATCATTACTATCCTCTTCCATAGGACAAGCTGGATGGCAAAAACAGTGCTACTAGTATTTCAAAAGTAATTGGAATCAAGAAATAACTACTGACCATAACAAAAGAGTTGAAAAAGAAAGTTTTGAGTGAGGAAAAGAAGGGTTCAATTCTGGCTTTGTGCCACACAGCTAGGTCAATCAAGGTGTGGATGAAGGACCACCAGATCAAGACCCTATCATGGCCAGCCCAATCTCCAGACCTAAACCCCATTGAAAAGCTTTGGAATATGATCAAGAGGAAGCCATCAAACATAGCTGAGCTGCTTGAATTTTTGAGCTAGGAGTGGCATAAAGTCACTCAACAGCAATGTGACAGACTGGTGGAAAGCATGCCAGGACGCATGAAAGCTGTGATTGAAAATCAGGGTTATTCCACCAAATATTAATGAATAATTGAGGGAATAATACTACTGCAGATATAATACTTGTAAACCCACACCTCATGAGCCAGATATCATTCTGATTGAGGACTCTACAACCAAGATTGTGAAAATACCAAAAACTGAAAATCTAACTATAAACTTGATAGACATGCCCTGTGGTAGACTGACTGTTGAACTTAATATATTTTTGGTTTTCTACCAAATAAATGCTGTTGACATGCTTAATCCTACCCCTTGTCATTTAATCATCAATCTACAGCAAAGGGCAGGTTATTCCTTTCAAAGCACATGTAGGCCTTTACCTCATTTTCATTCCTATTTGGAGCCAATCAACACATCTATTTTGAATCCCTTTTTGCTTCCCAAGATGTGTTGCCTTACATTTTTAGGAGAATGAAACGGGGTAGAATCAATCAAATCAATCGAGATACAATCTGGATATGCTAAACTGGAGGCATCTATGACAATACTTAATTACAGAAAAGAGACAGCTGCAGCTATCGCCGAAGTAGAGGTACTTGAAGCTGCCACGGATTTAAACAGTGAGGAACATAGTTGCAAACTAAAGTTAGACTCTACTCCCTTAGAAGCCACACAATGTACTGAGCAATATGTTATTGCCCAAGCCAAAGAGCAAAAAATCCAATCCCAATCGTGACGATGGAAGGTTGGTAGAAACAGACCAAAGCCCTACCGACAACATTTCATCTCATCTCAAAACCTGAAGCCAAACCCTTCATTCCAAACCAAGCAGATACTCTCCTCTACTCACCTAATCCCATCTCCAAACAGTCTCACGTCTATGAAGGTGAATATGCTCATGAGTCACGTAAAGTTAAGTTTGATTACTACCAAGCTACCCCCTGTGCAGCACTCCAAAAGAAGGACAGCAGTAACCCCACTCCTTTGCCATATATCATGTCCCCAAACTCTAATTATGATAATTCAAACATGAATGACTTTGTTAGATATTTTTCCCATCATGAACTTGTGGCTACAGGTTTACTTCAGTTTAACAACAAACCACAGAACTACAGAGCCTAGAAATGCTCCTTTCAAACTGCTACCAGGGGCTTAGACCTGACAGCAAGTGAGGAGATGGAACTTCTGCTTAAGTGGTTCAGAGGAGGAGTCAGCAGAACATGTTGAACAGATTAGAGCAATACATATCAACCACCCAGAAGCAGGATTGGAAATAATATGGGACAGGCTTGACCAAAATTATGGTTCAGCAGAGGTGATAGAAGATGCCCTCTTCAAACGAATTGGCAGCTTTCCAAAAATCACAACTCGAGATTACTCTAAACTGACAAAGCTGGGCAATCTACTCATGGAACTTCAAGCAGCTAAAGACGAAGGTGATTTGCCTGGCCTCTCTTTCCTCGATACAGCAAGAGGTGTCAGCCCAATAGTGTGAAAGCTACCCTTTAGTCTGCAAGAAAAGTGGGCATCAACTGGTGCATCATACAAGTGGAGATGTCATGTTTCCTATCCTCCATTCGCCTGCTTTGTAGACTTTGTTAGCCAGGAAGCTAGTATCAGAAATGATCCAAGCTTTGATTTCACGTCCCACACAGAGGTGGCTCCTAAGACTGAGAAACCAGTTTGGAAGGCACAAAAACATAAGGAGGTCTCTGTCCACAAATTCTTAAGAGACAATAATTTGTGCTTCAAGTGCTGCTCTTCATCATCACACATCACAAAGCAATGTAAATTTAAAGCTCAGTGTACAGAATGTAAAAGTGACAAGCATTCCACAGCCCTTCACCTGCACCCTGGGCAGAAGAAGTGAACCCTGCTCCAGAGCATGGTGGGGAGGAAAAGGAAACCTCACCTCAATCTCATGTCTCTACCAAATGCACTGAGATTTGTGGTGGAGAGCTGACAGTTCGATCATGCTCCAAAATATGTCTTGTAAGAGTATATCCGGCTGGTAACAAAGATAAAGTAGTGAAACTGTACGCAAATTTGGATAAACAGAGCAACAGATCACTGGTTCGTTCGCAGTTTTTTGAAGCATTCAGTGACCAAAGTCCAAGTGCTCCTTACACCTTGAAAACGTGTGCTGGAGTGAAGCAGTTGGCTGGAAGAAGAGCTAGTGACTATGAAGTGGAATCTCATTCCGCATCTCACAACCAAGTCTCATAGAATGTGATGATATTCCGAATAACAGAGACGAGATTCCAACCCCTAATGGGGCGTTATATCATGCACACCTAAAGTCAATTGCACACCTGATCCCAGACATCAACCCAGAGGCCCCTATTATGCTCCTCTTAGGTTGTGACATTATCAGAGCTCATAAAGTTCGAAAGCAGGTGAATGGCTCACACAACCTACCCTGTGCACAGAAGTTGGATCTAGGGTGGGTCATTGTAGGCAATGTATGTCTGGGTAGCATCCACAAACCACCTACAGTTAATTCAATTCAATTCAATTCAATTTTATTTGTATACCGCCAAATCACAACAAAAGTTGTCTCAGGACACTTTCCATATGGAGCTGGTACAGGGTACAGAGACCCAACAATTCCCTCATGAGCAAGCACTTGGCAACAGCGGCGAGGAAAAACTTCCTTTTAACAGGCAGAAACCTCAGGCAGAACCAGGCTCTGGGTGGGCGGCCATCTGCCTTGACCAGTTGGGTGGGAGAGGGAGAGCGAGAGAGAGAGAGTGAGACAGACAGAGAGAGACAGACAGAAATGCTGTCAGAGAGAGAGAGAGAGAGAGAGAGAGAGACAGACAGACAGACAGACAGACAGACAGACAGACAGACAGACAGAGACAGACAGAAATGCAGTCAGAGAGAGAGGGACAGAGCAGCTCAGTGTATCTTTGGAGGTCCCCTGACAGTCAAATGCTATAGCAGCATAACTAGGGGCTGGTCCAGGACAAGCCTGAGCCAACCCTAACTAGAAGCTTTATCAAAAAGGAAAGTTTTAAGCCTACTCTTAAATGTAGAGGCAGTGTCTGCCTCCCGGACAAAGACTGGAAGATGGTTCCAGAGGAGAGTAGCTTGATAGCTAAATGCTCTGGCTCCTGTTCTGCTTTTGGAGACTTTAGGAACCATAAGTAAGCCTGCATTCTGGGAACGCAGTGTTCGAGTGGGGTAATAAGGTACAATGAGCTCTTTAAGATAAGAAGGTGCCTGGCCATTTATGGCTTTGTAAGTAAGGAGGAGAATTTTAAATTCTATTCTAAACTTTACAGGGAGCCAGTGCAGAGTTGCTAATATTAGAGAAATATGATCAATCTTCCTCGTTTTTGTCAGAACATGTGCTGCAGCGTTCTGGAGCAACTGGAGAATATTCAGCAATGAATTTGGGCAGCCTGATAGTAAGGAATTGCAATAATCCAGCCTGGAAGTTACGAATGCATGGACTAGTTTTTCTGCATCATTTTGAGACAAAATATGCCTGATTTTTGCAATATTACATAGGTGAAAAAAGGCAGTCCTTGAAATTTGTTTTACATGGGAGTGAAAGGACATGTCCTGATCAAAGACAACTCCCAGATTCTTTACAGTGGTGCTGGAGGCCAGTGCAATGCCATCCATAACTGCTATGTCATCAAAAAGTGAGTTTCTAAGATGTTTAGGGCCTACTACTATAACTTCAGTTTTGTCCGAGTTTAGCATCAGAAGATTGCAGGTCATCCAGGTCTTTATGTCCTGAAGACACGCTTGTAGTCTAGTTAACTGACTGGTTTCCTCTGGCTTCATTGATAAATATAGCTGGGTACCATCTGCGTAGCAATGAAAACTTATTGAGTGCTTCCTGATAATCTTACCTAAAGGAAGCATATATAAGGTGAAAAGAATTGGTCCAAGCACAGAACCCTGCGGAACTCCATAGCTGACTTTAGTGAGCATAGAGGAGTCATCATTAACATGTACAAACTGAGAGCGATCTGACAAGTAGGATTTAAACCAGCTTAGCAGTTCCCTTAATGCCAATGAAGTGTTCAAGTCTCTGCAATAGGATACCATGGTCAATGGTGTCAAATGCAGGACTAAGATGTAATAAGACTAGTACAGAGACAAATCCTTTATCAGATGCAATTAGAAGGTCATTTATAACTTTAACCAGTGCGGTCTCTGTGCTATGATGCACTCTCAATCCTGACTGGAAATCCTCAAAGAAACTACTACAGTTACCACCTTCTTCACTAATGCGACAGAGCTAGGACACCCCAGTCTCTTTCATCCATGTCCAAATGTTTTCCATGTCAAAAAAAAAAATACAGCGAAAGCCAGATCACCAATCACTTCACCTGTTCAAAGGAGAAACACCCCTGTGATGCTAATCATCTGGGATGTACTGTCATCAAGCAAACCAAAGATGATAACCAGGTGGCCCCTTCAATTCAGGATGCCTCATTCATGAAAATTATGGATGAAGGCCTGCGTAAAAACTCAAACAACAGTTGGGTGGCGCCATTACCCTTTAAGCGTCCACATCAACAGCTCCCCAACAACAGGCCTCATGCACTGAGGCGTCTTACATCTCTCAAGCGCAACTTTGACAGGAAGCCTGAAATGAGAGAACACTTCCTGAGCTTCATGGACAAGATGTTTGAGGAAGAAGAACGTTGGTACCTGCCAATGTTTGGAGTGTACCATCCGAGGAAACCAAAGTAGATCCGAGTGGTGTTCGATTCGAGCGCTCAGTATGAAGGAGTATCACTCAATGACGTACTGTTAACTGGGCCTGACCTGAGCAACAAAGTGCTCGGAGTACTGATCCGCTTCAGAAAGGAAGCAATTGCCTTTACAGCAGACATAGAACAGATGTTCTGTGGTTTGGGGTAAGAGAGGAGGACAGGAACTTCCTACGCTTTCTTTGGTTTCCAGACAACAACCTCTCAAAGAACATTCTGGATTATTGCATGAGGGTCCACGTCTTTGGTAATAGCCCCTCACCTGCAGTGGCTATTCATTGTCTGCATCAGTCTGTACAGGACAGGGAGCTCCACATCAACCCTGATGTCCATCACTTCTACATAGACGATGGTCTGAAGTCCCTACCTACAGTCGAAACTGTTGTCAACTTGCTGAAAAAGACTCAAGACGTCGAACCTGAGGTTGCACAAGATTGCAGCAAATAATAAAGACGTTATGGGCGCCTTTCCTTCCAGAGATCATGCAAGTGAACTGAAAAACCTTGACCTCGATGCAGATCTGCTTCCAGTGCAACTCAGTCTTGGACTTAATTGGAACCTCCAATCAGACTGTTTCCTCTTCAGTGTCTCAGATGAGATAAAGCCTTGCACTAGGTGAGGTGTCTTGTCCACAATTAATAGCCTCTACAATCCTCTCGGATTTGTAGTGCCAGGTTATTCTGAGAGACCTCAATATTGAAAACGATGACTGGGATGTACTGTTGCCTCCAGAAAAGGAGGAACTCTGGACTTCATGGAGATGTTCTTTGACAGAACTGTCCAGCCTCTCCATTTCAAGACCCTACACTGAAATTTCACCTTCAACAGCTGTCAGAGGAGAACTGTGTGTGTTTTCTGATGCATCAACAAAAGCGATTGCTGCAGTGACATATTTGAAAGTCACAGATACTGAGGGGAACAATCACGTTGGATTTGTAATGGGGAAAGCCAAGTTGGCTCCCCGCCCTGAACACACTATCCCAATGCTTGCTGTTGAGTTAGCAGACTTGGTCTCAGCGGAACTGGACCTTCAGCTTGATGCTATAACCTACTATTCAGACAGCAAAGTTGCTCTGGGTTACATTTACAACGAAACCAGATGCTTTTATGTCTACGTCAGTAACCAGGTACCACATATCCTAAGATCTTCCCATCCTCACCAATGGCACTTTGTGTCCACCCATGAGATCATGCAACACGCTCTGCTTCTGGCAGCAAATTGAGAGACACTAACTGGCTGAGTGGACCAAAATTTCTGGCCAAGCAGGAACCAAGTGTTAATGAGAGCACCTACGATCTTGTCAATCCAACTTCAGACCCAGATGTACAACCTTTAGTGTCCACTTTGAACACTGTCACATTACTCAGGCAACTTGGCTCTCAGTGATTCGCCAAGTTCTCCTCTTGGAAGTCACTAACTCGTGCTCTGGCTTGCTTGTACACATAGCCCGTGGGTCCCACCGAACTCCAGTGACAAACTGGAAGGGCTGGCATTATTGCAAGGCAGAAATCACTGTTGAGGAATTCAATCGAGCCTCAACCATCATCATTCAAGTGGTACAAGAGGAGATCTATGGACAGGAGATTAAATGCATCCAAATGCAGATGAAGATTCCTCAAAGCAGTCCCCTCAGAAATCTGGATCCCTTCATTGATGTGCAGGGCCTTCTAAGATTTGGAGGCCGCTTCCACCATTCAAGCCTTGATCAAGATGAGAAGGGTCCTTTGATCATCCCTGCAAGACATCACATTGCAACTTTACTCATCAGACACCACCATGAGCAGATTCATCATCAGGGTTGGCTCTTTACTGAAGGTGCTATCAGGTCTGCTGGCTTCTGGATAGTTGGTGGGAAGAGAAAAGTAAGCAGCATCATTCACCAATGTGTAACTTGCAGATGGCTTAGGGCCCCCACTGGCATCCAAAAAATGGCCAGCCTTCCTGAAGCCCGTCTTGCTACAGACCCTCCCTTCACAAATGTTGGGTTAGATGTGTTTGGCCCTTGGAATGTCTGTTCATGACGGACCAGAGGAGGACTTTTACACAGTAAACGATGGGCCATGATCTTCACCTGTATAAGCATAAGAGCTGTACATATTGAAGTCATAGAATCCCTCGACACATCCAGTTTCATCAACGTACTAAGGTGTTTTCTTGCTGTGCGCGGTCCAGTCAAGAGTATCCATTCAGACCGCGGCACCAACATTGTTGCTGCCTGCAAAGACTTGAAGATACCATCAAACATTAACAACAGAGCTGTGAAAACTTCCTTGTCAGACCAAGGTTGCTCTTGGACCTTTAATCCACCACATGCCTCAAATTTCGGTGGAGCATGGGAGAGGATGATCGATCTGGCAAGGAGAATTCTGGACTCAGTGTTCTTACAGCTGAAGGACAAACTTACCCACGAAGTTCTGGTGACCTTCATGGCAGAGGTAGTAGCTATTATCAATGCTAGGCCTCTTGCTCCCGTGGCAACTGATCCTGATGATTCCTTCATACTCTCCCCAGCTGCTGTTCTCACACAGACAGTCAACATTGTTCCAGCTCCAGCAGGCAAGTTTGGTGCTTCAGACCTCTACAAGTGCCAGTGGCGCCAGGTCCAACATCTGTCTAACACCTTCTGGGAGACATTGCAGAAACAGTACCTCCCAACACTACAGCCACAGAAGAGGTGGCAGTCTACTCATCTGAGCATCAAACCCGGAAGTGTTGTACTTCTTAAAGACAGCCAAGCACCAAGGAATGAATGGCCTCTTGGATGAATAACACAGACCTTCCCAAGCAAGGACGGACAGGTGCATCAGGTCGAGGTGAAGATCATTAAACCAGGAGGGACTACGCTCTTCCTTTGGCCCATCACTGAGATTGTGCTTCTTCTTCCCCCTGATGCCTAAGTAAACGACTTGTTAAGAGTGTTGGGTGACGTGTAATCACGCCAGGTGGGGAGTGTTTTGTTACAACAAAGTTGATATGTTGATGTAAACCAGTGTTTAAGTTCTGCAGTATTTTAGGTGTTTCAGTTTTTGTTAAGGTCACTTTAAGAGTCACAGGAAGTCAGGAACAGAACATGTCATGTGAACAGAATTGAGGAAGTGTAGGGGAATTAACTTAATTTAATGTTGCATTCATTAATAAAACGCCAGGGCACCAACTTTCCTCAGCTAAGAAGGATTTTAATGATTGTAATGCAGCGGCACGGTGGCGCAGCAGGTAGTGCGCGTGCCTCACAGCAAGAAGGTCACCGCGGAAAGGCAGGGTCAGGCGGGGCCTTTCTGTGCGAAGTTTGCATGTTCTTTCTGTGCATGCGTGGGTTCTCTCTGGGCACTCCGGCTTCCCCCCTCTCTTCCTCAAAAACATGCTCATTAGGTTGATTGGTGACTCTAAATTGTCCCTAGGTGGGAATGTGAGAGTGAATGGTTGTATGTATGTTGCCCTGCAGTCGGTTGGCGACCGGCTCAGGGTGTACCCCGCCTCTCGCCCATTGACAGCTGGGATAGGCTCCAGCCCCCCCCCAACCCTGAAAGGAATAGTTGGGGGTATAGAAGATGAATGAATGAATCTTGTAATGCTGATGTAATGATAACGAATGAACAACAGTAGACAAGTCTGATAATCTGAAGGGTAAACTCTAGATATAGGGATTGTTTATATTCAGCTCAAAAGGACACCGTCTGACGATGACTTGAATAAAAAAAAAACTTATTTATTAAACACAATTATGAATAATGAATAATGTATCATGAATAGTATGACAGAGAATATAGGTGATCTGAAATAGCACAAGCAATTGCAGAGAGAAACTTAAGGCAAGCGATGGCAAAATGAGTTTGGCAATAGAGAGAAGTAGTTAAAGGGAAAACTGGGGACGCAAATGTAAAGTTAATTAGTTAATTAAAAGTAAATACTGAACGAATGGTTAAGGGAATTTAGGCAAATTTACAGTAGCATAACCTCACGGACCAACTCTTCATTCAAACCCGCTTAACATGCCTACTTGGCCAGCGACGCTCCTGTTGGATGTCTGCTCCGAACTGACACGAAGACTCCAAGCTGTGTCCGTGGCTCCCATCTGCGCGGCGGTCTGCTGGACGAATCGAGCAAACCACGGTGGAGAGCCGGTGTTGGACAGGGATGTTTCAGGGGCTGGAACGCCTCCAGTGTTGGTTACAGACCAGGAGCGGCTTCTGATGGTTGTCTAGCCCGAACCAGCAGGTTAGCAGATGGCTGCAGGTCTTCGTAGTAGTTCGTGACGATGAAACAGGACTTTAGATTACTAACATTAAGATTGAACGTCTCATCGATGGCCGGTCGAAAAACACCTCCAAAATCATTATTACATGACTAGAATTTTACACAAAAACAAAACAAATCATGTGGCTTAATTTGGCGAGCAAAAATTAAAGTTTCACAAAGAGAAAACAAAAGAAAATACGTCCTCTGAAGAATGAACTCAAGCTACTCAGCGTGACTGTGAGCAGCAACAAAAGACAAAAGAGAAGACAAGACGAGCGCAAAAACAGAACAGAACGAAGGCTAAAAAAAACTAGATTAGAATAGAAACTTAGACTGAAAAGAAAAAATTAAGACTGGAAGAAGACAAACGGAAGACTAAAACTAGACTAAACTGTCTGCTGCATGTGGCAAATGGTATCCTCGCTCCAAAGCATGTCTAATCACCGATAGGCTGTCGCGCATGTGGGACGGTTCGTAGGCGTGCGACATCATTTCATCTTATGGGCGAGGATTAATTAATGATTCGTACGAGGTGCTCATCTGCTTCTCACTATGGTCAATCACATATATTTTGAATGGACAATTATCAATGGCATTTTGACATTGTTCACAACATGCGTTAGGCAATTCTTATGAGTGGCTGACAACATTAAACGATGACAGAATCATAACAATTTCTAATACTCATCCTAATATATATGATGACTCAAGGTATAACTAAGGGAAGACTATATTTGCCCAAAATGATTATCACTATTACAGTTACTTATTAATAAATGTATCACGTCAAGCGTATTCAACCTAACCGTTACAAACCTCTAGATGGCAGTATGGTTCCATGGTAAAAACTCAGACAAACTTGGAAGAGAAGTTAAAAATCACAGCTTTGTCATTCTACAAGCTACAAACACCGAAAAAGCATTGATATCACACAGATTATGGGCTTGGTACTGTAAGAAAATCCAAAGTTGAATCAAACATATAGATTTGGTTATCCTGGTGTAATGGAAAACAAGGCACACAGACATACAAAACAGCTTGCTTCAGGAATGAAGTTATAGTAGTAGGCCCTAAACACCTTAGAAACTCACTTTCTGATAACATAGCAGTTATGGATGGCATTGGGCTGGCCTCCAGCACCACTGTAAAGAATCTGGGAGTTGTCTTTGATCAGGACATATCCTTTCACTCCCATGTAAAAAACATTTCAAGGACTGCCTTCTTTCACCTGCATAATATTGCAAAAATCAGGCAGATTTTGTCTCAAAATGATGCAGAAAAAATAGTCCATGCATTCGTAGCTCATTGTACCTTATTACCCCACTCAAACACTGCGTTCCCAGAATGCAGGCTTACTTATGATTCCTAAAGTCTCCAAAAGCAGAACAGGAGCCAGAGTATTTAGCTATCAAGCTCCTCTCCTCTGGAACCAACTTCCAGTCTTTGTCCGGGAGGCAGACACTGTCTCTACATTTAAGAGTAGGCTTAAAACTTTCCTTTTTGATAAAGCCTATAGTTAGGGTTGGCTCAGGCTTGTCCTGGACCAGCCCCTAGTTATGCTGCTATAGCATTAGACTGTCGGGGGACCTCCAAAGATACACCGAGCTCCTCTGTCCCTCTCTCCCTCTCCATCTGCACACTTTAATGACCTACCACGGCGTGTTACTAATTTAGCTCCTTCCCCGGAGTCTCTGTGCTTTGTCGTCTCGCAGGTTCCCATGGACAGTGGTTGAATCTGGATTGTGGATTACAGCTACGTCTCCTGCCATGGCCCTGCCTGACATCCACTGCAACTGCTACTACTGTTATTACATCCACTGTCACTGTTACTGTGACTGCATGTCTGTCTGTCTCTCTCTGTCTGTCTCTCTGTCTGTCTCTCTCTGACTGCATTCCTGTCTGTCTCTCTCTGTCTGTCTTTCTGTCTCTCTCTCTCTCTCTGACAGCATTTCTGTCTGTCTCTCTCTGTCTCACTCTCTCTCTCGCTCTCCCTCTCTCACGCAACCGGTCGAGGCAGATGGCCGCCCACCCAGAGCCTGGTTCTGCCTGAGGTTTCTGCCTGTTAAAAGGAAGTTTTTCCTCACCGCTGTTGCCAAGTGCTTGCTCATGAGGGAATTGTCTCTGTAGATAAAAGAGCTCGGCCTGTACCAGCTCTATATGGAAAGTGTCCTGAGACAACTTTTGTTGTGATTTGGCGCTATATGATTGTAGCAGAGAGAATCTCAGGCCAGAGGCTGCAGACTGCAGCCTCTCCAAAAGTAGGTCAACTCCTCCCCTTTCCTAACCCCCCTAATTGGGCAAGGCTATTTAACACACCTGTGGCATGAAGGCTGCCTTTCTCCCTTGGTCTGTGCCTGGTGTCTGCCACATGGTCATGTCTCTGAGGTAGGTAATGTGGCTTGGAGGTCATTTTAGTCATTTTAGCCTGTTTTTAACTTGTAGTGGCCTTTATTTTAACAGAGCTACATTGTCTGTCAATTGGTTCCCTGCTTGTCCTGCATTGATGGCTTCGTCGTCTTGGTGTCCATGAACATTGATTTGAGTGGTGAATTGTGCAGAACTGGTTGAAGGACATCAGGGCAATTGTTGTACCTGCCAAGGTATGAGTTATCACAGGTTAGCCAGAAAATGTTGGTTATAGCAATCGAACTATGTGATGACTCCTTTTCCTTGTGTTGCAGACACAATCGGCTGCTGTTTTGTTTTGGTTTAGTTTTGTCTTTAGTTGACTCTGTTTTGTCTTAGCTTTGTTTTGTTTTGGTTTAGTTTTGTCTTTCGTTAACTCTGTTTTGTTTTGGTTTAGTTTTGTATTTAGTTGTCTCTGTTTTGTCTTAGCTTTGTTTTGTCTTAGTTTAGTTTTGTCTATTGTTTTGTTTATTTCTAGGTCAACTTTTAATCCTTGCATTTTATTGAACCTGTTATTAAAAACAATACTCTTTTAGCTGAACCAACTGGTTTAATACAGTTTTACCTGTTTTCTTTGTTTAACATTTTCTTTCTTTACAGTGTAGTGGTTGCTGGCTAGCGGTGGAGGCTAGGCACTCTGGGTGGTTCCCTGCACCTTTGTTTTGTTGTAGTGATAAGGGCACTGGGACACAATTTTCTGCACCTGTTTGCCATGTGGTTGCTGTGAGTTCATGAGTGTTGGGTAAGTGCACTCATGGGACACATCCTATGGTAGTTTGCCTCCCCCTTGCTAGCTTCCACTCACTCCCCCTCCCCCTTTTTGATAATTTTAATAATTTGTACTGGAAGTGTGTTAATCAAAGCTATTGTTAAAGGAATAAATTGTAATACATTTCCTTACACTTTCCCATATCTTGGACTTTTATTGCCAGTTACTAATTCCTTTGCTTTCCCTCCACAGACACTTCCAGTTTAGTAATATTTTTTTCTGTTTAAACAATTAATAAATAAATCTTGATTTACTTTGGAACCACGTCTCTGCCTGTAGTGTTTGAACCTGTGTGTGCCTTATTGCTTAGCATTGGGTAAAACTCCTTGGGTGAAAGTCCCTAGGTGGTGTTGTCTGGCTTACAATTGGTGTCATTTTGTTAACTCTTTGATAATATAACACAAACACCCCCCACTATGTTGCCACACAAATAAAATTGAATTGAATGTCTAATTTACAACCCATCAGCATTATCTGATTCTGCAGGTTCCTCTGGGACCTGGCACCTTTCATTCAGACAGTTTTATTGTCCGTTTCTCCCATGGGCTATCAAGAAAGCATTAGCACCTCCATGAGAAACATGGAGCAAAATGGTAACCTTTGATGTTGAGGTGTCTGTGTCTCTTGCTCCCCCGAAAGAGTGTGGAGGAGATGTCTCTGAGCCAGACATCTTGTCTCTCTCCAAATTAATGCTGTCCCTGTAACAGTTCAAATGGTCAATAGCTCTTGAAATTTGGGGTGTTTTACAACTCCATTTCTCCTGAAGGAATGCAGAGAGGGTAAGAGAAGGTCAGTTAGAGGCCAGTTCTGCTACAGAAGTAAAGAGCATGGTTCTGAATGCTGTTGATTTAATGTATCTGAGTTAATCCAGGGACATCTGCACATGTCTTTATGCCTAAAGTAGCATCGTGGGTATGTATTTGCTTGATTTATTGATGACAAAAACTATGATAGATGCTAGAGACACCATTGTTACAGGACTACACAGCTCCCAAGTCACTCAAAGTTCATTAAAGGACCATTGCAATAAATATATTAAGGGACAATAATTTAGATGCTAAAAAATGATGACATATATTACAATTTGGATTAAAATACATAAAACTAACAGGTAAAAATAACAGATTTAATTCATAGAAAATTGATTTGATAGCTCTACACTGTTAATTCTGTACATGTTGAGAGCAAGCACAGATTTATTTACCGTTCTGTGTTTCATAGTTTCACCTTTCCTTGCATTGTCAATAAACCGGTGGACAAGGAACAACGGTCTTCAGAGTCTTGATGTTAGGAAAGCGTTTAACTGACTGGCAAGTTATATACAGCACATATGACGAGGGTAGCACATAGAATCTTACCAGCTATTATCTGACCATCAACTAACTACAGCTGGTTACATAAAATACCACTATTAACTAGAGTCATGAGAGGTCACCTCATGAGTTAAGCTAAGGTTCCTTGCTAGGAATTTTAAGGGTAAGTTAGGAGCTCTCTTAGAGGACTCTAAGAAGTTCAGTGAATACAGGCCCTGGAGTACATGAGTACAGCTCAAAGGCTCATCTTCAGGTAGGCTTGGTGGTCTCTGTTCTTTACCCAATTCAACTTCGCCCTGTCCCACTGACCCAGATCTCAGAACATCAAGTCTGACACCCTGTCTCACCAGTTTCAGGAGAAGGAGGTGAGAGCGATGAAGCTCATGCACATCCTGCCCATCTCTTAGCCCCCATCACCGGGGAAATCAGGGAGAGGATGAGGTCTGCCATGGAGGGCCAGCCCAGGCCCAACACCTGCCCCCAGGACCATTTATTCGTTCCTCCGAACCTGCAACCTGACGTCCTCCAGTGGGGGCACCCTTCCAAGCTCACCTGTGACCATGGAATCCAACGGGCCCAAGACCTCCTCTGCCAACTTCAGATTCTGGTTGCCCTCCTTGGAAGAGGATGTCGGAGGCAGGCAGAGCAGATGAACCAAGAGATGGAACCACGTTTTGCTGCATGGCATCTCGAAACCCCTTCTCCCAGTCACGACAGATCTTATGGGTCCAGTATCCGCACAACACCCTAACCATGTCCGCCACCGGTCTGTCACCCTTCCAGTGCACCTACGGATTCTAGCCCCCACTCTTCCCTGCACTGGAAAGGGAGGTCTCCTGTCCCTCCGTCCAGGGGTTCATCCGCCGTTGCCCACACTAGGTCCAGAGCCAGAGCCTTACTCTTCTGCTACAGCTTCCACTACATGGGCCCATAGCATTGAGGTTGAGTCTCCTCCGCTCCATGAGAACCCACCCAAAGTCCCACATTTCCCGGGTCAAGCAGTGAGAGAGAGTCCTCTCATGCCCGCTGAGCCACCTTCTTGGGTCATCAATGGAGGTCCTGACTACTCTGTACGTCGCCAGCTGCACTCACGCCATCGGGCTGGGGTCATCATATTCAGAATAAATGTATATTTACAAAAAACAAAGAATTTGATGTCGTAAAACTTTAAATATATTGCCTGTGTATTGTTTTCAATTGAGTATCTGTCAAAATGAATGAACAATACAATCACATTGTATTTTAATTGTTTTACATGGCATCCCAACTTTTTTGGAAATGGGGTTTCAGTGTATCTTTTGCAATGTAAAAATCATACAATGTCTGAAAGATATGGTTGAGGCAATAACTTGATAAAGAATTCCAAAAATATGATGTAGCTGAGTTGAAGATTAGGAACGAGAAAAAACAAGCTGATGGGAAGAAGTGTGGGGGCGAGAGAGGGTGGGTCACAAATAACATAAGAGATAAATCTGTCATCTCATGAAAAGGTGAATCAGAGGGCTGCTACACCTCAGCAGCTCTCTGTTCAGATCCACAGTCAATATCTCTGATGATGGAGTCAGTGGAAGCAGTTGATCTCTGTATCCCTCCCCTCAACACCTCCTGCAGGTCAATGTCTGTTACTCCCGAGGCCATGTTCATCAAAACACTGCTATCCTGTATTGCTCTGCTTACGGTGACACTCAACTTGTTGGTTATCATCTCTATCTCCCACTTCAGGTACAGACACTTTCCTTGAAATATAACAGCTAATAGTGTGTATGAGTTTAATTATTGGATGAATGCTTTATTTATTCTATGCTGTTCCATGTTCCAACTTTAAAACATATCAGTATTTTCACTGGCAAATGAAAATATCTTTGTCATTGGTTTTTCTGTATAGCCCTACCAAAATAAAAGTAATCACCATGAAAATTTCTTTAATCATACCACCAAACAACAGTAGTATTTAGTTCATAAACTGTGAAGCTCAGTGATATTATAGAGCTTTATGTGGCATGTAGGCTATGTAGAGTTTGGTTTTCACATTGTCTATTACAGTAACATTTCACTTTCCATCTGTTTTCTCATAACAATAAATATGATCTGATACCCATTTCACTGAATATGAGGCACTAATCATAATCTCCCCCTCCAGGCAGCTCCAGACCCCCACCAATCTCATCCTCCTCTCCCTGGCTGTGTCTGACTTGCTGGTGGGCCTTGCAGTCATGCCGGCTGAAATCATTCTGCTGCAGTCCTGCTGGTTTCAGGATAAAATCTCATGTGCTCTTATGTACCTGTCTAGCTTCATCCTCACCTCTGCCTCTGTTGGGAACATGGTGCTCATATCAATGGACCGCTATGTGGCTATTTGTTACCCTCTGCATTATTCTTCCATGATAACACCAAGCAGAGTTCAAATCTGTGTGTCTCTGTGTTGGACCTGTTCTGTTATCTACAACATTATAATACTGAAAGATTACTTGTCACAAATAGATTTGTCTAATTCCTGCTACCAAGAATGTGTAGTTATCATAAACTACATTTCAGGGGCAGTAGACTTGCTTCTCACCTTTTTCGGCCCTGTTACTGTGATCATAGTTCTCTATGTGAAAGTGTTTATGGTGGCTGTATCACAGGCACATGTCATGAGGTCTCAAATGTCAGCTGTTAAATCACATGCTGTTACTGTTAAGAAATCAGAGATGAGAGCTGCTAGAACTCTTGGTATTATCCTTCTTGTGTTTATACTTTGTCTGTGTCCATACTACATTCCTTCAATAACAGGACAGGACACCACAGGTGGTGTCGAGTCATCAGTTCAAATTTGGCTGTTCTATTGTAACTCCAGTTTTAATCCTCTGATCTATGCATTTTTCTACCCCTGGTTTAGAAAAGCAGTTAAACTCATTGTCAGTCTTCAGGTACTGCAGCCAGGTTCCCGAGAGAACAAGGTCATGTTGAGATAAGAAATACAATGCACAGAAACTGACCAAACACAGGACAGAAAAAAAGAAACACATTCAGGATGTAAACCACTATACTATGAAACAACCATTGTCAGGGAAGATGGAGTTATACAACACCCTTTGTATGAAGAAGCTATTGAATATTCAGTTTCACAGTCCTCTACAATGAATGAGGCGCAGGAGTTGTCTTAATATTGTATAGAAAGAAAAAAAACCTACATTCTGTGATATAAATTGACTGAATATCCAAACAGAGTTGACGCAAAAATTAAATTAATTGAGGTCTATGATAACAATATATGTTATTGATGTATTCATTGGCATTGCACACAAAAATCCTTATATATCCTGACACATTGCTGCTTCAACATGTAGTTAAAGGATGGGTTTTCCAGACCGTTTTCGCACTGTGCTGCTGTGTTCTATCCAGAGTGGACAAAACCCAGACAAAAGGCATGATTTGGAACACAAGTAGTAGCCCGTATCCACAAGCTTGTCAGAAAAAACAAAATTTAGATTTTATTCTTATGGTCAAGTTGTCAAATCAAATATCATGCTGAAAACATTGCTGTGATATTGTTGCTGTAACATAAAGGCCAAATGAATATTTTCACAATGTGACTTTAGACTGACAAAGGCAAAAAAATAAATTGTCATGATATTAATTGTAAGTTGTGATTTTCCTTTCTGTCTTGACACCCACAGGGCTCGATATCAATGTGTCCTCAAATATTAAATAATGACTGTTCACTTTGTTAATAAGCACAAAAACATGCAAATACCTGAAGAGCTCATTACAAAAAAAACAGGAAAAGTATAAAGTACTTTTGTTATGTGATCATAGTTCTAGTCAGTCAAATTACCCTGTTAAAATGTAAATGTCACCCAGGCACTGACAGATTAATGTCACTTGCCATTCAAATGGTTATTATATGGTTATATTATTTTGGATTTGAAATCTACCAACCAGCCTCATATTTTCCAAGCATCTGGATGGGAAATTCAAGATATGAATAAAACATTTAGGTACTACATTGTCTCACACAGGAAGACTGTGAGTCACTGTTACAGGCTTTAAGTGTTTGATTGAGTTTAATTTGTTAATTCATGAGCATCTTCAGTTCAGCAGCGTGGGAACCGTGACGTCATCGGGGATTCCCTTTCCCATAAGCTTCTGATTCGGAGATGGCTCCCGCCAGTCCCGGACCCGTCCCCTCGATGGGTGTACTCGACCAACCTGGTGGCTCCAGCTGGTCTCTCCTCCCTCCATTCATCAGCGCCTTCTCCAATCCGGGCACGTGCGCACCTTATAAAAAGTGTGTGCCGTCGGCGCCCGTCGCGGCTGTGATTTCCATTGATCAGTTTGCCTCTTCGAAAAGTGTGTTAGTATTGTACTTTCTCGTGATTTCTGGGTAGATCCGGGTTTGTTTTTTTTGTCTACCAGTTCATTTCGGTTAAATTGCACTGAGGCGCTGGGTTTGGGGAGCTGGGCTGTAGTTAGTTTATCCTGTTTTTCACACATAACCGTGCACCACACCACAGGTAACTTTTCTGTTATCACATTAGGTTTATGGGTGGCTGTTCCCGTGTATTTTTGTTGAGGTAAGTGACAGAGTCGATAGATAAATTTCTTCTTTAGTTTTTCTTTGTATGGTAGTTAGTGCTGGGGTGGATTTGGGGATAGGCGTAGCTGATTTTTGTTTGTTTTATGATTTGCCGCCACCCGCCGCCCTCTCCCTTGGTTATTCCTTGCTTATTGTTTTTTGTTGTTGTTGTTGTTGTTACCTGTTGTGGATTTAATCATTAAACAATAAACGGCATTTTGCCTTTTTAACATCAGGGCACCGTGTTGCTTCCCTTTATCCCTAGTCTTATCCATCAGAGGGTCGTAACAGGCACATTCTATAAAAGCTTTGTTGTCTGGCTGCTGTAGGCCATAGTTTTGATTTCATGTAAGAAAAGGGAAATGAGTACCATACATCTGACTGGTCTCTTTAGTGGTCTGGCTAAAAATCGAACCGCATGGAATAAGAAGTTGACATGTTAAATGCTTGCATTGAAATTCGTGCTGGTCTGCACCTTGTGGAGTTTTCAATGTTAGATGAAAAGCTGAGATGAAAATAAAAAGCTTATGCACAATGATCACTACTTACTGATTAGTCAAAGGAAAAACAGGCAACAATTTCAAAATGTGTTATTTGTTTCATTCATTTTCAAAGAAAACTGTCAAACATCAGATAGTTCCATGTTCTTAATATTATATATTTGCCGCTTTTATCTATAGTAAATTGGTTCTCTTCATTGTGTTTTCGTACCCTTAGAATGAGTTCTTTATATGTGTAGATGAAGCAGGCCTCTTCCACACCATGCTGCGCCACCGTGTTTCTACAGTAGCCCAGAACGGACAATCTTAACACTGACTCTGAGGGCCTTTCACACTTTTCACATTTTGGGCAGCCACAGTCAGAGGGGGTGAGGTGATTGGAATTTAGCTGGTTTCAATTTGCAACGTGACTGCTAAACGAAACTAAATCCCATACACTTGACCTTTAATAGACGTACAAACACCCGGCAAAACAGATACATTAAATACCTATAATCTGTGGATAATAAATTGTCAAAATGAAGTTTATTTTCTTAAACTTGTTTAAAAGAATAAGAAAGCTGAAAGATCACATTTTCTTGATACATACTGTGAGTACAGTCCTTTTTCAGGTATTATGTTGTTCATAAGTCTATGATTTTTTTGGCAATGAATTTTGGGGTAAAATAATCATTCTAAAATGTACAAATTAAGATTTTCCAACTTCTGTCTGCTGAGAAATTTGCAAGCCCCTTTTCTCTCTCAAATTCACTCCTTCTGTTTGTTACTGTTTTCTTTGCCTTTGTGGACCAGTAAATACAGAGTAGGGGCTGTGATGAATTTCATGATGGAAGGGCGTATACCAAATGGTCAGCATTTCAGCTATGTGAAAACAATATTTTATTTATAAAAATGGTGTCAGTATATAGTTGAGTGTTGAGTATGTCATGTATGGCTACCAAATATCAACTTTTGGAGATTGTTTTGAGGGTTTTTTGGATTAAAATCTGTTGTTTTCCATGGGTGACACAGGTGTGTTCATCTTGATGGGGAGCTCATCCACACTGCAAGGGATCAAAGCCCGCGGCCACAGGGAGCACCGCCGCAACAGTGACCCCCAACCCAGATAGATTGGGGTGGACCCCATACATAGTGCAGAGCCCCCTGGTCCCTCGACCCGGGCAGACCAGGGTGGACACCACACACAGGGCAGAGCCCCCCAGTCCTCCAGGCCTGAGGGGTCGCCAGGACGACGTGCCGGCAGACAGACCAGACACACCTCACAGCATGGAGGCCCCCCATGAGGAAGCACTGGAGCTAAAACCTAAAATACAACAGAATAAAAAGACCTAAAATCTGAAAGACAATAAAATAAAAAGACCTAAAACCTAAAAGACAAAAGAATAAAAGACCTAAGACCTGAAATTGAATAGAATAAAAGGACCTAAAAGCTAAAAGACAATAGGTAGGGTAAAACAGATCTAAATTAAAAAAGTAAAAGAAATCAATTAAAAGCCAAACTAAAAAGGTGAGTCTTGAGCCTCCTTTTAAAAACATCAATGGTCTCTGCAGTCCTGATGCCCTCTGGCAGGCTGTTCCAAAGCTTCAGACCACAATGGCTAAATGCCGCCTCCCAGTGGGTTTTGGTCCGAACCCTTGGAACAATTAAAAGGCCGGTGCCAGAGGACCTCAGGATCCGCGAGGGCTGATAAGACAAAAGCAGGTCAGATAAATAAGATGGCCCAAGACCATTAAGACACTTAAAAACTAATAATAGCACCTTAAAATCGATCCTGAAACACACGGGGAGCCAATGCAGCGATTCTAAAACCGGTGTAATGTGTTCTCGCCCTCTGGTCCTCGTCAGCACACGTGCGGCTGAGTTCTGGAGTAATTGTATGTTATAGATAGTCTTTTTGGGAAGACCAGAGAGCAGGGCATTACAATAGTCTAGATGGCAGGAGATAAAAGCATGCATCAGTACCGCCGTGTTAGCCTGAGAGAGAAACGGGCGGACTCTGGCTATATTTTTAAGATGGTAAAAACCTATCTTTGTTACATTTTTAATATGAGGAATAAAACTAAGCTCAGAGTCAAAAATGATGCCCAGGTTCTTAACAGATTGTGAGGGTGTAAAACCTTGTAGTTTTGGTAAAAGTGTCTCTCTCTTGCCTTCAGGACCAATAATTAAAACCTCTGTTTTATCCTGGTTGAGCCGCAGGAAGTTCTCTGCCATCCATGACTTATTGTCTAAAATACAGTTTAAAAGGGTATCAATAGGCCCTGTGTCATCAGGAGACACGGCAATGTAAAGCTGTGTATTGTCAGTGTAGCTGTGGAGGCTGATGCCGTGTCTCCTGATGACATCCCCAAGGGGAAGCATGTAAAGATTAAAAAGTACTGGACCTAGAATTGACCCTTGGGGCACCCCACACTTCATTTCACGGGCTCCGGAGGAACATGTATTCAAACTTACATAGAAACAACAGTCTGTGAGATAGGAGTAAAACCAATTAAAAACAGTACCAGAGAGGCCCACCAGGTTTCTGAGTCTGTCTAATAAAATGTGATGATCTACTGTATCAAAGGCAGCGCTTAGATCCAGTAGCACCAGGACTGTGAGTTTTTGTGAGTCCGCATCACACCTGATATCATTTAAAATCTTTAAAAGGGCTGTCTCAGTACTGTGGTCCACTCTAAAACCAGACTGATATTTCTCTAAAATGTTAGTATTTAAGAAATAATTTAGTTGGTTTAAAACCAACTTTTCTAAAATCTTACTTAAAAAGGGTAAGTTGGATACAGGTCTGTAGTTATTAAAAATGCTGGGGTCTAAATTGCTCTTCTTCAGAAGGGGCTTCACCACTGCCGTTTTGAAGGCAGCAGGGAAGACACCTGTCTGAAGAGAGCAATTCACTATTTTTAAAATTTGCTCCTCAAAGAATCCATAAAATGTCTTTAAAAGTGATGTGGGAATTGGATCTAAAAGTCACGTTGTTGGGTTTGGGAGAAAACTCGACCAAGTGTCCTTGCATCGACCAGGGCAAAACTCTCCAGTGTTTCCTCTGATAAAATCGACTGTCCAGGTGTGTTAAAAATTACATTCTGATGTGATACAAGACTGGATCTGATGTCATCGATTTTACTTCTGAAATGGTCTGCAAAGTCCTCACAGAGGACGTCCGTTGGTGTCTCTGGGGACTTTTTTCTCTGGGGACTCTATACTCTTTTTGTGTGACTGAGCCCTGGTAAAGCTCAACGTGCAGCTGGTCATAACTTGGAGCTAATCCATGCCTGAAGGAACATACAAGCAGAGTGTACTCAAAATCAATAAACACAGTATCAGTTAACACACTACACACAAGGTACTTAAGGGGTGAGAGATCAGGCAAAGCTTTCATCATCACTTGCAACCTCCTATCAATCATCAAGTAGCTGGGAAGTGATTGTTATTGAAGGCAAATAACTCTTTTCCTTCACAAACACAAGTGGAAATAATTACACTTCATAAGCATAACAGTTCATATAAATACATTGCACAGTAATCACCCAGAATGGGAATTGTTTTAAATAATTTGTTTGGAGGCCCTGCGAAAGACATAACTCATGTATAATTTGGAACTGAGACCTTAAACATTTAAGAAACCAACATTGTACTGGGCCCCAAAACAAAACAAAAAAAAAAAAAGGAATTTTTCAGACACACTGTGGTCACAGAGGATATATGTAACAGGTTATATCAGGATCCAAGTGCAGCACTGACTGAACTGGAAAGCATGTGAGTCTATTGTTCCTTTGTTTGGAGCAAACGCTGGCTTCTGGAGTAGTTTGGTTTGGCAAACAAGAAACAATCTCACTGATTATCAGGTTTGGAAGGGGCAAGAGGAAAGACTAGTAGTAGACTAGGTCAGCAGAGGTCTTTACCAGAGGATAGGAGAGCAGATGAGGTCAAAGGCAGGCTGTTGATAATGGGAAATCTGTCCGAGAGTAATTGCTGGAGAGTCTTGCGTCAGGGCTAAGAACAATCTGGCAAGGTATGGTAGTGGAAGAGTGACTTAAGTCTTGCGCTGAATAGGTGAGGAATCGCAGGTGTGAGTCTGGTGATTGAATTGGTGGGCGTGGATAGCTGGTGAAGGTTGCAGACTGAGCAGGTGAGCAGATGAAACAGAGAGTGGCAGCAGGAAAGGAGTTGACTGATGTGACAGAAATCATTCAGTTCTTTAAAAACATTTTTTTCTAAAAACTTACCCAGAAAAGGCAGGTTGGAGTTTGGTCTGTAGATGACAGACCAAACTAAATTGTATTTTTTAAGCAGTGGTTTAATTAGAGCAGTTTTAAAAGTTGTAGAAAAGGTGCCTGTTTGTGACCAACCCCAATGTGAGGGTCTCTGTCTAAACCCACAAACAATTTATTTCACAGGTACAAGGAGAGCCAGAGACATGCATTCAAGTCAAAAATCATTTATTATAAAAAAAAAGGGCACAATGCTGGGGGGTGGTAATGAACCTGAAGAAAAAAGAAGACACTGATAAGTTTAAGACAGGTACCTTTAATGCTACACAATGTACCAGTATTTAAAATTGTAAAATAGTAGAACCAACTGATTACAATAAGAATAAGGACAACAGGAGTGTAAAATACACAACCTAGGAGAAAGTAATCAGGCAGGGTACTCACCGCGGGGAGATACTATCGCAGAACCCAATGTCAACCACCACGTGCACACCGTGATCACTGCAAATCACTGCAAGGCACTACAAAGCACGGCAACTGACACTGCAAAAAAATGAAGCAAAGCTACAAACTATTTTTGGTGCTCACCACACTTCAGACCTACCACACTGCATGCAAGGAAGGGTGTGTACCCCGCCAAAACTCCCCACAAATCCTCCCACTGCCTGACAACCAAAGAAAAGAATATATAAGGTTAATGCTCGGTTGGCTCTGGTTCACAGTTACAAGAATCAATGTACACAAAACAATAAAAATCAGCAATTAAAGCAAGGACATGTGACGCTGAGCAGCTTGGGACGAGTTGAGTTAAAGTCCACAACAATAAAAACTACAGGATGTAGTCACTTCTGCTGGACCTCATGGAACACCGGTCCAGGCAAAGCAGCAGCCTGGCCTTAAATCTTCTTGCTCTGGGGCAGTATGGGACACTGACGCTGATGGAGCTGACTGGTTCTACACAGTGACTCGACAGGAGAAAGGTGAAGGCTGCCCATGTCCTAAGGGGTTAAATTGAGTACATCACTAATAATACTAGAATATTGTAAGATTAAGGGCCAGATCAAACAGTGGTTTACCGCTTCAGCATGGGATACAAAGCATGCATCAGACTGGGTCGAGAGAGCACAGCTACACCACTATTCTGTATAAAAGTACTGGTTAGATTCCCCACAACATACACAGTAAGGTTTGTCTGGAAAATCTCCCTTACCTGCACAAACAAAGCAGCCCCACCACACATCTACCAGGCCTCGGACAAAGAGCAAAGAGGCACTGATTGCTTGCACCTGTCCTTAAGAGAGCTCTCCCTGGCCCTGCCTACAAAGGGTGACGCCCCTACCCTAGGTGCCAGCCCTCACATATGGGTAGTGATTGATTGATTGTTGATAAAACCTCCATTGCAAAACATTTAAAAAACAATTAAAATTAACAATTAAAAAAGTTCCCACCCAGAGGTCCCGCTGCCTAGCGTCCCAAAGGGGTCCCTCCTTTGTCGTCAGGCTCCAGATTGGCATTGCCTTCAATGACGGTCTCAAGGGATTCGCCTTCACCAATGGCTTCTTGTGGGGCTCCACCTTCACTGTCAGCCTCCAGAAGGGCTCCGCCTTCTCTGACGGCTCCCAGAAGGAATTCACCAACGGCCTCCAGCCTCCAGAAGTGGTTCACCTTCACAGCCAGCCTCCAGAAGGGATTCGGCTTTGCTGACAACAGGAACCTGAATCTCAGGTGCGTGATCAGGTGAATGGACGGGTGGGTGTGGCTGACAGGGGAGTTAGAGTTGAAAAGTAATTACTGAGCAGGTGACCAGATGAAAGAAAATGGCAGCCGGGATGAGACTGTATATACTGTGACAATTTACTGATTGGCTACAAGTTGCAATTTCTCATTGCATGTTTTTTTCTTTTTTCTAGACCCTGCTACACTGGATCCAAACACATAACTGATGAATTAATGACTGAAAAATTAATGAATCAGTGGAGGAAAGTTCAGTTAATGAAAGCTGACAGAGCAGGTCTTGATGAAGCCTTTGTAATGGCCATCAGAATGTATTTTGCTTTCAACACTGCATACCCAAAACACGGACCTCTGTTCTCAAAGTCTGTTTAAAGAACATTAGACATAAATTGTAACAATTTATACTGGAGTGCCATGCTCTACCCAAAGTGCAAATTGTAGTATTTCTACACTGTTGCCCATAAGGTTGGAATAATTTTGTTTTCAGACACAATCCTCTGTTTATTCCTATTTAACTGCATCAGTAATCACTTTTGACCGAGTGCAATTACATATGTGTCCCAGTTACCCAGGTGAAATGAATTCATGCAAAACATTTGTTTGGCGCTATAAAAGACAAGACATTTGCTATGTTGTCCCTTTCCTGTCTAAAGCCTGCATGCAATAGGTCTACGTTTTCAGAATTGTCTGAAATAACTTTCAATCAAATTTGACACAGAACTGCACTAGGCTGTGCCTTGTCCGATGCAAGAGAGTGCTTGCACTCCAACAGGACGGACACAAACAAGCCAGTATTGCTGATTTGCTTGGAATATCCCTGGGTGCAGTCTGTAAAATCTTCAAAGTTCATCAAGAATAGGGCCATTTGAGGTCACAGAAATCTCCAGGATGACCATGACTGACTACCAGACGTGATGATCAGCAATTGCTTAATCTGTGCCATAGAAACCAGAAAATGCAAACTAGCCGCCGTCCTTGTTTGTGGAGAAGACACCATGGAATCAACGTTTCTCACCAAACTGTAAATTGAAGGTTGCTTCAGCATGGTTACTGAGCAAGACGAATGACCAAGTGTCCACACCGAACTGTTCAACACAGAATTGCTCGACTTCACTGGGCTGGGGAGCACAAAAGATAACAGCTTGGGTGCTGGTGACACATTATCTTTCCGGACATGAGCCGTTCTATCCTTACCCATACAGATGGATGACAACGGGTTCTGCGATTACCTGGCGAAAACTTTTGCGATGACTGCATCTAGGAGACCACTGAAGCTGGTGTCAGCTCAGTGATGGTATAGGCCGGTATTCATAATGGAGGAAAGACAACATTGGTGGTGCTGGATGGAAACGTCAACATGTGTGTACAGGGACATCCTGGAGAACATTGCCTCCTACATGCAAGACGGGTCTATGGGAACAGCTTTTGTCTGCAACATGACAACGCTAAAGCACATAGGGCAGCTGCAGTGAGACAATATCTTGATGCAGAGTGGGTGAAGCAGATGCCATGGCCCGCTTGCTCCCCTGATATGAACTTTATTGAGCATGCCTGGGATGCCTTAGGCCAAGCCATCAATGGGAGGGAGAATATTCCTCAAACTCTACAGGAGTTAGCCCAGGCGCTAACTGAAGAGCAGGACGCCCTGCCCACTGACAACATCAACAAGCTTGTGGACAGTATGCCACGACGTCTTAATGCACTGATCCGTGTGGCCATACTCAATATTAGTGACTGTGTGACATTTGAAAGAGTGATATTGGACATCCATATGCATGATATCATCTCGAATATGTGTTTCCTGTTAAACTGACCAAGGCTGAAGAATTTTTACAAAGCCTTAATCCTATTGTTTCAATACCCACAATTTTATTTGAGCCTGACTACAGTTTGTAAAGGTTAATTGCGATTTCATTTTCATTGTGAATATGTTTAGAAGAGATTGATTAATACAGTTTTGAGAAGATATACACTTTATCTGTCAAGAATCAATCACATTGTCACAATCATTTCATGGAAAGAGATAAAAAAATATTTTATTCCAACTTTATGAGCAACAGTGTATAACAAGCTTGTCCCTGTGACAATTGTATGATGATATAAATTCACAGATATTTGCATATTTATTTATTTATTAAGGATGTAACAATTTAAAGAATCTCACGAAATCTCAATAACCACAGATGGGTGGACTTCACAAGCTACTCAGATCTCTAACACAGCTCATGTTATGACCAGCAAATGGGAAATGAAAAGTTTTGTCCGAGAGACGCAGTCTCTTTTCCAATCACAAACTGGACTCACCATACCTGAAGTTTGAAGCAGAAGCATTTTAAGTTAAAAACAAATTTTAGATCAATGAAAATTTTGTATGCACTAATTTATAAATAAAGGGCACTTTTTCAAGTCATTTTTCTTTCTTTATTATTATTATTATTTTTTTTTTTTTTACCATTTTTGCAATAATTATCATAACATGGACTTTATATCGGCATATTATGGTACCATGCGTTTTTGGTATCATTACATCTCCACCATGCAGTATATTTTCCGTATGATTTACGATGCAACTACTTGTCACATGACATCTTTTTTAACAATACGAGAAATGAAGGAGTAAAATAAATCTTTGAAACATTAAATCATCCCTCTGTGTAACCATTAGCACTGAATTAAAAAAAAAAAAAGTATGTGTGTGTGAGTGAGCATCCGGGTGTGTCTATCTTGAGCTGAAACGAATTACAATTTTCATTATCGATGAATCATTGCTTATATTTCCAATTAATTATTTGGTCTATCAAATGTGAATGAAAAATAGTCCAAAATCGAAAGACAATCAATGAACTATAATTTAAGAAAAAGTGACAAATATTAACATTTAACAACCTGAAACTATCAAATATTTGACAGTTGCCCTTGAAAATTACCAAAGCAAATAATCATCAAATTAGCTGCCTAGATTTCTGTCCATTGCAAGTAAACTGTGGGTAAACATTTTTCATTTCGTGATTGGTGTGGCGTTTGACCCCATGTGGTGGAAGTCAGATGTATGTTCCTGATTTCTCTTTTCTTACAGGAAAACAAAACTATGGCCAACAGCAACCAATCCCTGTTTGGGTAACAGTGAAACTGTTATTGAACATAAAAACACCGAGACAATGTGGTACCTAAATGTTTTGTTCCTGCTTTAAATTTTACATAACCAGAATTTATAAGTCAACAATGATCAGAGCACCAAAAAATGTTATTTCAAGCAGTATTTAATACCATGTACAAAACTTAAAAACGTTCTCAACTATACATAGAAATAAAATAAGAAAAAAAATTCTGATCAACCAGTGTTGATGTATTTATATATCATAACATTATGCTTTCACTGTGTTCTTTGAATATTATTGTGAACTGAGTGTACATTTGGGAAAACTACATACATTTACTTCACCATGACTTCGACTGAGCCTGTATACAATAGGTCAGTTTATGAACTGCAAAACGTTTATTTTGACATCATCTTGGCCTCTCGGGAACCTGGCTGCAGTATCTGAAAGCTGACAATGAGTTTAACTGCTTTTCTAAACCAGGGGTAGAAAAAGGCATAGATCAGAGGATTGAAACTGGAGTTACAAAAGAACAGCCAAATTGGAGCTGATGACTTTACACCAACTGTGGTGTCCTGTCCTGCTAGAGAAGGAATGTAGTATGGACACAGACAAAGTATAAACACAAGAAGGATAATACCAAGAGTTCTAGCAGCTCTCATCTCTGATTTCTTAACAGTCACAGTAATTGATGTGACAACTGAAATTTGAGACCTCATGACACGTGCCTGTGACACAGCCACCACAAACACTCTCATATAGAGAACTATGATCACAGTAACAGGGCCGAAAAAGGTGAGAAGCAAGTCTACTGCCCCTGAAATGTAGTTTATGATAACTTTACATTCTTGGTAGCAGGAATTAGAAAAAATTATCTGTGACAAGTCATCTTTCAATATTATAACGCTGTAGATAACAGAACAGATCCAACACAGAGACACACAGGTTTTAACTCTGCTCGGTGTTATCATGGATGAATAATGCAGAGGGTAACAAATAGCCACATAGCGGTCCATCGATATGAGCACCATGCTCCCAACAGAGGCAGAGGTGAGGATGAAGCTAGACAGGTACATAAGAGCACATGAGATTTTATCCTGAAACCAGCAGGACTGCAGGATGATGATTAAAGCCGGCATCACTGTAAGGCCCACCAGCAAGTCAGACACAGCCAGGGAGAGGAGGATGAGATTGGTGGGGGTCTGGAGCTGCCTGGAGGGGGAGATTATGATTAGTGCCTCATATTCAGTGCAATGGGTATCAGATCATATTTATTAATAAACAGAAAGTGAAATGTTACTATTACAGACACAGACACAGCAATATGAAAACCAAACTCCACTGTTTATGAACTAAATACTACAGGAGTGTCTTGGAATTATTACGTAGATTTTCATGGTGATTATTGTGGCAGAAAAAAAGAAAACCCCAGTCAGAATGACATTTTCATGTGCAAGTGAAGATACGTTTCAGAAGACATGTTTTAAAGCTGGTCTTTTCAGCATAGAACAGGATAGAATAAACAGTTTCCATCCATAAATTAAGTACATAAAAAAATATTAGCTGTTATATTTCAAGGAAAGTGTCTGTGCCTGAAGTGGGAGATGGAGATGATGACCAACAAGTTGAGTGCCACAGTGAGCAGAGTGATACAGGACAGCAGTGTATTGATGAACATGGCCTTGGGAGTCACAGACATTGACCTGCAGGAGGTGTTGAGGGGAGGAATACAGAGATCAGCTGCTTCCATTGACTCCATCATCAGAGATAGTGACTGTGGATCTGAACAGAGAGCTGCTGAGGTGTAGCAGCCCTCTGATTCACTTGTCCACGAGATGAGATATTTATCTCTACATTTTAATCACTCCTATTCCCATCATCTCTCTCCTCCCCTTCATCCACAAGTCCTCCCACCAGCTTGTTTTTTCCACAGCTTAGAATCGTCAAATACAAATATATCATTCAGTCCCCCACTCCATTGTTGTCCTCCCTACATCTATCACGCTCTTTCAAACAATCATGACTGTGATCGGCATCTCTCGCACCCTGTTCTCCGTCTTTGTAATTCTTTATCTAGTTATTGCTTTGACTATATCTATCAGACATGGTATGATTTTACATTACCAATGATAAATTGAAATCCCCAAAAAACATAAATAAAATAAAGTGAAATGACTTGCTAATCCTTTTTAATATACTCAATTTAAAATAGTATCAACACAATATAATTTATGTTTTACATCATCAATTTCACTGATTTTTATAAATACTGTTTATGCTTATTCTGAATTTGATGCAGCAACACATTTCAAACAAGTTAGGACAGGAGCAACAAAAGACTTGGAAAGTTGTGGAATGCTCCAAAAACACCTGTTTGGAACATTCCACATGTCAGCAGGTTCAGTGGTCACAGGTGATAGTATCATGATTGGGCATGAAAGGGGCATCCTGGAAAGGCTCAGTCATTCACAAGCAAGGAAGGAGTGAGGTTCACCATTTTGTAAACACATGATTGCATGAAGAATGTTATAACATAGGCTTGAGAACACTTTGTAAATGTGTTGTCAGTTAACACAGTTCATTTGCACTCTGTTTTTATTTACGTTTTACACCACATCCCAACTTTTTGGAATTAGAATTGTACGCTTGGATAGATGTTCTTGTGATGACCATCAGGACAGCTCATCATGTGATGATCTTGTGATATTGTTAATCATATAATATGTATATAGACTGTATGTAGTGATGTACAGTGTGTCTATGGTTAAATTAAAGAACATCTTTAGACTAGAACTGCATAAAATGTCAATCAAGCAACACTAGTGACATCAGAGCCCTGATGTCCAAAGCAGTGTGAGTTTCAATAAAAGTGTTTAACATGTCAACATTTTTATTCCATGTGGTTTGATTTTTAGCCAGACTACTAAAGAAACCAGTCAGATGTATGTTACTGATTTCCCTTTTCTCCCAGAAAGTCAAAACTATGGCCAACAGCAGCCAGCCCCTGTTTGGGTGACAGCAAAACTTTTATACAACATGCCTCATAGTCTTCCTGTGTGACACAATGTCGTACCTAAATGTTTTGCTTTTCCTTTAACTTTTACACAAACAGAATCTTTATTTGTACTGGTTGAGGTCATAAAAGACCAGATCCTACCAACGTTCAGAGTACCCAAAAATATTCAAGCATAATTTAATACTATGTACAAATGGAAAAATGTTAAAATGTTCTTGTATATACACAAAAAGGCCCTGTGCCATTTATGGACAGAAAGCCATCAATTAAAGATTTTTTTCTCTGCTAGTAGGACACTAGTATGTATTTATGCTAGTAGTACATTTACACTAGTAAGTAAAACTACTTTTACACTACTGAATTTCTGAAACAGTAGAACCAGAGTGTGAAATTAGGTGGGAAATATGAAAATGGTAGGTTGGTAGATTTCAAACACAAAATGATGTTATACTACACTACTCCGTACAGTTTCATTAGAATTAAGCAGAAAAGAGTCAAATTCAGACAATTAAACACAATGACTATTAAAAACAACTATTACACATTGAAGTAATAGAGCAAGATACAGACACCATGGTGGGTGCAACAAGCACCATTAGGCTACAGAAATGAAAATGGGGTGGCAAGAGGGGGGTGTCAGTGTCCATGTGAGGGTGGTAAGGGTTGGAAGGGGGGCTGCTGGGGGATGGAGTTCAGCAGGGTAACAGCTCTGGGGAAGAAGCTGAACGGAGGCTTCTGAACCTCCTACCAGATGGCAGGGGAGCAAACAGTCCATTGTTGGGGTGGGAGCTGTCTCTGCTGATGCTGCGTGCCCTTTTTAGAGACTGCTTGCACTGGATGTCCTTGATGGCAGTTAGCTGGGCGCCAGTGATGGCCAGGATGGTTTCACCACGCCATTGCAGGGCCTTCCGCTCAGAGGCTGTACAGCTGCCGTACCATACTGAGATGCAATTGGTCAGGATGCGCTCAATGGTGCAGCTGTAGAAGTTAACTAGGATTTGACGAGCCAGGTTAACTTTCTTCTTCTGTGTCTGTGGAATGCCGGTGTTCAGGGTCAGGGTGGCAGAAGTGTGGTTGTCTAACCTAAAAGACTGGAGTCTGTTGGTCAGGAAGTCCAGGGTCCAGTTGTAGAGCAAGGTGCTGAGTTTGTTCACCAGCTTGGAGGGGATGACTGTGTTGAATGTTGAATGTTGAAGTCGATGAACAACATCCTCGCATAGGTGTTGTTGTTGTCCAGGTGTGTCAGGGTGGTGTGCAGTGCCGTGGAGATGGCATCCTCTGTTGACCTGTTAGGAGGGGTGAACGTTGAGAGAAGGTGGCAGTTTGAGTCTCATAACACTGGGATTAATCACACGTTCAATAGTATAAGGACCAATAAACCGGGGAGCGAGACTTCTGGAGTCTACTTGCAGGGGGAGGTCCCGAGACAACAACCAGACTTATTGACCAAGCTTGTATTCGGGGGCAGTGATCCAGCGACGGTTGGTGAGCTGCTGGTTGCGAGTGGCAGTCCTGGAGAGGGCGGCACGGGCTTCTCGCCAGACTTAGCAGTCGCGGCGAAGATGGGCTTGCACAGAAGGTACGGCTACTTCTGTTTCTTGGCAGGGAAATAATGGAGGCAGGAAACCGTTAGCAACCATGAATGTTGACATATCTGAGCAGACTGGAATTATTTGGCAGCGAGGTGGAGGGATGACCAGGATTTTATGGAAAGGTTGATTACTGACGATGACAAAAAATTGGCCAGCCCCGCCTCCTGTCACACAAGCTGCAAGAACACCACAAGAGGGAGGGGGGAAGTGGAGAGAGGACCCCACAAGAAAAAAACCAAAACAAAGACAACAACAAACCCCAGACCATAATACAGCCAAGGCACGTGAAATTGTATTCACTCTCCTTTGCACTCAAAACAGTCTCATAGGCTAGCTGCTTATGCATAATCACAAAACTGAAGTCATATTTTAGAATAATGTATGAATTCTTAACTTCATAACTTGGTCTGAAGTCACACAGGGCACGGAAGAAGCCCTTCCTTCATCAACGAAAGGCAGAGGAAGGCCTGGTTACTCTTTGCTAGGGATCACAAAGATCGGACTGTTGATGACTGGGCTAAGGTTCTCTTCAGTGATGAATCCAATTTTGAGTTGATGCCCACTCCAGCCAACTTAGTGGTTAGGAGGAGGCCTGGAGAAGCCTACAAACCAGACTGTCTTGCCCCTACAATAAAACATGGGGGTGGATCGGTGATGATCTGGTGTTGTTTCAGTATGGGTGGAACAGGGCAAATGCAATTGTGTGAAGGGCGAATGAACCAGGTCACGTACAGGGCTACTCTTGAAAACAGTCTTCTTCCATCAGCTGATAAACTCTTTCCTGCCTCGAATGACTGGATTTTCCAACAAGACAATGCCCCTTGCCACATGGCAAGGTCAGTTAAAGCCTGGATGGAGAACCAGAACATTCAAACCATGCCTTGGCCTGATCAATCACCAGATCTAAATCCAATTGAAAACCTGTGGAACATCATCAAACTCAAAATGAAGAACCACAAGCCCAAAAACAAAACAAAGTTGTTTCAATTTTTGCTACAGCAATGGGCTGCTGTGACAGCAGAACAATGTCAGAAGCTGGTAGAGAGTATGCCAAGACGCATGGCTGCAGTCATCAAAAACAATGGTTATGCAATCAAGTACTAACTCCTGTGTGTATCGTGTGACTAACAGACAGAAAAGAGAACATGGAATGCCTAAAAGCACTGTTTTTGGCAGTACAATGTACAAAGTACAAAGTGATTTTGGTTATTATCAAGAAAACCATGGAAAATGGCCAGATATCAGCTCTTAAATTAAACTCATATGAGCTATTTTTGTTGTTATCATTATATTTGTCCAAACAAATGTATCTTTAGTTGTACCAGGCATTAAAATGAACAAGAAATTGAAGAAAACAAGCGTGGTCTGATAATTTTTTCCATGACTGTATTTTCTGTTATTAATCTGAATTTGTAAAGTTATTAAATAAAGTAGTGGAGTAAAAAGTTACCTTCCAACACTGTTGCAAATGTACACTGCTCAAAAAAATAATAATAATAAAGGGAACACCTAAACAACACAATGTAACTCCAAGTCAATCACACTTCTGTGAAATCAAACTGTCCACTTAGGAAGCAACACTGACTGACAATCAATTTCACATGCTGTTGTGCAAATGGAATAGACAACAGGTGGAAATTATAAGCAATTAGCAAGACACCCTCAATAAAGGAGTGGTTCTGCAGGTGGTGACCATAGACCACTTCTCAGTTCCTATGCTTTCTGGTTGATGTTTTGGCCACTTTTGAATGCTGGCGGTGCTTTCAATCTAGTGGTAGCATGAGATGGAATCTACAACCCACACAAGTGGTTCAGGTAGTGCAGCTCATCCAGGATGGCACATCAATGCGAGCTGTGGCAAGAAGGTTTGCTGTGTCTCTCAGCGTAGTGTCCAGAGCATGGAGGCGCTACCAGGAGACAGGCCAGTACATCAGGAGACATGAAGGAGGCCGTAGGAGGGCAACAACCCAGCAGCAGGACCGCTACCCCCGCCTTTGTACAAGGAGGAACAGGAGGAGCACTGCCAGAGCCCTGAAAAATGACCTCCAGCAGGTCACAAATGTGCATGTGTCTGCTCAAACGGTCAGAAACAGACTCCATGAGGGTGGTATGAGGGCCCGACGTCCACAGGTGGGGGTTGTGCTTACAGCCCAAAACCGTGCAGGACGTTTGGCATTTGCCAGAGAACACCAAGATTGGCAAATTCGTCACTGGCGCCCTGTGCTCTTCACAGATGAAAGCAGGTTCACACTGAGCACATGTGACAGACGTGACAGAGTCTGGAGACGCCATGGAGAACGTTCTGCTGCCTGCAACATCCTCCAGCATGACCAGTTTGGCAGTGGGTCAGTAATGGTGTGGGGTGGCATTTCTTTGGGGGGCCACACAGCCCTCCATGTGCTCGCCAGAGGTAGCCTGACTGCCATTAGGTACCGAGATGAGATCCTCAGACCCCTTGTGAGACCATATGCTGGTGCGGTCGGCCCTGGGTTCCTCCTAATGCAAAACAATGCTAGACCTCACGTGGCTGGAGTGTGTCAGCAGTTCCTGCAAGACGAAGGCATTGATGCTATGGACTGGCCCGCCCGTTCCCCAGACCTGAATCCAATTGAGCACATCTGGGACATCATGTCTCGCTCCATCCACCAACGCCACGTTGCACCACAGACTGTCCAGGAGTTGGCGGATGCTTTAGTCCAGGTCTAGGAGGAGATCCCTCAGGAGACCATCCACCACCTCATCAGGAGCATGCCCAGGCATTGTAGGGAGGTCATACAGACACGTGGAGGCCACACACACTACTGAGCCTCATTTTGACATGTTTTAAGGACATTACATCAAAGTTGGATCAGCCTGTAGTGTGTTTTTCCACTTTAATTTTTAGACATGAAGTCAAAGACACATAGTGGTTAATGCACATTATGCATCAATATCAACTTAAAAATGTCGCATATACAGTTACTGTTGCTGTTTGTCCCACTTGAAACAGGTTGACAGAGTGGATTTGTTTGGAAGGACTCAGAGCTACTTGAATCACATGACCCATGGTGGCGAGATCAAAGAGTGCAGCAACTCTCTTATTCAACATGCTGGTGGTGACCTATGGTTTTGTTAAAATGTTTGTTTTCTATGTTTTTTTTCTCTTAAACCTCTTTTTGGATACTTAAAAGCAGCTCTAATTTCTATTGAGAACATAAGGATGAATTTTTGATCACAAAGTGATGAATGCCCAAGAGAATATGATCTTCCCTACACTGAGAAAATCATGTCATCATACAACAAATAATGAGCAGTATTGCATGACAGCCTGTTCACACCTTGATAGATAATGATGTCTGTAACCACAGCGGGCATGCCTCCAATCAACAGTGTTAAGAAAACACATTTTAACATAAACACATCGTGCACATCTCCTCATTAAAAACATGATGCAATATTTTGGGAACGGGGAAAGTTGTATCCCCAAAACAGTATGGGCTACTTAGTATTTCATCCACATATTCTAAAATTGGGTTACAAAGTCAAAATCATGGATCAATGCAAAGGAAGTGGACAACAGACTTATAGACTTAAGTTTGTAACTTACAGTACAGACACAACACGTGACTGCTATGGCTCAGTTCATTTCAATAATTGAAATGTTTTTTCTATTATTTTAAATTTCCTATAGCCAAGAGAAAAGTTTGCTGTTCTTTTTTTTCTGGCGTTACATCAACCATAACCAGTAATCAGTGCACCGAAAAACAGAGAACAGCGGAAAGCAGTGTGAAGATCAGTGACAATATTATGGTGATCACTTTTTTTTTTATATCTTTAATGAGATGAAGATGGTGAAAAGGAGTGTAATGCTGCTGGATATTCAATCTGATATCAGACAATGCTAACATCCAAAACTTCAATGAGCGTCATCTAAAGGGGTGAAAATTAGTGCATCTGTCCATCTGGGCGTTGTGTTTCCATCACTGCAGATAAATAGAATGCCATTTCACTCAGATTTCTGCTGATTTCACAGCACTGAGTCTGTGATAATCAAAGTCACCTCAAGTCTTCTAGAGTTCCTTGAGCATTGGGTCAGCATATCAGGCACTTCAATGGTTCGCCTCTTTCCTGGAGAGGAGAAAGTTTTTAGTTTTATTTAGTGGATCACTGTTGTCTACTTACCTGCTTAGCTGTCTTCTATTTTCTGTCTACATTACCCCCTTCATCATATTATGCAAAAATACAGAGTGTCATATCACTACTGTGCTGACAACACACAGTGTCACAACCCTGGCTCTAGGCCATGACAAACAAAGGGAAAGGACAACAACAGACTGGCAAGTCCATGTTTTATTGGGCCTTTTATTAAACTTTTTTGAAAAAAAACTAACTGGTCTCACCACCCCCGCATCATCCTCCTGCGGCAAGACCGCACCTGCTCCCACCTGGCTAGCATCCACCTGGCGCAAAAATGCCCGATCAAAACGTGGAGCTGCCAAAACAGGGGAAGAGCCCAGAAGACATTTCACATTTTCAAAGGCCTGCCTACACTCAGAAGACCACACAAATTTTGCTTTGGTCTTTAGCAACTCGGTCAGAGGGAACACAACAGTAGAAAAGTTTCTACAAAAGCTCCTATAATATCCGACTAGGCCCAAAAACTGCTGGAGCTCTTTTTTTGTTGTAGGCTGTGGATAATTGACAACTGCAATAACCTTGGCCTGGACTGGAGCTGACAGCTGGGATAGGCTCCAGCCCCCCCCCCCCCCCCAACCCCGAAAGGGATAATCGGGGGTATAGAAGATGAATGAATGAATGAATGGACTGGAGCCACACAGCATTACCCCACCACACGGCCCAAATAAGTGACTGTTGCTCTAGCAAACTGACACTTGGCGAGGTTGATGGTGAGCTGCGCCTCAGCCAGGCGCTCAAACAGTGCACAGATGCGCTCAAGGTGAGAGTGCCATGTGTCGCTGTAAATGACCAAATCATCTAGATTAACTGCACAGCCCTCCAACCCTGCCACAACCCGATTCATCAAGCGCTGGAACATCGCTGGAGCATTTCTTTAACCAAATGACATCACAGTATAGGAATACAGACCCGATGGCGTAACAAATGCAGCAATCTCCTATGCACGCAGACAGCAGCACCTGCCAATATCCCTTGAGCAGATCAAGCTTGTTCACAAACTTAGCTGACCCCACCTGATCAATATCGTCCATTCTTGGAAGTGGAGAGGAGTCTGGTTTCGTGACCGCATTTACCTTTCTCAAATCCGTGCAAAACCTAGGTGTTTTATCCAGCTTTGGCATCAGAATACACAGAGAGGCCCAACTTGAAGAAGAAGGCACAGCAATGTCATTTTGGAGCATATAGTCTATTTCAGCATCCGGATGTCTACGCTTCTCAGGTGACATGCGATAAAACCATTGTTTAATAGGCTATGCATCTCCCACATCAATATCATGCTCTATCCACTGTGTACAAGAAGGGATGTCACCAAACAAACTAGAATATTTCAGTGCCAACTCAGATAACTCACTATGTCCCGACTCCGGCAAATGAGACAACAATTTGTCCAAATTACTCAACGACTCAGAGTTTTTCAGACGACCGTAGCAGACTGTCATCAGGCTCTGGCATGCCATCCTCATGCGCCACGGACACTGAATTTACAACCTGCGCATGGTAAGCCGATGACTGGTTATGTCCTATGCGTAAAAGTTTCAACACCTGCTCAAACATATGTGAAGAAAAATTTGAGCCCTGGTTACTCTTAATACTCTTTGGGATGCCAAACACTGAAATGAACTGGGTTAATGCCTTTATCACCGCTTTTGTGGTTATGGACCTTAGTGGGTACGCAGCAGGATACCTGGTGCTTTGGCACATCACCATGAGCAGATACTTACAGACAGACTTTGCACATGCCAGCGGCCCCACACAGTCCACAATGAGATGCTCAAATGGTTCACTTACGGCAGGAATAGGCTGAAGTGGAGCAGGCTTGATGCCCTGGTTCGGTTTCCCTGTTAACTGACACACATGGCATGTTTTAATATACACAGTAACATCCCGTTTTGTGCACAGCCAAAAAAAAATGCTGTAAAACATTCAAATAAGTTTTTCTGACACCAAAGTGTCCACTTTCATCATGTGCCACTTTTAAAATCAGTGGGTAAAATTTAACTGGCACAACTACCTGGAAAACAGCCTCTCCCACATAGTCATAACCCAGAGCAACCCATTTCCTCAACAACAACCCATTCTGCAAAAAGTAGCCACTAGCAGCACTGCTCATTTCAGAAGCAGACAAAACACGGTCATACATTTATTTTAATGAGGAGTCACTCTGCTGTTCTTGCACCAGCTCATTACGTGACACTGACAGTGGGAAATCAGACAGAGACAGAGCCACACCAGTTTTATCACATTCAATGCCACATTCAGCCAATGCCACCAGCCCAGCTCTACCCCCTGCGCGTGTGACCACACAGGATGAAAAGACATCATGTAACCCACCAGAGCCTCCGCTAGACTGAACGTGAACCGGACAGCGTATAACCACAGGTGAGTGAGCAGTGTCAGCCCAGATCCGACTACCAGCCAAGCCATTGCCCAAAATAAAATGCACCCCTTCAATAGGCAGCGCTGACCACACCCCAACAGAAACTTCACCCTGCACCAACTCACAGCTCTGGGTCATTTTGTGCAAAGGAATAGACAAGATGGTTAAGCCCATCCCTCAACTCAGAATACAGTCACCAGTGTCGGTCTCTTCCGACAAAGGCAACACAGAGTCCACAATTTAAGAGTCATAGGCCCCTGTATCCCTCAAGATTTTTATTGGGACTTTAACATCATTGCCAACCAGTGAAACAAAACCATCCCGAATAAAAGGTGAACATGCAGCCACCAGGCTCACAAGAAACAGAAGGAATACGGGAAAGCACCTCAGAGGCACCGGCAGTCTTAACCAGCGCAGGCGCCGCAACAGGCTTAATGTTATATTATATTATACTGTTTCTAGCCTGCAGCATAGGACACTCAGCCTTCCAATGGCCTGTCTTGCGACAGTAGTTACAGCTTCTACCTTTATCATAGTTACCTTGTTCTTTAAGGTCAAACTTAGAAGTAGTTTTCTCTGTCTGCATCTGGTCAAGTGAAGCCGTACCAGCATTATTCCCTCTCCATCCAAACTTATTACGCGCAGCTGCGCTCTCCCCAAAACTGCTCTTGTGGAGTAACACATACTCATCTGCTGACATGGCAGCATCAGCAGCTGTAGTGACTTGCCTTTCGGTGATGTACCATTCGACCGGGGAGCGTATTCTTAAATTGTTCCAAAACGACCAAGTCGCACAACTTATCAAAAATGGTAACCTCCAGTGCAGTTAACGAGCGTTTGAAATGGTTGGTTATGTCTCTAGAAAATTCAACATACCTTTGTCCAGTCCTGTTTTGCCATCAACTAAAACTCTATCGATAAGCCTCTGGCACCAAATTCATAAGCTTTAAGTACTGCAGATTTTATTTTTTCATAGCTAACGCTACTCTCCAGACTCAAGGATGAATACACCTCCTGGGCTTTTCCCGTGAGGACGCACTGGACCATTAGAGCTCAGTCCTGACCAGCCCCTCGCCTTGGCAACACGCTCAAACAATACAAAAAAACATGTGGCTCTTTCTCATTAAAGTGTGGCACCAACCACAAATTTTTAATGTCAAACGGACGCACTCCAGATCCAGGCCCTTGTACACCCTGATCTTCACTAGATCCTTTCCCCTGAGATATCTGATATCCCTCAAACTCCAGCCTAGCTTTTTCTGTCTGCTGGCCATCTCAATTTGTTTTTAATATCCAATTCATGTTTCCATTCGTCATGCTCCATTTGCAATAAGAGGAGTTCCTTTTGCTGTTGAAACGTTAGTCCCTGCGCTTGGACCGGTATAGCAGGAGTCACTGGATGAAACTCACTTGGATCTATTGTCATAACCCCCATTTCAACCAGTTTTATCTTCAAAGTAGTTTTTTATGCTTTCCTTAAGACGCTTATCTGCCACAACCACTGAATAATGGTCCGCAACTTTAAGTAACTGCTCCTTTGTACACTTCTCCAAAGCTTCCTCTGACGACGACACACACCGAAAACAGGCCAAGCAAGACACAGCAAAATTTCTTTGTGCGCATCGGAGGATTAATCCCCCATCGGTTTGGAGTTTCCCCACTATCTAACGACCCAGTTACCCTAACTAAGCTCCCCCCTAGTCTTCATGCGGCTACTTGTGGTAGGTATTTATGTACTAAAGCCCGATGGCTCGATGGGGCAACTAGCAAGCTAGCAACCCTCCCATAAACCATGGATGTACTCCCAAGCAATACTTCACCCACATTGGCCACAACACTGTCAAGACAGCCCAACAAACCCAAAGGGGAACGCCGCTACAGCCTACCAGAGAAAACTCCGCCCCATCATCGCAGTGCGCACCAGAATCAATGCCAGTCACCTGGACCACCTTCTACCAGCACCAATAACTGCTCCCGGACCCACATCTTCATAGATCCACTATTCCGCCAGCCAACAAATACTAAGTCCTTTCCCTCAGTTCAAAAAACATACTCATAAACAAACCAACAATATCTACGGCCAAAATAAACAAAGAACAAAGGAAGCAAAGTGCGCAAAAACGCCTCCATACAACTTTTACGCACGTGTGCACCAAAGCAAAAAGCACAGCTAAACTCAAATAAGCAACTACAATCCACAACCAAACCTAAATATATTGTAACCAAACAAAAATGGAGCCCCCATTTTTTCACAACCCTGGCTCTAGGCCATGACAAACAAAGGGAAAGGACGACAACAGGCTGGCAAGTCCATGTTTTATTGTAACCCAAAAATAATCCAAACAAAATGAGATTTCAATCAGTAATATCAGTAATGTTCATGTGGTTGCGTGGTTATGATGTGGTGATGGGTGTTGTGTAGTAAAGTAAACTAAAGTATAACCAAACCAAAAAGGTGCAGGTGTGGCCAGGGTCTGAGAGAGAGAGACAGACAAGAAGCTGGGTCTTTTATATCCTGTGGAGCACTGAGCCCAGGTGCTCCCAATAACCACAATCAGGTCCTCCTGATTACCACTGCGATTGACTCCCACTTCAGAGACAACACAATTAGTCAAACCACACAGACATACAGGAGCCGTCACAACAGCTGGACCTCCCTTTGAGACCTGGTGGACCTGATGCGCTAAAACACCTGTTTGACTGCCTAAATGATAAAGTTTTGGATGGCTCGTGACTCATTAAACCTAAATTATTTTTTAATCTCTAAGTCTTGGTAAAAATCTAGCCTGTGACCTCAGACCACTGTGTGGCTGTCTTGGCATTTTAATTGACCCCAATCTTAAATTTGATGAACATAATCCATGCTTTCACTTCTACTGGATTATTGTAATGCATTATATTTCGGTCTTCGCATGATCCCCAACAGGGATGGTGGACACATTTGGGGACAGCAAGGAAGGAAGAATGGAAAAATGAGCTCCAACTGACTATTCCAAGCAATCCAGTCAAGATGGGGGTTATGGTACTTGTTTCAGTTAGGGATAACCCAGACCTAGAGGTGTATTTGGAAATTATTAAATTGAAATACTTCTCTGTGGTTGGCAGACAGGACCAGGGACACAGAAAAGGTGTGTTGAGTAACTTGAGATAAAAATCCAACCATCTAAAGCAGCAGTGAGAGGAGACACAAGCTGTTCTGAGGTTATTCTACAATGGAGGGCCAAATTTCAAACCAAAAGCAGTCATCTGCATCAGAGTCAGCAGAGCAAGGAGAGGTAAGGAGAGCTGATTATAACAAAGGTTTGCTTGGACTAGCATTCTAGGATGAGATGGGACCAAAGAGACAGTCGGGCTCACTTGTACCCCCACTGCTACTGCTATTCTTTGGCTGATGACAGCCTTCTGAATTGTTGCTGAACCAGTACATGATTCAGCAACAAACATGGGGTACTGGAAAGTGCTCCAACCGTGGACTCCATTGTTCTGCTGGGCGACGTGGCAGCGCACGTGGCACCAGGACACCCTAGGCGGGAGGTCAATGATCGACTTTGTAGTCGTATCATCTGACCTTCGGAGGTATGTCTTGGACATTCGGATAAAGAGAGGGGCTGAGCTGTCAACCGATCACCACCTGGTGCTGAGTTGGATCCGCTGGCAGGGGAGGAAGCGGGACAGGCTTGGCAGACCCAAACGTACTGTGAGGGTCTGCTGGGAACATCTGGCCAAATCCGCTGTCAGGGAGCTCTCCAACTCCCGCCTCCGGGAGAGCTTCGACCACATTCCGAGGGAGGTTGGAGACATTGAGTCCGAATGGACCATGTTCTCCACCTCCATTGTTGACGCAGCCGCCCGTAGCTGCGGCCGTAAAGTCGCCGGTGCCTGTCATGGCGGCAACCCCCGAACCCGGTGGTGGACACCGGAAGTAAGGGATACTGTCAAGCTGAAGAAGGAGTCCTATCGGGCCTTGTTGGCCCATGGGACTCCTGAGGCAGCTGACGGGTACCAGCAGGCCAAGCGTGCGGCAGCCCGGGCGGTTGTAGAAGCAAAAACTCGGGTCTGGGAGGAGTTCGGGGAGGCCATGGAGGAGGACTACCGGTCGGCCTCGAAGAATTTCTGGCAAACCGTTCGGCGCCTCAGGAAAGGGAAGCAGCTTTCTGTCAACACTGTTTACAGTGAGAGTGGGGAGCTGTTGACCTCGACTGGGGATATTGTCGGGCGGTGGAAGGAATACTTTGAGGATCTCCTCAATCCCAATGTCATGTCTTCCGTAGAGGAAGCAGAGACTGGGGACCCGGGGGTCGGTTCATCCATCACTGGGACTGACTTCACTGAGGCAGTTTGCAAGCTCCTCGGTGGCAGGGCACCGGGGGTAGATGAGATCCACCCTGAGTACCTCAAGTCTCTGGATGTTGTAGGACTGTCTCGGTTGACACGCCTCTGCAACATCGTGTGGCAGTCGGGGACAGTGCCTCTGGACTGGCAGACTGGGGTGGTGGTCCCTCTTTTTAAAAAGGGGGACCGGAGGGTGTGTTCCAACTATCGGGGGATCACACTCCTCAGCCTCCCTGGGAAAGTCTATTCCAGGGTACTGGAGCGGAGAATCTGGCCAATAGTCGAACCTCGGATTCAGGAGGAACAATGCGGTTTTCGTCCCGGCCGTGGAACACTGGACCAGCTCTATACCCTCCACAGGGTGCTTGAGGGTTCATGGGAGTTTGCCCAACCAGTCCACATGTGTTTTGTGGACTTGGAGAAGGTTTTCGGCCGTGTCCCTCGAGTCATTATGTGGGAGGTGCTCCGGGAGTATGGGGTTGGAGGCTCTCTGTTGAGGGCTGAAAGTCAGTAAGTCGGACCTGTTCCCGGTGCATGTTGGACTCCGGCAGGGCTGCCCTTTGTCACCGGTTCTGTTCATTATTTTTATGGACAGAATTTCTAGGCGCAGCCAGGGGTCGGAGGGGGTCTGGTTCAGGAGCCGGCAGATTTCGTCTCTGCTTTTTGCGGATGATGTTGTCTTGTTGGCTCCATCGAGCCAGGACCTTCAGCATGCACTGGGGCGGTTCGCAGCCGAGTGTGAAGCACCTGGGATGAGAGTCAGCACCTCCAAGTCCGAGGCCATGGTTCTCGACCGGAAAAAGGTGGCTTGCTCCCTCCAGGTTGGGGGAGAGTTCCTGCCTCAAGTGGAGGAGTTTAAGTATCTCGGGATCCTGTTCACGAGTGAGGGAAGGCTGGAGCGTGAGATTGACAGGCGGATCGATGCAGCGGCAGAAGTAATGCGGTCGCTGTACCGGTCTGTCGTGGTGAAGAAGGAGCTGAGCCGAAAGGCGAAGCTCTCGATTTACCGGTCAATCTACGTTCCTACCCTCACCTATGGTCATGAACTTTGGGTCATGACCGAAAGAACAAGGTCCCGGATACAAGAGGCTGAAATGAGTTTCCTCCGCAGGGTGGCAGGGCGTTCCCTTAGAGATAGGGTGAGGAGCTCTGTCACCCGGGAGGAGCTCAGAGTAGAGTCGCTGCTCCTCCACATCGAGAGGAGTCAGCTGAGGTGGCTCGGGCATCTTTACTGGATGCCCCCTGGACGCCCCCCAAGGGAGGTGTTCCAGGCATGTCCCACCGGGAGGAGGCCCCGGGGAAGACCCAGGACACGCTGGCGCGACTATGTCGCTCGGCTGGCCTGGGAACGCCTCGGGATCCCCCCGGAAGAGCTGGGGGAAGTGTCCAGGGAGAGGGAAGTTTGGGCGTCCCTGCTCAGGCTGCTCCCCCCACGACCCGGCCCCAGATGAAGCGGGAGAAAACGGACGGACGGACGGACAGTACATGATTCTTGGTCTGGTGTAAATAAGTGAAATAAATGAGAAGAAAAAAATGAAAAAGCCATCCAAAAAACTTATTACAGGTCTGCTTGGGTAAATTTCATGTTCAGGACAGATAAAATCTGCAATACCACTGTAGCATAAGGCTAGGGGTTGTAGCCCGCCAGGAGATGCAGAAGAACTGCAGTTTGTTTCTGTGAAACTTGTGTAAGAAAAATAGAGAAAAAGAATACAGCACCTCTGCTCTCTACCTGGCGTTTGCCAGGTGTAAGTCATTGTCTTTAATTAGTCTCTCTCTTGCAGGGAGACAGCTCCACCTGCTGTCTCACTACAAAAGGTATCCTATCTCATTGTGAGTAAGGGCAAATTAACAGAAAAGACAGAAATATCATAATATTATAAGTAAAATAGGAGTAGTACCTGTGAACGTTCTGAAATAAACTCAGATGCCTTCCAACAGAAACCGAATAAATGAGGTTGTGAGCATTGAGAAATGAGAAGAGGAACAGTTTTGTTTTTATGTATTTGCTTTGATATTTGTAATATTGCTTGTCATGCGGTCTCAAATTTCAGCTGTCAAATCAATGACTGTGACTGTTAAAAAATCAGACATGAGAGCTGCTAAAACTCTTGGTATTATACTTCTTGTGTTTATACTTTGTATGTGTCCATACTACAAGGTGGACTCGTCATATAGAGACATTAGCAGATTGCTGAGGACTTCATGGTGCACAACGCCTTAGAGGATGACAATCAGACAGGTGTGCAAAAATGGTGAAGCTGTCTTTGCTTTAATATATGTGTTTGTGGCTGCAGCTACTGTCAGGTTTTTATTGTTTATCCACCTCTGTGTTGTCTGCTTTGGTGGTGTTTTATTCTGCTGTGCAAGTGGCAATTATTTCATTTCTGAATCCTTGCTTGTGAACAACCTAGCCTTTCCAGGGTGCCCCTTTCATACCCAATCATGACACTATCACCTGTTACCACCAAACCTGTTTAAAACATGAAAGATTGTTGATCCTGTTTTAAATTGAGTATATGTTAAAAAGGATTAGGAAATTAGCAGATTATATTTTATTTCTGTTTTACACAGTGTCCCAACTTTATTGGAATTGGGGTTTCAATTTATCATTGGTAACGTAAAATCATACCATGTCTGATAGATATAGTCGAAGCAATAACTAGATAAAGAATTACAAAGATGGAGAACAGGGTGTGAGAGATGTCAATCTCAGTTGTGATTGTTTGAAAGAGCGTGATAGATGTAGGGAGGACAACAATGGAGTGGGGGATTGAATGATATATTTGTATTTGACGATTCTAAGCTGTGGAAAAAGCAAGTTGTTGGGAGGACGTGTGGATGAAGATGAAGGGGAGGAGAGAGATGATGGGCAATAGGAATGACGAAATGTAGAGGGGATAAATATCTCATCTCATGAAAAGGTGATTCAGAGGGCTGCTGCAGCTCAGCAGCTCTTTGTTCAGATCCACAGTCACTCTCTCTGATGATGGAGTCAGTGGAAGCAGCTGATCTCTGTATCCATCCACTCAACACCTCCTGCAGGTCAATGTCTGTTACTCCCGAGGCCATGTTCATCAAAACACTGCTGTCCTGTATTGCTCTGCTCACTGTGACACTCAACTTATTGGTCATCATCTCCATCTCCCACTTCAGGCACAGACACTGTTCTCGAAATTTAACAGCTAGAAGTGTGTATGAGTTTAATTCATGGTTGGAAGCTTGGTTTATTTTATGCTGTTATATACGAACAAGACCGTCTGAGTCATCGTCTATACGGCTGTATTATTAAAAGACAAGCCAGAAATCTCAGTACTTTCACGTGCAAATGAAAATGTTATTCTCATTGTGTTTTTGTGTATAAATGTGTCACAATGGCAGCAATCATGATGAAAATCTACTTAATGATATCACCAAACTACAGTAGTAATTGGTTCATAAACTGTGTAGCTCAGTGATATTATAGAGCTTTATGTGACATGTAGGCTATGTAGAGTTTGGTTTTCACATTGCTGTGTCTATTAAAGTAAAACTCCATGTTTTGTCTGTATTCTCACAATGATTACTGTCCTCTAAACTCATTTGTACTGAATATGAGGCACTAATCATAATCTCCCCTTCCAGGCAGCTCCAGACCCCCACCAATCTCATCCTCCTCTCCCTGGCTGTGTCTGACTTGCTGGTGGGCCTTATAGTGATGCCATCTGAAATCATTCTGCTGCAGTCCTGCTGGTTTCAGGATAAAATCTTATGTGCTCTTGTGTACCTGTCTGGCTTCATCCTCACCTCTGCCTCTGTTGGAAACATGGTGCTCATATCAATAGACCGCTATGTGGCTATTTGCCACCCTCTGCGTTATTCTTCCATGGTAACACCAAGCAGAGTTCAAATCTGTGTGTTTCTCTGTTGGACCTGTTCTGTTATCTACAATGTTATAATATTGAAAGATTACTTGTCACAAATAGATTTGTCTAATTCCTGCTACCAAGAATGTAAAGTTATCATAAACTACATTTCAGGGGCAGTAGACTTGCTTCTCACCTTTGTCAGCCCTGTTACTGTGATCATAGTTCTCTATATGAGAGTGTTTGTGGTGGCTGTGTCACAGGCACGTGTCACGAGGTCTCAAATTTCAGCTGTCAAATCAATTACTGTGACTGTTAAGAAATCAGAGATGAGAGCTGCTAGAACTCTTGGTATTATCCTTCTTGTTTTTATACTTTCTCTGTGTCCATACTACATTCCGTCTATGACAGGACAGGACACCACAGATGGTGAAGAGTCATCAGCTCAACGTTGGCTGTTCTATTGTAACTCCAGTTTCAATCCACTGATCTATGCCTTTTTCTACCCCTGGTTTAGAAAAGCAGTTAAACTCATTGTCAGTCTTCAGATACTGCAGCCAGGTTCCAGAGAGGCCAAGATCATGTTGATTTAAGAAATATAATGCACAGAAACTGACCAAACACAGGACAGAAAAAAAAGAAACACATTCAGGATGTAAACCACTATACTCTTAAACAACCTTTGCCAGGGAAGATGGAATTATAACACTCTCGGTTCGGAAAAGCTATTGAATATTCAGTTGTGCAGGAATAGTCTTGTATTGGATCGATAGATCATGTGGCATAATCTGTTTAAAAAGCCTAATTTGTTTAAAAAGCAACAGAGTAGATGCCAAAATTGAACTAATTAAGGCCTATGTTCACAATAATTATTATCTGTGCTGCTGTGTTCTATCCAGAGTACATAAAACCCAGACAGAAGGCATGATTTGGAACAGAAGTAATTGCTCTTATCCACGAGCTTGTTGTCAGAAAAAAAAAATTCTACTTTATTCTTATGGTCAAGTTGTCAAATCAAATATGATGCTAAAAAACATTGCTGTGAAAATTGTTGCTGTAACATAAATGACCAAATGATTGTTTTCAAAACGTGAACATAGACTGACAACGTCAAAAAATAAATTGTCATGTTTTTCTTCTCTGTCACCTGCAGGACTTTATATCAATGTGTCCTCAAATAACACATTAAGCACACTCTTAATGTTTCACCAAATGGTCTTATTCTTTCTTTTCAGGGATTGTTAAGAAAGATCTGTCAGTGTTTACAAAATGATGAGTGACATATTACATCATAAAGAAAATAAACTTTAAATAAATTTTTGACATTCTAAGCAGCCACTGTAGGAGAAGGTGAGGTGAGGGGAATTCAGTTGCTTTCAATCTGACCTAACCACTAGATTGCCACTAAATCACATTTTATTTGCACGTACTGTGTTTTCCCCTCAAATTCCTTCAAAATCATTCAAATGTAGAGAACAATTTTTTCAGGTATTAGGTTGGTCTATGATTTTTTCGCAACGATTAGGGTGCTAGTTACAGAAGTTTCAGATATCATGAAGAGTAGTTTGATGTGCTATACAGATACTATACTAATACTGTACAGATATGATATGGTGGAGAAAGCATTCATAGTATTGACCATCAATTTCTCAAAGAAGATTCACCAAGAAAAATTGGAATAATCCTTTTGTTCAAACATTTTTTAATCATTCTGAATCTTTCTGTTTGAGTCTTTCTTGGAGAATTGTTTTGAATAGTTCTCTTTGAATCTTTGTGAATCATTTTGAATCTTGTTGTTCTAATCTTTCTTTTGGAATCTTCCATATCGAATCTTTTGATTCCAGTCCTTCTGTTTGAATCTTTTTGAATCTTTCTAGTTGAATGTTTTTATTCCAATCCTTCTGTTTGAATCTTTTTATCTTTGCCAGTCCTGTTTGACTCTTTTTATTCAAATCTTTTTGAATCTTTCTGATTTTTTTTATTCCAATCTTTCTTTGGGAGTCTTTTTGAATCTTGCTGTTTGAATCTTTCTTTGTGAATCATTTTGAATCCTTCTGTTTGAATCTTTTTGTTCCAATTTTTCTTTTTGAATCATCTGTATTCTAATCTTTTTATTCATTTTTTTTTGTATTCAGATCTTTGAATTTTGTTGAATCATATCTTTGTTTTTCAATCTTTTTATTCAAACCTTTCTTTGTGAATCTTTTTAAATCTTTCTGTTTGGCTCTTTTTGTATCAGTCTTTCTTTTTCAGTCTTTTTATTTGAATCTTTCTTTGTGAATCATTTTGAATCTTTCTGTTTGCATCTTCATCAATCTTTCTTTTTATATATTTCTTTTTGAACCATTTTAATCTTTCTGTTTGAATCTTTTAATTCCAACTTTTCTTTGTGACACTTTTTGAATCTTTCTGTGAGGCTCTTTTTGTTCTGATGTTTCTTGTTGAATCTTTCTGTTTGATTTTTTTTTTTTTTTAATCTTTTTGAAACTTTCTTTATGAATCTTTTTATACAAATCTTCCTGTTTGGCTCTTTTTGTTCCTATCTTTCTTATTGAATATATCTTCTTGAATCTTTTTGAATCTTTCTGTTTGAATCTTTTTATTCCAATCTTAGTTTGTGAATATTTTTTAATCTTTATGTTTGAATGCTTGAATCTTCTTTGTTCCAATCTATCTTTTGAGTCTTTCTGTGTGGTTCTTTTTGTTCCGATGTTTCTTGTTGTATCTTTCTCCTTGAATCTTTTTATTTAAATCTTTTTTAATCTTTCTGTTTGAATCTTTTTATTTGAATCTTTTTTAATCTTTCTTCATGAATCTTTTTATACGAATCTTTTGGAATCATTCTGTTTGGCTCTTTTTTTCCTATCTTACTGTTTGAATCTTTTTATTCGAATCTTTTTTAATCTTTCTTTGTGAATCATTATGAATCTTTATGCTTAAATCTTTTTTTTCAAATCTCTCTTTTTGAATCTTTCTTTTTCAATCTTCTGTATTCTAATCTTTTTGAATCTTTCTGTATTCTAATCTCTGTTTGAATCTTTTTGAATCCTATCTTTCTTTTTGAATCTTTTTATTCAAATCTTTTTGAATCTTTCTGTTTGAATCTTTTTATTCCAGTCTTTTTAAATCTTTCGGGGTTTTTTTGTGTTTTTTGTTCCTGACTTTCTTTTTGAACCTTTTCATTTGAATCATTTTGAATCTCTCTGTTTTACTCTTTTAGTTCCAATATTTCAGTTTGAATCTTTCAGTTTCTTTCAAACTCTGTACATTCTTCCTTTTCCTATTCGAATCTTTGTATTCAAATAAAGAGTCAAACAGAAAGATTCAAAATGATTCACAAAGAAAGATTCAAAAAGAAAAATTCCAATTAAAAGATTCAAAAAGATTTGGATAAAAAAAATTGAATATAAAGATTTGAATAATAGGATTCAAAAAGAAAGATTTGAATAAAAAGATTCAAACAAAGATTCAAAAAGATTGTTTAAAACAGGCTCCCATGGACAAGGCTCAAGTCATGTAAAGCAGCGTTCCAACAAATGACCGGCCTGCACAGAGAGACTGAACAAAAAATATTTTATTTATCATCAGAGTCTGAAAGAAGTTTTATTTTGAAAATCAGGTGCAACCGCCTGTGCCTCTGTACACGCACACAGGTCTCACGCACCAAGCCCACTCTTTATAATATGTGGTGGCAGACTAGCAAATGAGGCAATGAAGCCTTCTCATTGACGAGAAACAAGCGCAGGGCTCCCACTAATTACAACAACTACATTTAGCGTAATGGTGAGTTTCTATGCCGGTCCAGCAAATTATTGCTTTACGTGAAACTGGTCTGTGGCACAAAAAAAGTTGGGGACTGGTGTTACACAGCATCCCAACTTTTTTGGAATTGGGGTTTCAGCGTATCTTTTGCAATGTAAAAATCATACAATGTCTGAAAGATGAGATGGTAGGTAAGAGGTGGTGTAGTGTCAATGGGAGGGCGGAGGGGCTGCTGGTGGACAGAGTTCAGCAGGGTAACAGCTCTGGGGAGTAAGCTGTTCCTGTGCTTGCTGGTGCGGGAACGAGGCTCCTGAACCTCGTAACAGATGGTAGGGGGACAAACAGTCCATGGTTGGGGTGGGAGCTGTCACTGCTGATGCTGCATGCCCTTCTTAGACACAGCTTGTGCTGGAGTTCCTCGATGGCAGTTAGCTCAGCACCGGTGATGTACTGGGCGGTTTCAAGACTCGTTGCAGGGCCTTCCACTCAGATACTGTGCAGCTGCCATACATATTGGTCAGGATGCTCTCAATGGTGCAGTGGTAGAAGTTGACCAGGATTTAATGAGCCAGGTTAACTTTCCTTAGTCTCCTCAGGAAGTAGAGGCACTGTTGAGCTTTCTTTATCAAGGTGGAGGAGTTGAGGGTCCAGGACAGGTCCTCAGAGAAGTGGACGCCCAGGAACTTGAAGCTGGAGACAAACACATAAACTGATGAATTAATGACTGAAAAATGAATTAATCAGTGGAGGGAAGTTCAGCAAATGAAAGCTGACAGAGCAGGTCTTGATGAAGCCTTTGTAATGGCCATCAGAATGTATTTTGCTTTCAACACTGCAAACCCAAAACACTGACCTCCGTTCTCAAAGTCTCTTTAAAGAACATTAGACATAAATTGTAACAATTTATACTGGAGTGTCGTGCTCTACCCAAAGTGCAAATTGTAATATTTCTACAGTGTTGCCCATAAACTTGGAGTAACTTTGTTTTCAGACACAATCCACTGTTTATTCCTATTTAAATGCATCAGTAATCACTTTTGACCAGGTGTAATGATTACATTATATGTCCCAATTACCCAGGTGAAATGAATTTATGCATAACATTTGTTTGGCGCTATAAAAAACAAGACATTTGCTGTCCGTTTCCTGCCTAAAACCCGCATGCAATATGCCTTGTCCAACGCCACTGGCAATATGCCAGAGAGTGCTTGCACTCCAACTGGATGGACACAAACAAGCCAGTATTGCTGGTTTGCTTGGAATGTCCCCGGGTGTGGTCTGTAAAATCTTCAAAGTTCATCAAGAATAGGGCAATTTGAGGTCACGAAAATCTCCAGGATGACCGTGACTGACTACTAGACGAAATGATCGGCAATTGGTTAATCTGTGCTGTAGAAACTGGAAAATGCAAACGAGCCGCCTTCATCGTTTGTGGAGAAGACACCATAGAATCAATGTCTCTCGCCAAAATGTAATTAAATATATCAGCCTACAAAAAAATCTAAATCATTCATTTATTTTCTTTATCATCTTTTCTTGAAAAAGAAAAAGATACCACGTAACAATTGCTATTGGCTGTCTCACCATGTTGCTTTGAACGTGATTGGTTAATGGGGCTGTCATCAAAGAAACTGGCCACTGACAACTGTGCACGCCTTCTTTTTGAAAACAGATCAATTTGAATGGGTACGGTGCACAATCATCAGCGCTAGTCAGTTGGTCCACTAGTAATGCATTACTTGGATTATTACCTGGATTATTTTACTACTTGCCATTTCTTTTTTATCTTGGGCAAATCTGAGTTGTGGAATTTAAACGGAGAACAAAAAGCTGGAGTATGGACACAGTGTAAGAGTCAGACGGATCTGTTTGGTCAGCTAACAGTGAACTTCATGGTTATAACTGTTATCCTGGAGATATCAGGTACAAAAACATTTCCCTGTTATTTTCTGTAAATTAATAACCTAACACAATTATTGTGTTCACTCAGAATGATGATGTTTTCAAACTGTTAGGCAAGCTAACTGTTAAGTAAATTAGCTAATGTTACAGGTAACAACATTAGTTAGCTTGCTGTCATGAATCATGGCGTTAATATCTTGAATCTGGTTTAGACAGAGGTTTACGTATTTACAGGCAGCCAGTCTTTGTCATATCATTAACATTATGTTACTATCATTGGTTGTTGCTGAGTTAACCTAATTTGCTGCACAGGTATAATGTAACGTTGCTATTGGTATTTATATATTATTGATATGAGCAGCAGAGCACGCGTAACATAATTTAGCATTACAGCTCACGTAACGTTACTTTGCAGTGCTGTACACCGTTAGCTTGTGTCCACACTTGGTCCAACACCAACTAACCTTGTCTCCTGTTTGCCCAAAAGTTTTATATTTGAATGGTCTGGTTAAATGGACCTTCAAACTGTCATAATGTGGCGGTATGAGGGCTGATACAATATTATGGTAAAGATCTAAGCATGTGGGATTTGGAAGGGAAACCAACAACGCCACCCTGGGAATTTCACCCAGGGAATTTTGGGCAAATGTAAATGTTAATTAAGAGGCACGCAGGTAAGTAGTACAAAGAAGGGCAGGAGATGTGGTTCAATGTTTAACAAATACTTAAGTTTATTCAGGTGGTCACAAGATTAAAACAATGACTTAAAAGAAAACTAAATGCTAACACCCTACTCCAGTGCCGAGGCTTACCGGCAGTGCGGGGGAGACTTGGGGGAGGAAGTTCAAATTAAAGGAGGAGCACCCCACTTGTACGTGACACCCAGCAAAAAGTGAAATGCACTGCAAACCAAACTCCAGAATCACGCCACACATGAGGGACACCACCACCCGGGACACCACCACCACCATCGGCGCTCAGCGCTATGAGGAGAGGGGAGAACACAATTAGTTCACAGCTTTGGCTTCTTTAACAGCCATCATACACCAAAACAAAATATTAATAGCCTAGGGCTGAAACTCAATTGAAATTAGAAAGGAAAGCCATCTCATAATTGGCAAATTAACAATCAACAAAACCCAACAAACTGGCTGAAGATCTGGATATGATGAGCAGAGAGCTTCTGAGGAGCTCAACCTGGACATTAGAAGTGATTGAGTGGAGGTGAACGGGGTGGAGGTCATTCAACCTGCAGGTAGCACCCCTTTTCTCTTCCCGCTCACATCCAAACACATATTGACACATGATATGATTCATTTACTCAGTGGTGTGAAATATTTTCAGTTTGATCTGAACTTTGGTGTGTGCAGGGTAGATGGCAGATAACAACATGTGATTGTGATTAAATATACAATTCTGAAAGTAAGTGCCTGTATTATACACAAATGGGGCTGCACAATATGCTGAAAAATTATATTGCAGTTTTTTTGACAGATTGATTAGTGGGAATGAATATTTTTACATCATAATGATATGACATTTGTTGGCATCTGTACCAAACTGACATGTTTTCTAACATCTGGAGATTTGTAGGCCATAGCATCTCATCTAGACATGTACTGCAGAGCACTTGATTGATAAGACTAGAAAAGTTTACCATTTTCTTCACTGTGTCCAACTGTGCTTCACAAAGCAGTGTATCACCTGTGAGATTGAGAATGAGAAGGTTGAAGAACCAGGAGTAATATCAGTGGATGGTGGGGTGCAGAATTAAACCCAGGGACAGGTAGGCAAACAGAGTAAAGACATACAGAGATTGGAATTGTTTCATGAAACCAAGTTCAGATCAGTCATAATGAGAATGTTTTATTGAAGCTGTTGAGTAATATTTTGCATGCCCATGTCTCCAACAGTAAGCCAGTGGTTGATATTGTGTGTGTCTTCCCCTCTTGATCCAGAAATTTTGGGAATGAAAAGTCTCCTGGCACAAGATCTTCAGAGCCAGTGAGTATTCGTGTTATCCTGACAGAAAGACAGTGAATGGATGTCCACATTAGTAGCCATCTTACCACCAGTTTGTCAGCAGATGTTTAATTTTTATTTGTCTTCCCAAGAGCGTTTCTGCGTACAGCTCAGCAAACCTGTAGTGAGGACATCAAGTGGACCAGTGAGGCTGTAGAGGATCTCCAGGCGTGTTTGGACTCTACTGACTGGGATGTGTTCAGGACTGCTACCAGCAGTCTGGATGAGTACATGGAGGCTGTGACATCCTACATCAGCTTCTGTGAGGACTGCTGTGTTCCATCACGCACCAGGGTGAGTTACAACAATGACAAACCCTGGTTCACAGCCAAACTCAGACAGCTAAAGTTGGCAAGGGAAGAGGCCTTCAGGAGTGGGGACAAAGACAGATTCAAAGAGGCGAAGTACAAGTTTAGCAAGGCGGTGAAAGAGGCTAATTGACTGTATTCTGACAAGCTCCAACACCACTTCTCAGCTAACGACTCTGCGTCTGTCTGGAAAGGGCTCAGGCAGATCACCAACTACAAGCCTAAAGCCCCCCACTCCATCAACGATCGATGCCTAGCCAACGACCTGAAGGAGTTCTACTGCCGCTTTGAAAGACAAAGGGACAGTCCAGCAACCATCCCCCACGAAACCTCCCAACAGCTCCACCTCCAGTCACCTCCACCAATGCCCACCTGAAAGGTCACCCCTGTTCCCAAGAAGCCAAGGACCACAGGACTTAATGACTTCAGACCCGTCGCCCTGACCTCTGTGGTCATGAAGTCCTTTGAGCGCCTTGTGCTCTCACACCTCAAGGACATCACCGACCCTCTCCTGGACCCCCTGCAGTTTGCCTACAGAGCCAACAGGTCTGTGGATGATGCAGCCAACTTGGCCCTCCACTTTATCCTCCAGCACCTGGACTCCGCAGGAACCTACGCCAGGATCCTGTTTGTGGATTTCAGCTCTGCCTTTAACACTATCATCCCAACTGTGCTTCAGGAGAAGCTCTCCCAGCTGAGCATGCCTGACTCCACCTGCAGGTGGATTACAGACTTCCCGTCTTATAAGAAACAGTGCGTGAAGCTGGGGAAACATGTCTCTGGCACAAAGACCATCAACACCGGATCCAACCAGGGCTGTGTTCTTTCTCTGTTCTTCTCCCTGTATATGAACAGCTGCACCTCCAGTAACCAGTCTGTCAAGCTCCTGAAGTTTGCAGACGACACCACCCTCATCGGACTCATCTCTGATGGTGACGAGTCCGCCTACAGGTGGGAGGTTGACCACCTGGTGACCTGGTACAACCAGAACAATCTAGAGCTCAATGCTCTAAAGACAGTGGAGATGGTTGTGGACTACAGGAAGAACTCAGCCTCACCTGCCCCCATCACCCTCTGTGACTCCACTATTGACACTGTGGAGTCTTTCTGCTTCCTGGGAACTATCATCTCCCAGGACCTCAAGTGGGAGCCGAACATCAGCTCCCTCATTAAGAAAGCACAGCAGAGGATGTACTTCCTACAGCAGCTGAAGAAATTCAGTCTGCCAAAGACAATGATGGTGCACTTCTACACAGCCATCATTGAGTCCATCCTCACCTCCTCCATCACCATCTGGTACGCTGCTGCCACCGCCAAGGACAAGGGCAGACTGCAGCGTGTCATTAAGTCTGCAGAGAAGGTGGTCGACTGCATTCTCCTGTCTCTTCAGGACCTGTACACCTCCAGGACCCTGAGGTGTGCAGGAAAGATTGTGGCTGATCCCTCCCACCCTGGACTGTTCAAGACACTCCCCTCTGGCGGGACGCTGCGGTCCCCCCCCCCCCGGACACTCTTCACACTCCACCTCTGTTTATTGTTTATTGTCTATTGTTTGTCCATTATCGATGCTAATCACGTCAGTGTACATGTCAAACTCCAAATTCCACTCAAGAATGTAAAGGAATGTGAATGGGTAGAGCACTGCCAGTAGCTATACTTAATATTAAGACACACTTCAGTAGGTCTCTCTGGATGTCTCCCTGTGGCAGCAGCCAGCGTTTCATCATCATCATCATCATCATCATCATCATCATCATCCTGTGATGAAGGAAAAGATAATGTTTCAGAATACTTTGAACTACCATCTGAGGCAAGATCTGAGTATGGAATACTTACAGCTGCCAGGTGTTTAATTGTTTCAGTAACAGGAGGCTGAACGAGGCAAATGACACCATCCACAATTGTTGGGGAGTGGAGATTTTATATAGTTTTATATATATATACAAAGTTTTATATATATATGTTTTATTTTTTAAAAAGACACAAGTGTATATTTGCATCTGATGTAGGCACTTGTGCCCTAGGGGGTGACAGGCTCAGATGAGCTTCCCCCGGGATGCCTTCAGCCACTGTTCCGTCACGGTTTTAGCTGAGGGCCAGCTCCTCAGCCTCTGTCAGAGGTGGTGGAGGTGGCCCTCCACCCGTTTTTCGGGCCTCTGCCTTCTTTCTGTTGGCTGAGCAGAACTCAAATGTTAATCCTTTTTTAAATGAGTATTTTATTGAGTGTTCGTGAACACATAGTCACATTTTAAATGATTTCAATAAAACAAAAATGTGTAAACATTGTATCAAGTGTTAATCTACTAAGTGGGGTATTAAGTGAGATGACGTGTTAAAACCACATTTTGTTATGGGTTTAAATCACTACTTGAACTAGCCACTGAATTAATGTTTACTTTAATAGCCTAAGTCAATTAAAAAATAAAATCAAAGTGAGGAACAATTATAGCCTAGCAAAATATACCTTACCTTTTTGAATGATGTTTTTATATTTCATTTTTAGCTGCTTCTTTCTATCCTGTTGGATTGCACCTAAATGAAAATCAGATTTTATTCCTACTTATATTCATAACTGTATGCTACGATCTTAAGTATGGTTAAATGTTAAGTTAGTGGAATAGTACATTCAAACTTACGCGTTGACTCGGGTAGCAGTTTACTCCCATGCCGTTTCTCTCTTCTTCGCTGCTGCAGCGGTGTTACATCTACGCCGAAATACGTGCTCATACTCCCCGTAGGCCTGCAATAAGACCTCCAACTCCATCGAGGTAAAATAACTTGATCTTATTTTCTTTCTCTTTTTTTCAGTTGTCATGGTGACTCGTGGTATCGGGGCTCCATTGAGGATGGCTTTTTTTTTTATCGCGGTTGTGCACGCGCGCAACTCAAGATTAACATACTCGGAGTTGATTGAACTATCAGCTGTTCTAGAACCGGATACTCAGAGTTTCTGATCTCAGAGAAAGTCAACTCAGAGTTAAGGGATAATCTCAGAGTTTGTTGAATCTCCTACCTGGAATAACCCCCTGGAAACACTCTTTGGACCCGCTGGACTTGTAGAAGTCTCCCATTCGGCCTGCCTTTCGTCTGGACAGTTGACGCCAGCCTGTAACCTCAGTGACTGTTCACCCTGTCAACCATCGCCCTGCTTTTCACCCTTTTCTCATACTGCAGATGAGAACTGAGGGATTTCGTGAGTAAAATTAACCAGTGTGTGGCAGGTAGAGTTTCACTCTCCCCTCTTCCAGCCTGCTTAATTGTCCGCAGGCTGTGTTCAATTATCCTGCTGCACTTTGATTGCGGGGCGGCACCGTCACTGTTATATTCAGGTGGAGTGCTACTGCTCTGATCACTCTCCTTGACCTCCTCCAGAGCCTGGTGTCCTGGTGTCTAGTGTGCGGCAGTTTGGCGTGTGGCGTGTGTGCTGATCTCCCTGTAGCACGAGGTGGGCACTTGTGCTATTTCTTGGTGTTTCATGTTATGCGTTATCGTTGCTTTACCTGCTGGTTTCCTCGCTCTGTAGCGCTGACTTTCTCCGGCGGCTTTGAATGCTGAGCCATATGGTGGCAGTGCTCGCTCCAAGTCTGTACTTCACAAAACCCTGAGCTGGTAACGTCCGCAGCGGCCGTGTGTCTTCCCCCTTCTCATCCACGCTGGGTGGAATCCGTGCTCGCTTTGTGGTACGTATACCTGCGGTGACGCCGCGGTTTATTTCTGTACTTTTCCCCAAATTGTAAATAATATTTTTCTCTTATCTTTTACTTCGTAGGATGTTGTGCCAAGCTGCGCACCGAGTGTAGTGTGTGTGTGTGTGTGTGTGTGTGTGTGTGTGTGTGTGTGTGTGTGTGTGTGTGTGTGNATCAGCAGCGTCATCAGCCTCTGGCCTCTGGTGCGCGCTGCTGTTCTGTCTCCCACTGAATTTTATCTGTACTAAACTTCCTGTGACCGCTCCAGACCCTGTGGCTGGAACAAGACTGTTCTGTTCCTGTAGCATTGGGATGCCTGGAGCCTAGTGTCTGATTTTATTGATCAAGCGGACTGTAATTGATATTTACTTATGTGAAAATCGCGCACTTGCACAATGTTTTCAGTTGAGGATGATTCACAGTAATCTTTAACATGATATTTTTAGTCAGTACAGTAGTTATAATAAATGCATGACATTAAAACTGTAATTCTACAAAAACCAAATCATTAAATATTGCAGCTTGTACTTGTGCAGGTTTTTAACTTTATTTTACATATTTTATGCAGTTTACAATCTTGAGCATGTGTTAACACACTTTATTGAAGGTGTTAGGTTGTAATAATTTAGGAAAAATCTGTAAAATAATGGTATTTATCTGCAGAACCTTTAATGAAAGTTTAATTTTATTTGAATTAGATATATTATTATCATAGATATTTTACTTTAATTTTAGGGTTTTTGTTTGGCAGCCATAGCTGCCAGTCATTTGACTGTTTTTTAAAGAGCAGGACGCCCTGCCCACTCAGGGGTGGCCATACTCGATATTAGTGACTGTGTGATATTTGAAAGAGTAATATTGGACATTCATATGTATGAAATCTTCTGTAATAATAATAATAATAATAATAATAATAATAATAAAATTATAGTAAGAATACAATAATAATTCAGTACCCAATACAGTTTGTAAAGGTTAATTGTGATTTCATTTTTATTGTGAATGTTTGGAAGAGATTCATTAATACAGTTTTGAGAAGATATACACTTTATCTGTCAAGAATGAATCACATTGTCACAATCATTTCATGGAGAGAGGTAAAAAATATTTAAAATATAAGTGTATAACAAGCTTGTCCCTGTGACAATTGAATGATGAGATAAATTCACAGATATTTGCATATTTAAGTATTTATTTATTTAGTAAGGATGTAACAATGTAAAGAATCTGACTATATCTCAACAACCACAGATGGGTGGACTTCACAAGCTACTCAGAGCTATATCACAGCTCATGTTATGACCAGTGAGTGGGAAATGAAAAGTTTTGTCCGGCAGACGTGGCCTCTTTTCCAGTCTCAAAATGGACTCCCCATTGCTGATGTTTGAAGCAGAAGCATGTTAAGTTAAAAAATTTTACATCAATACAAATTCTGTATGCACTAATTTATCAATAAAGGGCATGTTTTCAAGTCATTCAATTCTTTATTTCTTTCTTTCTTTTTTCTTTTTTTTCTTTTTTTTTTTTTTTTACAATTTTGCAATAAATATATCATGGACTTTATATCGGCATATTATCATACTGTGCGTTTTTGGTATCATTACATCTCCACCATGCAGTATATTTTCCTTCTGATTTATGATGCAACTACTTGTCACATGACCTCTTTTTTAACAATATGAGAAATGAAGGAGTAAAATAAATCTTTGAAACATTGAATTATCCCTCTGTTACCATTAGAACAGATTTTTTTAAAAAAAAAAAATAAGTATGTGTGTATGTGAATGAGTATCCAGGTGTGTCTATCTTGAGCTGAAACAAATTACAATTTTCATTATCAATGAATTATTTTTTTTTTCACAATTATTTGGTCTATAAAACATGAATGAAAAATAGTCCAAAATCGAAAGACAATCAATGAACTATAATTTAAGAAAGTGACAAATATTAACATTTAACAACCTGAAACTATCAAATATTTGACAGTTTCCCTTGAAAATTACCAAAGCAAATAATCATCAAATTAGCTGCCTATATTTCTGTCCATTGCAAGTAAACTGTGGGTAAACATTTTTCATTTCGTGATTGGTGTGGCGTTTGACCCCATGTGGTGGAAGTCAGATGTATGTTCCTGATTTCTCTTTTCTTACAGGAAAACAAAACTATGGCCAACAGCAACCAATCCCTGTTTGGGTAACAGTGAAACTGTTATTGTACATAAAAACACCGAGACAATGTGGTACCTAAATGTTTTGTTCCTGCTTTAAATTTTGCACAACCAGAATTATAAGTCAACAATGATCAGAGCACCAAAAATTGTTATTTCAAGCAGTATTTAATACCATATACAAAAGAAAAAATGTTCTTGAATATACATAAGAGAGTACAATTTCTATTCTACATACATTAATGCATTTATATGTGTCACAACACTGTGCTTTCACTGTGTAAAATAAATATTACTGTGGACTGAGTGTAGAGTTGAGAAAATCACATACATTTACTCCACCATGACTTAGACTGTAAATTGTAAAACATTTATTTTTACATCATCTTGGCCTCTCGAGAAGCTGGCTGCAGTATCTGAAGACTGACAATGAGTTTAACTGCTTTTCTAAACCAGGGGTAGAAAAAGGCATAGATCAGAGGATTAAAACTGGAGTTACAATAGAACAGCCAAATTGGAGCTGATGACTCTGCACCAACTGTGGTGTCCTGTCCTGCTAGAGAAGGAATGTAGTATGGACACAGACAAAGTATAAACACAAGAAGGATAATACCAAGAGTTCTAGCAGCTCTCATCTCTGATTTCTTAACAGTCACAGTAATTGATTTGACAGCTGAATTTTGAGACCTCATGACACGTGCCTGTGACACAACCACCATAAACACTCTCACGTAGAGAACTATGATCACAGTAACAGGGCCGAAAAAGGTGAGAAGCAAGTCTACTGCCCCTGAAATGTAGTTTATTATCAGTATACATTCTTGAGAACAGGAATAAGACAAATCTATTTGTGACAAGTAATCTTTCAGTATTATAACACTGTAGATAACAGAACAGGTCCAACACAGAGACACACAGATTTGAACTCTGCTTGGTGTCACCATGGAAGAATAACGCAGTGGGTAACAAATAGCCACATAGCGGTCCATTGATATGAGCACCATGCTCCCAACAGAGGCAGAGGTGAGGATGAAGCTAGACAGATAAATAAGAGCACATGAGATTTTATCCTGAAACCAGCAGGACTGCAGCAGAATGATTTCAGCTGGCATCACTATAAGGCCCACCAGCAAGTCAGACACAGCCAGGGAGAGGAGGATGAGATTGGTGGGGGTCTGGAGCTGCCTGGAGGGGGAGATTATGATTAGTGCCTCATATTCAGTGCAATGGGTATCAGATCATATTTAACAGACAGAATACAGAAAGGGAAATTTCACTCTTATAGATACAGCAATATGAAAACAAAACTCTACATAACCTACATGCCACATAAAGCTCTATAATATCACTCAGGTCCACTGTTTATGAACTAAATACTACAGGAGTGTCTTGGTAATATGAAGTAAATTTTCATGGTGATTATTTTTATTGTGGCAGAAAAACAAAATCCAGTGAGAATGACATTTTCATTTATAAGTGAAGATACTGATATGTTTTAAAGTTGGTATTTTTAGCATAGAACAGCATATAATAAACAGTTTCCATCCATTAATTAAGTACATACAAAATATTAGCTGTTACATTTCAAGAAAATTGTCTGTGCCTGAAGTGGGAGATGGAGATGATGACCAACAAGTTGAGTGTCACAGTAAGCAGAGCGATACTGGACAGCAGTGTTTTGATGAACATGGCCTTGGGAGTAACAGACATTGACCTGCAGGAGGTGTTGAGGGGAGGAATACAGAGATCAGCTGCTTCCACTGACTCCATCGTCAGAGATAGTGACTGCGGATCTGAACAGAGAGCTGCTGAGGTGTAGCAGCCCTCTGATTCACTTGTTCACGAGACATTTATATCTTATCTTCATCTCTTCCATCATCTTTTTTTGTTACACTCCCTCAGCCTCCTCCTCTTAATTTTCTGCACACAGCTCCTCCAATCAGCTTGTTTTTTGTTTTTTTTTTGCCTCCAAGCTCCTTCTTCATCTCTTTCATTGCATCATTCACTCCCCCCCTCCATTGTTGTGCTCCATACATTAACACACACCTTTCTCCTTATCAAACAATCAATCAATCAATCAATCAATCAATCAATCAATCAATCAATCAATCAATCAATCAATCAATCAATCAATCAATCAATCAAACTTTATTTATATAGCACCTTTCATACACAATGAAATGCAACACAAAGTGGTTTACAAGGGTTAAAAACAATTCAAATAAAAACAGAACAATATTAAAAACCCAACCCTCCCACCCTTTGTATGAATTCACACATACCCCGAACTACAGCATACACACACACACAAACACACACACACACACACACACACACACACACACACACACATAGACATTCTCACCTCAAGTAGTAGGAAGAGTAATGAGTAAATGAACAATTTTTTCAATCCCATTTCAACATTGTTCACACATGCGTCAGACACCTTTTTATGATTCATGACAACATTCTTCAATCCTCATACTAACATAAATAATAGCTAATAGTATAACTAACTAATAGAACAAAGAAAACAGGGAAAGGCAGATTATATTTGCTGAATTAAGCACTGCTAACTATAACTGTCTCACGTCAAGTATCTAAAACCAAACCACTACGAACTTCTAGACGGCAGTATGGCTCCATGTTAGAAACTCGGACCAAGCTGCCTCTGTAATTTAAAATCATAGTTTTGTCATTTTACAAGCTGGGAACACAGGAAAAACATACCATTGATACCATACAAATTATGAGTTTAGTGCTGTAGGAACATCCAAAGTTGAATCAAACATATAGATTGCATTATCCTGGTCTGATAGAAAAGAAGGCACACAGACACACAAAACAGTTTTCTACAGGAATGTCTGCTTTACAACTTGTCAGTACTATCTGATTTTGGAGGTTTCTCTGAGGCCTGGTAATTGTCCATTCAGACGATTTTAACACGTTCATCTGGCGTAGAGCTGTAAAGAAAGAATTAGCATCTCCATGAGAACAGTTTAAGTGATGGGTAACCCTTACCCCTACAACAGGTTCATTGGTAACTGGTGATCATATCATGGTTGGGTATGAAAGGGGCATCCTGGAAAGGCTCAGTTGTTCACAAGCAAGGATGGAGCAAGGGTCACCACTTTGTGAACACATGATTGTATAAAGCAACTCATTACATATCACTAAATGGTCAGCATCTGAATTTCATTCAAGGTCTAAGGTCCAGAACAATTGGAAATAATAAAATACCCATTAGTTTAAGTCACATTTCTTATGACTGGGCCAGTATGAAACCAAGGCAGACAATGCTCAGACAGTTAATTGATATTTATTTCTGACTCAGACTTTTCTTATGTAGGGAATTAGTTCATTAAAACCTCTAAGTTTAATGTTGCACTCGTTAATAAAACAAGTGATTTTATTTATTATTTCTTGTAATGCTGATGACTAATAGTATACTAGCTAATAGAACAAAGAGATAAGGCAAGGCAGACTTTATTTACCGAAATGAGCACTACTGTTATTGCTACTTATTATAGTTGTCTCATGTCAAGTATCTTGAAACCTAACCGCTACGAAGCTCTGAATGGCAGTGTGGGTCCATGGTAGAAACTCAGAAAAACTTTCTAGGCAAACTAAAATAAACAGTTTTGTCATTTTCTAAGCTAGAAAGACAGGAAAAGCATTGATATCATAAAGGTTATGAGTACAGTAAGAACATCCAAAGTTAACTCAAACATATAGGTTACATTATCCTGGTGTGATAGAAAAGAAGGCACACAGACATACAAAAACAGTTTGCAACAGGAATGTCCAGTGGTGTTGCTAGGCTCTCTTGGGGCTCCAAGCAAGAAATCCCTGGGGCTCCCACCTGTGCATGTCGCAAAAAATACAAAAAATTATCTGATTTTGGAGATTCCTCTGAGGCCTGGCACTTATCCATTCAGATGTTTTTTTTTGTCCTTATCGGGTGTAGCTGTTAAGAAAAATTAGCATCTTCATGACTAACACTCTAGGTGAAAGGTAACCTTTGAAGTTGAACTGTCCGTGCTTCCCATTTCCCTGAAAGAATGGGGGAAGGTGTTTCCAAGCCAGGCATCCTGTCTCTCTCCGAAATCCCACCTCCCTTTAAACAGTCCAAATGGTCAATAACTCTTAAAAGTTGGAATGTTTTACAACTCCATTTCTCCTGAAGGAACAGGGGGGAAGAGAGGGTCAGTTATAGGTCAGTTCTGCTACACTTGTCCAGCAACGTGATATCAATATCAATTTTTGGATCAAGAGAAAATTTATTTCAAATTAGAAAGCATTACAGTCTCCAGGGATTGCAACGGTAATGACATTGGCATAAGTAACTCTGACATGCATTGCGTTTCATTAGTATTTCCACATGGCCACATTTGTTTCCAGGTTTTGATCTGTCCTCTTGGTCGAGCCAACTGCAGTACAAGGACATACATTAGGTTACACAAGTGCAGTAGGAAAGTACAGAATAAGACTACATATCTCTAGAAAAAGCCAACTGTAACAGTGTTAGTGGCAGAGTGCACTTGGAATGAGGCAGCGCTCCATGATGCCACTCGCTATATCCCCACAGACCTACGTCAGTCATTTTCTTTGCAGACAGGCTAGATAATCGTGCCGGGGGAGACAGAGAGACAAGTCCGCTAGTCTGTTTCTTGTTTCCACTTGCTCTGTGACTAATACTTTCAGGTCAGCTAGAGTGAACTCAACACTGGAGGAAGGCTCCTCCTTGGGTAGTGCCCCTGAGGGGAAGCCAATGCAAGTTGGCAGAATCCGCCTCTCCCTTGAAGAGAGACGGAGAATAATTCAAATGGGGTTATGCCTTTGGATCAACATATAATAACTTGCGCCATGCGGCCAAAAGATTGGGCTCACCAGCAATGGTGGGGGTATTGGCAAGCCCTTCTGCCCCTAACACCTCACCCGATCTTAAGTTATTGTTAGAAAACTGAGAAAATCAGTTTAAGTGTAATGTCTACTCACCATAATCCACTAGTACTGGGCTATCCATGGCTAAAACTGGATAAATCATAAGATCGCCATCTGGAGCTCCTTTTGCCTCTCCCTTTGCCTCCAATCGGCTCCTTTCCTTTGTCAGAGACTACTCTAGATTCTGTCTCATTCAGATTTTCTAGTGTGCCACCTGAATCTATCTGTGACAAGTAATCTTTCAGTATTATAATGTTGTAGACAACAGAACAGATCCAACACAGAGACACACAAATTTTAACTCTGCTTGGTGTTATCATGGATAAGTAATGCAAGGGTAACATATGGCCACATAGCGGTCCATTGATATGAGCACCATGTTCCTAACAGGGGCAGAGGTGGGGATGAAGCCAGACAGGTACATAAGAGCACATGCGATTTTATCCTGAAACCAGCAGGACTGCAGCAGGATGATTTCAGCTGGCATCACTGTAAGGCCCACCAGCAAGTCAAAAACAGCCAGGGAGAGGAGGATGAGATTGGTGGGGGTCTGGAGCTGCCTGGAGGGGGAGATTATGACATGAGAATTTATCCTGAAACCAGCAGGACTGCAGCAGAATGATTGCAGATGGCATCATTGTAAGGCCCATCAGCAAGTCAGACACAGCCAGGGAGAGGAGGATGAGATTGGTGGGGGTCTGGAGCCAGGGGCGGGGCTTGTGGACAGGCAAGCCAGGCAGTTGCTTTGAGCCCCCGACCACTACAGGGTCCCAGGCCACTTATTTACAACAATGATTATTGATAGGCGTGGGCTTTAAGTGACCTCTGTTGGTCCCTGGACCTCACTTTGAGAACCACAAATCTATTTTTTTCAGTATTCATCTCAAATGTCCCAGAAATTGTGCATTTATGTGTGCAAAAACCAAATTTTTGCACAGATGGGGTGGGGGCCCCAGGGATTTCTTGCTCGGAGCCCCAAGAGACCTGAGCAACACCACTGTCTGGAAATGCCTGGAGGGAGAGAATATGAGTAGGGCCTCATATTCACTGCAGATTGTATCAGCTCACAGTAATCATTGTGAGAATACAGACAGAATATGGAATTTTACTTTTGTCAACACAGCAATGTGAAAACCAAACTTTACATAGCCTACATGTCACATGAAGCTCTATAATATCATTGAGCTACACAGTTTATTAACCAATTACTACTGTAGTTTGGTGTTATTATTAAGGAGATTTTCATCATGATTGCTGACATTGTGACACATTTATTCACAACAACACAATGAGAATAACATTTTCATTGGCACGTGAAAGTACTGACATCTCTGGCTTGTAACAGCATAAAATAAACAAAGCTTCCATCCATGAATTAAACTCATACACACTATTAGCTGTTATATTTCAAGAACAGTATCTGCGCCTGAAGTGGGAGATGGAGATGATGACCAACAAGGACAGCAGTGTTTTGATGATCATGGCCTCAGGAGTAGCAGGCATTGACATGCAGGTGGTGTTGAGTGGAGGGATACAGCGATCAGCTGCTTCCACTGACTCCATCATCAGAGAGAGTGACTGTGGATCTGGAAAGAGAGCTGCTGAGGTGTAGCAGCACTCTGATTCACTTATTCATGAGATGACAGATTTATCTCTTCTACATTTCATCATTCCTATCCCAATGCTTATGACTGAGTAAAAGAGAAGATGAATAATAAGAATTCCCATTACATTCCCCCATTTGAGCATATTATGGTCACAAATCAACATTAATCAACCTAGACTTAAACACTGAAATCCAAAACTGATGAAAACAAAAATGTCTAAAGTAATCAAAGTAAGCAATATTGCTAGATTAAACAATAGTGTCAAAATCATAAAGGTCTGCATAGGGTGGAACAGAGTCCGGGGAGGAATCAACCTCTGACTGAATCATGAACTGTCCTACACAGGATTTGACTAGTGAAGTGATTAAAGCTTTAATGCAAGGTATAGCACAACAGATTACAACCATAAATACTGTCAGGGAAAAGAGCAAAGTTGTCAGCATTTTCAGCAATGTCACTTTCCATCCTCCCTCAGTCAGCCAGGTACACAGACAACATTTCTCAGAGTCTTTGGTCCTCTTTTCATGCAGCAGGTCATTGAGGTGTTGAGACAAAATGGGTCATGTTGTTTGTAATGTCTGCGATAATGTTCCGCATGTGGGCCAACGAGCGATGTGGGCCCGCCTTCTCGTAGGCCCACCACCCACAGGAAGGTTCAGAAGGGGCCGGTGCCTTGTGGTATGGGTGGCAGTCGTGGGCGGGGGCCCGGACGACCCAAACCCTGGATGACGACCCTGGCTATGGGGACATGGAATGTCACCTCGCTGGGGGGGAAAGAGCCTGAGCTAGTGCGTGAGGTTGAGCGGTACCGGCTAGAGATAGTCAGGCTCACCTCTACGCACAGTCTGGGCTCTGGAACCCAACTCCTTGAGAGAGGCTGGACTCTCTTCTACTCTGGAGTTGCACGCTGTGAGAGGCGGCGAGCTGGTGTGGGCTTGCTTATAGCCCCCCAGCTCAGCCGCCATGTGTTGGAGTTCTCCCCGCTGAGCGAGAGGGTCGCTTCCCTGCGCCTTCGGGTCGGGGATAGGTCTCTCACTGTTGTTTCGGCTTACGGGCCGAACAGCAGTGTAGAGTACCCGGCCTTCTTGGAGTCCCTGGAAGGGGTACTGGAAAGTGCTCCAACCGGGGACTCCATTGTTCTGCTGGGGGACTTCAACGCTGGGAGGAGTTCGGGGAGGCCATGGAGGAGGACTACCGGTCGGCCTCGAAGAAATTCTGGCAAACCGTTCGGCGCCTCAGGAAAGGGAAGCAGCTTTCTGTCAACACTGTTTACAGTGAGGGTGGGGAGCTGTTGACCTCGACTGGGGATATTGTCGGGCGGTGGAAGGAATACTTCGAGGATCTCCTCAATCCCACTGTCATGTCTTCCGTAGAGGAAGCAGAGACTGGGGACCCGGGGGTCGGTTCATCCATCACCGGGACTGAAGTCACTGAGGCAGTTTGCAAGCTCCTCGGTGGCAGAGCACCGGGGGTGGATGAGATCCGCCCTGAGTACCTCAAGTCTCTGGAAGTTGTAGGACTGTCTTGGTTGACACGCCTCTGCAACATCGTGTGGCAGTCGGGGACAGTGCCTCTGGACTGGCAGACTGGGGTGGTGGTCCCTCTTTTTAAAAAGGGGGACCAGAGGGTGTGTTCCAACTATCGGGGGATCACACTCCTCAGCCTCCCTGGGAAAGTCTATTCCAGAGTACTGGAGAGGAGAATCTGGCCGATAGTCGAACCTCCGATTCAGGAGGAACAATGCGGTTTTCGTCCCGGCCGTGGAACACTGGACCAGCTCTATACCCTCCACAGGGTGCTTGAGGGTTCATGGGAGTTTGCCCAACCAGTCCACATGTGTTTTGTGGACTTGGAGAAGGTTTTCGACCGTGTCCCTCGAGTCATTATGTGGGAGGTGCTCCGGGAGTATGGGGTTGGAGGCTCTCTGTTGAGGGCTGTACAGTCCCTGTACAATCGGAGCAGGAGCTTGGTCGGCATTGCCGGCAGTAAGTCGGACCTGTTCCCGGTGCACGTTGGACTCCAGCAGGGCTGCCCTTTGTCACCGGTTCTGTTCATTATTTTTATGGACAGAATTTCTAGGCGCAGCCAGGGGCCGGAGGGGGTCTGGTTCGGGAGCTGGCAGATTTCGTCTCTGCTTTTTGCGGATGATGTTGTCTTGTTGGCTCCATTGAGCCAGGACCTTCAGCATGCACTGGGGCGGTTCGCAGCCGAGTATGAAGCAGCTGGGATGAGAGTCAGCACCTCCAAGTCCGAGGCCATGGTTCTCGACCGGAAAAAGGTGGCTTGCTCCCTCCAGGTTGGGGGAGAGTTCCTGCCTCAAGTGGAGGAGTTTAAGTATCTCGGGATCCTGTTCACGAGTGAGGGAAGGATGCAGCGTGAGATTGACAGGCGGATCGGTGCAGCGGCAGCAGTAATGCGGTCGCTGTACCGGTCTGTCGTGGTGAAGAAGGAGCTGAGCCGAAAGGCGAAGCTCTCAATTTACCGGTCAGTCTACGTTCCTACCCTCACCTATGGTCATGAACTTTGGGTCATGACCGAAAGAACGAGGTCCCGGATACAAGCGGCTGAAATGAGTTTCCTCAGCAGGGTGGCAGGGCGCTCCCTTAGAGATAGGGTGAGGAGCTCTGTCACCCGGGAGGAGCTCAGAGTAGAGTCGCTGCTCCTCCACATCGAGAGGAGTCAGCTGAGGTGGCTCGGGCATCTTTACCGGATGCCCCCTGGACGCCTCCCAAGGGAGGTGTTCCAGGCATGTCCCACCGGGAGGAGGCCCCGGGGAAGACCCAGGACACGCTGGCGCGACTATGTCGCTCGGCTGGCCTGGGAACGCCTCGGGATCCCCCCGGAAGAGCTGGGGGAAGTGTCCAGGGAGAGGGTAGTTTGGGCGTCCCTGCTCAGGCTGCTCCCCCCGCGACCCGGCCCCGGGTGAAGCGGGAGAAAACGGACGGACGGACAGATGTTCCACATGCTTCATGGTGTCTCGTCTGTGGGCCCAGGAATGCTTTTGCAGTGGCTGGCGTGTATCCAGGTGACCCGTTCTGTGACTTTCACTGCAAATTTCTGATCCAGTCAGTCAACAATGTCCTCCCAAGCCCATCCAACCTGTACAGCTGGGGTTTTGCAGAAACTCCAGCATGCCCACTTTGGTTCCTTGGAGCACATCCTGTGCTGCTGCCCCAAAGACCTGGGTGAGGGGAGGTACACGTGGCACCACAACCAGGTGTTGAAGGCAGTAGTTGACTCCATTTGCACTGGAATCCAGCAGAGTAAACATCAGCTCCCAGCACAATGCAATATCACCTTTATCAGGGCAGAGGAGAAAGCTCAGGCAGGGCCTAAAACTTCAACTGACCTGCTAGCCTTGACTTGCGAGTGGACCTGGCAAGACAGCTGGAGTTCCGGGAGCACATTCCGAAGACATCTCTCAGGCCAGATTTGGTCCTAACACCTGAGTCATCAAAGCAAGCAGTGCTCTTGCAACTTACAGTCCCCTGGGAAGAAGAAGAAGAATCGGAGGGACAATCCCCTTTATTTGTCACACAATTACATACATGCAATCACACGCCATGCATGAAACATGTCCTCCGCCTTTAATCTGCCCTTCCTCCGCAGCAGACCAGGAGCGGTGGGCTCCTGGTCTGACTGGTGCCCAAGGACCCAATCTTTTCGTCACCATTGGTCAGGTGGTGATCTTCTTGCATGTTTTTAGTGGGGGTATTTTTATGGAGGATACCCCAGGTGAACACGGGGAGAACATGCAAACTCCACACAGAAAGGCTCCCTTTTCCTCAAGCAGCAGGCACCAAAGGCATGGTGGAGGACATGCCACCAGCGCCCACAGCGGGATTCGAACCGGGACCTTCTATCTGTGAGGCAACAGTGTTACCACTTGTTCCACCGTGCCACCCAAAAGAAGAACACATAGAGGAGGACCATGAGTGAAAGAAGGCCAAATACCTGAAGCTTGTGGAGACGTGCAGAGGGAATGGATACAAAGCCCACTGTGAACCAATCAAGGCGGGCTGCAGAGGATTCCCAGGGCAGTCTCTGCACCAAGCTCTCAGGCTCCTGGGTGTCAGAGCATTGCAGAAGAGAAAAGTCACCAAAAGCATCAGCAAAGCTGCAGAGAAAGTTTCTAGGTGGCTGTGGTGTAGTGTGCTGCTTGGATACAAACTGGGGACTGATCATCCCTGGTTTGGTCACCCAGGTGAGGATATCTGATGATCGAAGACCTGAAACACACAATGGGTCCGGGTTCATCACTGATGATGTGTCCAAGCCACTTCATCTCCATAGATGGTGATTCTCTAAATTTGACAGAACGCCATCAATTAAAGGTTTGTTTTTCTGCAGTCCAGACAAACCGAAGTTCACTAGTAAGTAAAACTGCTTAATTTTACAATAAACTGTCACAGTTACACTACTGAAATTCTGAAACAGTAGAATCAGGGTGGGAAAGTAGGTGGGAAATATGAGAGTGGTTGGTAGATTTCAAATATGAAATAATAATATACTATACTACTCCATACAGCCTCATCAGAATTAAGCAGAAAAGAATCAAATTCAGACAATTAAACATAGTGACCAACAATTAATAGAACAAGATACAGACACCACTGTGTGTTATGATTTAGTGGTCGAGCAAAAATCAAGGAGTGAACCCAAAGATGCAGACTTGACAAAAAGACTGAGCGGAAACGGTCCAAGTGATTTATTACCAAAATAAGGGCAAACAAAATCCACTAAGTCCAAAATCCAAAAACAAAAGCAATACTAGGAAAACAACAAACTTTTCACAAACAGACAAAGGACACACACAGACTTAGCCTACGTTTACACTTAGGGAAAACGCCTATGTTTTCATGCAGTTTGGCCTCTCGTTTACAGGCAGAGTTTTTTTCATGGAAAATGATCATTTTTAAAAACTCCAGCCAAAGTGGAGATTTCTGAAAACGCCGGTTATGTGTTGGCGTGTAAACAGGGTTAAACAGTGTTTTAGGTTCCGAAATGTCACAACATGCGACTGAAAATATTTAACGTCATATGAGCGACCTATGTTTACACTCGCGCCCATAGGTTTGGCATAGTTATGATGGCGCTCGATGACGTATTTATCCGGGTTCATGTAAACAACAACATTTTTGAAAACGATGGGGCTAAAATATCCATTTTCCAAAATTCCCTGCTACGTGTAAACGTAGGCTTAAATAGACAGGAAACTAATCAGACTCAGGTGAACACAATCACACAATCACAAGGGTGGGAAAAATACAGGAAGTAAAGTAAACCAAGACGCATGAGGGATGGCTACCAAAATAAAACAGGAACTAACAACGAAATAGTCTAGATCCTAACACTGTGAGTGCAACAAGCAACATTAGGCTACAGAAAAGTAAATTACTGCCACTTCAACATTAGAATACAAAACGCAGACAACACAGAGATGTGTAAACAATAGAAACTCCACAGCAGCTGCAGCCACAAACACATGTATTAAAGCAAAGAGAGTCCAGTAACTGCAGTGAATCGAGAACCAGGGAAGCAGGAGATATGTCTAATCCACTCAGCTCACAGAACCCTTTGGCTCAGCTACCTATCCAGCCATGTCATTGTCTCCAAATCAATATCAAGATTCACAAACAAATGATAGGCCATCAGTCACCAGCAAGGCCATAGGAAACTGATAAGGGTGCTCTGTGACTGTGATTTCATGATCTCTCTGCTTCTCCTTCACCTCTCTGTAGTGTCATGTTTAAAGCATCAGCTGCACTCTAAGCACATGAACTATTATCACAATATCACATTATATCATCTTCACTTACAATATCATGCTCAACAAATCAGCTACTATCATCTACCATTGGTTACAGTGTTTTCTCTTAATTCTTTTTAAATCATCACATATCTGCTGGAAAAATTACACTACAAAACTCATACAACGTCTGAAAGATATGGTGGCGGCAACTAGATTAAGAATTACAAAGTCAATAATGTAACTGAAGAGATGATGATTAGAAACTAGAAAAAACAAGCTGATGGGAGGAAGTGTGTGGGGAGGGAGGGGGGCGGGAGAGGGTGGGACACAAAGAACATAAGAGATAAATATGTCATTCATGAAAAGGTGATTCAGAGGGCTGCTACACCTCAGCAGCTCTCTGTTCAGATCCACAGTCACTATCTCTGATGATGGAGTCAGTGGAAGCAGCTGATCTCTGTATCCCTCCTCTCAACACCTCCTGCAGGTCAATGTCTGTGACTCCCAAGGTCATGTTCATCAAAACACTGCTGTCCTGTATCACTCTGCTCACTGTGACACTCAACTTGTTGGTCATCATCTCCATCTCCCACTTCAGGCACAGACACTGCTTTGAAATATAACAGCTAATAGTGTGTATGAGTTCAATTCATGGACGAACGCTTTATTTATCCTAAGATGTTCTATGCTAACAAGACTGACTTAGTCCACTATTAATAACAAGCTAAGACAAGCCAGAGATGTCAGTACTTTCACTACTTTCACTTAAATGAGTAAATGAAAATGTTATTCTCATTGTGTTTTTGTGAATAAATGTGTCACAATGGCAGCAATCGTGATGACAATCTACTTAGTAATACTAACAAACTACAGTTGTTAATAAACTGTGGAGCTCAGTGATATTATAGAGCTTCATGTGGCATGTAATTGCTGTGGTTGAAACTCATTTGCACTGAATGAGGCACTGATCCTACTCTCCCCCTCCAGGCAGCTCCAGACCCCCAGCAATCTCATCCTCCTCTCCCTGGCTATGTCTGACTTGCTGGTGGGCCTTACAGTGATGCCATCTGCAATCATTCTGCTGCAGTCCTGCTGGTTTCAGGATAAAATCTCATGTGCTCTTATGTACTTGTCTAGCTTCATCCTCACCTCTTCCTCTGTTGGGAGCATGGTGCTCATATCAATGGACCGCTATGTGGCTATTTGCCACCCTCTGTGTTATTCTTCCATGGTAACACCAAGCAGAGTTAAAATCTGTGTGTCTCTGTGTTGGACCTGTTCTGTTATCTACAATGTTATAATACTGAAAGATGACTTGTCACAAATAGATTTGTCTAATTCCTGCTCCCAAGAATGTAAAGTTATCATAAACTACATTTCAGGGGCAGTAGACTTGCTTCTCACCTTTTTCGGCCCTGTTACTGTGATCATAGTTCTCTATATGAGAGTGTTTGTGGTGGTTGTGTCACAGGCACGTGTCATGAGGTCTCAAAATTCAGCTGTTAAATGAATTACTGTGACTGTTAAGAAATCAGAGATGAGAGCTGCTAGAACTCTTGGTATTATCCTTCTTGTGTTTATACTTTGTCTGCGTCCATACTACATTCCTTCTCTAGCAGGACAGGTTACCGCAAGTGGTGAAGAGTCATCAGCTCAACTTTGGCTGTTCTATTGTAACTCCAGTTTTAATCCTCTGATCTATGCCTTTTTCTACCCCTGGTTTAGAAAATCAGTTAAACTCATTGTTAGCCTTCAGATACTGCAGCCAGGTTCCCGAGAGGCCAAGATCATGTTGAGATAAGAGATATAATGTAAAGAAAATGTAAATAAATGTAACCTGGTTGAAAATACTATATGTAATACATTCATTCATTCATCTTCTATACCCCTTGTATTCCTTTCGGGGTTGGGGGGAGCTGGAGCCTATCCCAGCTGTCAACGGGCAAGAGGCGGGGTACACCCTGAGCCGGTCACCAGCCGACTGCAGGGCAACACACACAAGCATTCACTCTCACATTCACACCTAGGGACAATTTAGAATAGACAGTACAAGAAACATATTCAGGAAAAAATGCAGCCCTCCTCTTCCCCGTTGCCATGGTGACTCGTCGAATCAGGGCTCCATTGATGTTGGCTTTTTATGGTCGTGGTGCACTCGCTTAACTCTGAGTTAACCTACTCTGAGTTGATTGAACTAACTCAAATCACCTGTTCTGAAACCGGAAACTCTGAGTTTCCTATCTCAGGCTAGATCAACTCAGGGTTCAGGATTAGACTCGGAGTTTGTTGAACCTCCTTTGTGAAACGGGCCCCAGGAAAGAAGTCCAGAGGACTTTGGGCTTTGCTAACTTTGACCAACGCTTTGCCTGTGATTACATTAAAGTTGCAACACCGTTCACCATGGATGAACGAGGGCACTCCTCAGCGTGCGACCTCACAGTTTCCCTGTCGCTCGTGTTTATTTGTTTGTTTTTAACTGTTTTTAAGTGTGCCTGCAGTGTTGTCATTATTGTTTTTAATTCATGAAGTGTGGGAGATCTGTCAGTGCTTCAGAGTTGTGGATTAAGGGGACAATCATGAAGCTTTTTGTACTTTTCTGCTTGGCAACGCTGTCGCTGGATCTTGCCTGTCATGTCGTGGACGGACATGACGTGTTTGTCTACCACCACTTCCTTCTGTCCTGCTGTCAAAAGTTCAATCTATTCGTGACAAAATAGATGAACTGGAAACATACGCCAAGTTTAAACGGGAAGTAAAAGATACCTGCCTTCTTTCCTTCACCGAAACATGGCTTGGTGATACAGATCAAGACTCTGAACTGATCTTAACTGGGTTTGGAAGCCCAATTCGTATGGACCGGTCTCCGGAGATCACCAGCAAAAGTCGAGGTGGAGGAGTTTGCTTCTACGTGAACTAGAGGTACTGTAACACTGTAGTGATCAGAGAGAAGATATGTACAACGGATGTGGAATTACTGTCTATCTCTCTACGCCCCTTTTATCTGCCTCGCGAATTCCAACAACTCTTTTACACACTAGTGTACATTCACCTGCGAGCGGACGCTTCTGCTGTGGCACAGCTGATCGGTGACATCACGCATAAGTTGGACTCCATCTGCCCTGAGGCACCCAAGTTTGTCCTTGGAGATTTTAATCATTGTAACTTAAAAAAAAACTTTGAGGACATATGAACAGTATGTGACTTGTCCTACCACACACAAGAACACTATACTGGATTTATGCTATGGCTCTGTAAGTGGGGCTTACAAATCCCTGCCTATGCCTTCCTTCGGTGCCTCTTACCACAGTAGTGTGTATCTCAAGCCTGTATACAAACCATCCTTCAGATGTCAGGAGCAGGAGGAGAGAACAGTGAAAATCTGGTCTGAGAACAGCATCTCCTCCCTCCAGGCTTGTTTTGAGTGTACAGACTGGCACTGTTTTTATGATGGGTGTGATGATATAAATTATCTTTCTGATATCATCTCATCATACATCACATTCTGCGTGGACTTGGTAATACCAACTAAAAAAGTGGTCACTTACCCAAATAACAAATCCTGGGTAACTAAAGAACTGAAAGCAGTGATAAATAAAAAGAAAAGAATTTTCTACTCAGGAGATCCCCTGGCGAAAAAAATTGTACAAAAACAAAATCGAGAGTCAGTATTGCAGTGGTGACCTCAGAGCAGCCTGGAGAGGAATAAAATCTATGGCATCACTTATTCAGTCATCTTGTGAGACCACACAGGCCATTCATATAAATGGTGTGGATGATGACAATCTGGTAAACTGTTTTAACTCATTTTTCTCTCGGTTTGAAAGATCTGATTTCTTAAGTGATATTTCCATGTTGCGGGAATCTTTGTCTTTGTCTTTGTCACCTCAGGATGATATTGTGATTAATCAGGAAAATGTCACAAATCTCCTTAAGAGAGTAAATATACATAAGGCTGCCGGCCCAGACTCTATTTGTGGACGCACTCTGCGCCACTGTGCTGACCAGCTCAGTGAAGTGTTTACATCACTTTTCATGATGTGTGTTGAGAGCGGCCAGATACCGACTATATGGAAGACATCTACCATAATCCCTGTTCAAAAAATCAATAATCCAAGGGACTTAAATGAGTTTAGGCCAGTCGCTTTAACATCCCTTGTGATGATAGTTTTTGAAAAATTAGTGAAAGCAGAAATTGTTTCTTTGATTAATGGCAAACTTGATCCTCTCCAATTTGCTTATCAGCCTGGGAACTGGTGTGATGATCACTTCCTGGATCTAAATGTGACCAAAACTAAGGAGTTAGTGATTGATTTCAGGAGGAATTGCCCTAAGCCAGTAACCAGCACCATCCATGGAGATGATGTTGAGATTGTGGAAACATATAAGTACCTAGGAACCATGTTTGACTCCAAACTTAAGTTCGACATAAACACAGAGTCAATTGTGAAAAGCGGTCAACAAAGGATATACTTGTTGTGTAAGATGAGTTCTTTTAATGTTTCTAAGAGCATTTTGTGTAGTTTTTATCATTCGTATATTGAAAGTCTTTTAACTTTTTCTTTTATTTGCTGGTTTTATGGACTGTCAGTAAAGGAGAAAAATAGTCTCAGCAGCATTGTGAAAGTTTGCTCAAAGATCATCGGAGTTCAGCTGATAGACCTGAACTCCCTCTGGAAGAAACGTGTAGTCCAGAAAGCCAGACAGGTCATGGGCCATCCTGACCATATACTAGGTCAGGAGTTTTGTAAATGCCCTCAGGACGGCGGTATCTTGCCCCCCCCCCCCCCCCAAGGAAAAGATATGCCAGTTCTTTTATTCCTTCAGCTATCAAGCTGTTAAATGTTGCTGATAGCAGCAATTAGGTAATATGAAAAATGTATTTAATTTTTATAATTTTCTTTGTTGTTCTTATGATTTGTTGGACTATGGCCCACGTGCGGTGTGAATACTGCTGCTGTCTCCACACTGCCACACTGCCTTGCTATCACTGACAGAGTGAAGGCTGAGGCTGAAGCTTGGGCTGGTACCTGGAAACCTGGGGCTGAGGCCGAAGCTTGGGCTGGTAGCTGGGAACCTGGGGCTGAGGCTCCGGGCGTCATGTTGCTGGAGGACACCCTGAACCCTTTCGATGTGGTCTGATGATAAGGTGGAATCTGCTGGGTCCATGACTGGCCAGATTGTACTGTCACGGAACGGGTTTCGGGCCCAAGTGCAGAACCACCACGACACGGGTAAAGCTTTTATCCGCTTTTTTAATCTTGAATTGGCAGGACCAGATTTACAGCCACACTCAAACACTCAGGCAAACAATGTCCAGTAAACAAAAGGCAAGACTCATGGTCAGGGACAAAAGGCTAAGGCAGTTACCGGGGAACAGGAGAACAGGCGTGGTTAGAGACAGGCAGGCTCAGCAACAGGAGATCAGTCCAAGATTTAGCTGGAGAATCTTGCATGAGGACTAACAATCTGGCAACCAGTGAGTATGGCAGAGCAGCTTACATAGTGCACTGATTGCAATGAGTCTCAGGTGTGTGATCAGGTGAGCAGGCAGGTGGGTGTGGCTGAGAGTGGAAAAGTACTGAGAGCACTGGTGAGCAGATGAGGAAACAATGGCAGCAGGTAAGAACTGTGACACTTTGACATACCAGCCTTGATTGAGAAACATAAAACATGATGCACTCTCAAACCAGTGTGCTTCCATAGATTCCCCTGACATCCTTGAGACCCTCCATACAGGACCTATATACCTCCAGACGGAGGAAACGGACAGGAAGCATCACTGCAGACCCTTCAGATCACGGACAACACCTATTCCAACTTTTCCCCTCTGGTTTGCGCTACAGATCACTGAACACCAAAAAAACAAGACATTAAACACTATCTTTCTTTCTTAAGCAAACCCATGTAATACTCCCCAGAACTACTCGTTTTCCTTGATTCAGTTCATTCCCAAGTCCTCCAGTAGGCTCACATGGCTTGATTCACCTGTCACCCTGGCTAATGCTCACCAACGCTAACCACATGCTCACTTTCCTGAAGAGACTTTATTTGGGGTATAATACGCCAGGGAGGGTTGACCTGCTCTTTATGTGCTCAGAACAAGACCTTCATCGCCCTCTCTGTGCACCATCTTAACATCCAAGTCAGAAAGTTTGGCTTTCATCTAGAATCATTCCATTGACAACCAACTCCAGAAAATGATCTCCCTGCTGTCTTGGGGGTACACAATAAAACCATCAAAAATGCAGATAGGTTATTAGATTCTCTGGATATTTTTCATTTAACAAAGGTAGTGTAAACAAATAAAATGATCATTTATCAAACACTATTTTTAAAACCATGCAGTATATTTTCCTTGCGAAGTATGTGACAGCTGCCTAAAACAGCAGCATCTGCCGTGGCAGGTAAACAGTAGCTAATCCTACCACTCCAAGCTGCCACTGCCACTCTTTGACCCGCATAGGAACAATTTCCATAGGAACGCAGCTGCAGAGGCACTCGTCATGTTGCCATGCCATGCAATGCCATGTTTCCTCAAATGTCTCATGAAATGTCTGTGTTTTGTGAAATGTTGTTGTGCTCTGACCCTCATGGCCACCATAGCTATAATTTACACATTTTACACATGGAAATATGTGATTGTGAAAGTAGCATGTTTTTATGCAATACAAGAACTAATGACTTAAGGCCAGATTTATCCTCGTGCAATCCATCTTCACAGAAAAGATTGAACACTACATCACTGTGGTAGAGATTGGCATCTGGACTGCCTTACAATACTGACTGGTACACCTCAACTAAATACATGCACAGCAAACAATTGCTTGGATCAGGAGTTAACTGCTTCCGATAGATATGCTTGATTTAAACCTTAAATTTCTTTAAAAAGCTCACATTTCAGGATAATTTGCTGTGTTTTAACAGAAAAAAATATGGCTAAACTGAAATATTAATCTCTTATTAAACGTTTTTGATTTATTTCAAGAAATTTTAATATTATCTAAAAATAGATTACAAATTATGTCATCAGTGGGTCATCATATACCGATTAAGCCCATGCCAGACTTCTCACTTTTTATAACTGCTTTTGTATTTTTCCAAATAAACGCACCCTGTGATGAACTCACTAAAAGTAAAACAGCATATAAACTAACCTTGTTTTACGCCCAAAATAGTTAATTCCCATTTCAAATTTTCACATGAAGCATGCTTTTTATGCTACTGTACCCTTTAAGACTACCTGTTAATAATCCTAATGAAAAAAAGTCATTGCAGTCAGTGTATTGCTTAGGCCATGCCACTCGTATGCAATCAGATGTATGTTACAGGATAAGAAAGCCTTGTGCTACAGCAGCCAGCCCCTCTTTGGGTAGCAATGAAGCTGTTATTGAACATATCACCGAGTCTTCCTGTATGAGACAATGTATCACATAAATGTTTTGCTCCTGCTTTAAATTTACACAACCAGAATTTGTAAGTCAACAATGATCAGAGCACCAAAAAAGTCTCATGTCAATCAGTATTTAATACCATGTACAAAAAGGAAAAATGTTCTCAACTGTACATATAAATACCAATTTCTGTTGTAGCAATGTTGATGCATTTATATGTCACAACATTATGCTTTCACTCTGTTCTTTGAATATTATTGTGAACTGAGTGTACATTTGGGATAACCACATACTTCACCATGACTTACACTGAACCTGTATAAAATGCATCAGTTTATGAACTGTAAAACGCTTATTTCAACATCACCTTGGCCTCTTGGGAACCTGGCTGCATTATCTGAAGACTGACAATGAGATTAACTGCTTTTCTAAACCAGGGGTAGAAAAAGGCATAGATCAGAGGATTAAAACTGGAGTTACAATAGAACAGCCAAATTGGACCTAATGTCTCTTCACCACCTGTGGTGTCCTGTCCTGTCATAGAAGGAATGTAGTATGGACACAGACAAAGTATAAACACAAGAAGGACAATACCAAGAGTTCTAGCAGCTCTCATCTCTGATTTCTTAACAGTCACAGTAATTGATTTGACAGCTGAAATTTGAGACCTCATGACACGTGCCTGTGACACAGCCACCACAAACACTCTCATATAAAGAACTATGATCACAGTAACAGGGCCAAAAAAGGTGAGAAGCAAGTCTACTGCCCCTGAAATGTAGTTTATGACAATTGTACATTCTTGGTAGCAGGAATTAGACAAATCTATTTGTGACAAGTCATCTTTAAGTATTAAAACGTTGTAGACAACAGAACAGATCCAACACAGAGACACACAGATTTTAACTCTGCTTGGTGTTACCATGGAAGAATAACGCAGAGGGTAACAAATAGCCACATAGCGGTCCATTGATATGAGCACCATGTTTCCAACAGAGGCAGAGGTGAGGATGAAGCTAGACAGGTACATAAGAGCACATGAGATTTTATCCTGAAACCAGCAGGACTGCAGCATGGTGATTGTAGGTGGCATCACTATAAGGCCCACCAGCAAGTCAGACACAGCCAGGGAGAGGAGGATGAGATTGGTGGGGGTCTGGAGCTGCCTGGAGGGGGAGATCAGGATTAGTGCCTCATATTCAGTGCAAATTGTATCAGCTCACAGCAATCATTGTGAGAAAACATACAGAATATGGAATTTTACTTTTGTAGACAGCAATGTGAAAACCAAACTCTACATAGCCTGCATGCCACATAAAGCTCCATAATTTCACTGAGCTACACAGTTTATGAACCAATTACTAGTGAAGTTTGGTGATATTATTAAGGAGATTTTCATCATGATTGCTGCAATTGTGACACATTTATTCACAAAAACACAATGAGAATAACATTTTCATTTACACATGAAAGTACTGAGATTTGTGGCTTGTCTTCAACTTTTAATAATACAGCTATATAGACGATGACTCAGAGAAAGAGTCGCTCTTGTTCGTATATAACAGCATAAAATGAACAAAGCTTCCAACCATGAATTAAACTCATACACATTATTAGCTGTTATATTTTAAGGAAAGTGTTTGTGCCTGAAGTGGGAGATGGAGATGATGACCAACAAGTTGAGTGTCACAGTGAGCAGAGCGATACAGGACAGCAGTGTTTTGATGAACATGACCTCGGGAGTAACAGGCATTGACCTGCAGGAGGTGTTGAGGGGAGAGATACAGAGATCAGCTGCTTCCACTGACTCCATCATCAGAGATAGTGACTGCGGATCTGAACAGAGAGCTGCTGAGGTGTAGCAGCCCTCTGATTCATTTGTTCACAAGATGAAATATTTATCTCTACATTTTAATTATTCCTATTGCCCATCATCTCTCTCCTCCCCTTCATCCACACGTCCTCCCATCAGCTTTTTTTTCTCCACAGTTTAGAATTGTCAAATACAAATATATCATTCAGTCCCCCACTCCATTGTTGTCCTCCCGACATCTATCACGCTCTTTCAAACAATCATGACTGTGATTGACCCTGTTCTCCGTCTTTGTAATTCTTTATCTAGTTATTAATTTGACTATATCTATCAGACATTGTATGATTTTACATTACTAATGATAAATTGAAACCCCAAAAATACATAAATAAAATAAGTGAAATAACTTGCTAATGCTTTTTAACATACTCAATTTAAAACAGTATCAATGCAATATAATTAATGTTTACTCAATCAACTTAATTGATTTTTGTACATATATACTTATTTTGAATTTGATGCAGCAACATGTTCCAAACAAGCTGGGACAAGACCAACAACAGACTGGAAATGTTGTGGAATGCTCCAAAAACACCTGTTTGGAACATTCCACAGGTAAACAGGTTCATTGGTAACAGGTGATAGTATCATGATTGGGTATGAAAGGGAAAGGCTCAGTCGTTCACAAGCAAGGAAGGAATGAGGTTCACCACTTTGTGAACACATTATTGTATGAAGAATTTTATAACATAGGCTTGGGAACACTTTGGAAATGTGTTGTCGATAAACACAGTTCATTTGCAAATTGTTGCACTCTACTTATGTTTTATACAGTGTCCCAATTTTTTGGAATCAGAGTTGTATTCTTGGATAGATGATGTTCTTGTGATGACCATCACAACAGCTCATCATGCTGTGATCATTTAAGCTGTGTCTTGAGACTGAGATATTGTTAATCATATAGTATATATCCTGTATGTAGAGATGGAAAGTGTCTTCATGGTTAAATTAAAGAACATCTTTAGGCTAGAGTTGCATTAAATGTCAATCAATCAACACCATTGGAGTGACATCATGCCATGGTGCCCTGATGTCCTAAGCAGTGTGAGTTTCAATAAAAATTCATTCATCTTCTATACCCCTGATTATCCCTTTCGGGGTTGGGGGGGGGCTGGAGCCTATCCCAGCTGTCAACGGGCGAGAGGCGGGGTACACCCTGAGTCAGTCGCCAGCCGACTGCAGGGCAACACACACACAAGCATTCACTCTCACATTCACATCTAGAGACAATTTAGAGTCACCAATTAACCCAATTAACCTAGTGAGCATGTTTTTAGTCTGTGGGAGGAAGCCCGGGAGTGCCCGGGAAGAACATGCAAACTTCACACAGGGCCCCCGCCTGACCCGGGGATCGAACCGGCAACCTTCTTGCTGTGAGGGATGCACACTACTACCTATGCACAAATGGAAAAATGTTCTTGTATATACACAAGGGGTGGCAAGAGGGCGGTGTCAGTGTCCATGGGAGGGTGGTGGGGCTGCTGGGGGACGGAGTTCAGCAGGGTAACAGCTCTGGGGAAGAAGCTGAACGGAGGCTCCTGAACCTCCTACCAGATGGCACGGGGGCAACCAGTCCATGGTTGGGGTGGGAGCTGTCTCTGCTGATGCTGCATGCCCTTTTTAGACACTGCTTGCACTGGGTTCCTCAGTGGCAGTTATCTGGGCATCAGTGATGTACTGGGCATTTTCACCACCCGTTGTAGAGCCTTCAGCTCGGAGGCTGTACAACTGCCATTCCATACTGAGATGCAGATGGTCAGGATGCGCTCAATGGTGCAGCGGTAAACTTCTTCGGTCTCCTCGGGAAGTAGATGTTAAGATCAAAGTATTTTTTTGTAGGACCCAAGGGACAGACTAATAGCACAGAAACGAAAGGAGCTGTTCAGAAACACAACGGTTTATTAACAAGAAACAAAATCCACAATGGCACAACCATGAACTAACGAAACCCAAAATTCAAAAACACAAAACCAGCCAAAAAACCAAAACCTCAACTACACCGTGGCGAGTGGGTAGGAATACAACACACAACAATACAAAAATAAACACGAGACAAAACAGACTATGACTAACCAGGTAGTGAAAACTGAGATGAGCTCACAGGCGACTAGGTAACAAGAAGCACTAGGATACAACAAGACAAGGAATGGCTGGAAAGTTTCGCATGAAGCTCAAACAGTCTGGCAGCGAGACTAATCCGCCACGCTGCTTAAATGCAGGGAGAAATCAGTGGATGAGCTTCAGATGCGCCGCAGTCAGAGCCATGCACAGGAACATAGTCGTGGGTGAAGAGGAAGTAGAGGAGTGGGCTCAGCACACGCCTTGTGGGACGCTGGTGTTCAGGGTCAGGGTGGCAGAGGTGTGGTTGTCTAACCTAATAGACTGGGGCTGTTGGTCAGGAAGTCCAGGGTCCAGTTGCAGACGAAGGTGCTGATGCAGAGGTCACTGAATTTGTTGACCAGCTTGGAGGGGATGACTGTGTTAAATGCTGACCTGAAGTTGGTGAACAGCATCCTTGCATAGGTGTTGTTGTTCTCCAGGTGTGTCAGGGTGGAGTGCAGTGCCATGGAGATGGCATCCTCCGTCGACCTGTTTGGTCGGTAGGCAAACTGATGAGGGTCCAGTGTGGGGGAAAGACAGCATTTGAGGTGGGCCAAGACCAGCCTCTCAAAACACTTGGTGATGATGAGGGTGAGTGCGGCGGGGCGGAAGTCATTAAGACCCACTGCAGCTGACTGCTTCAGTACCGGCATGGTGGTGGTCTTGAGGCTCGTGGGGACTTCTGCCTCGGCCAGTGACAGGGTGAAGATGTCAGTGAAGATCCCAGCCAGCTGTTCTGCACAGGCCTTAAGCACGTGGCCGGGTGTGCCATCAGGGCCAGCAGCCTTATGGATGTTCACCCTCATAAGTGAAGAGCATTAGCGGCTGTTCATCTGGGTGGGGAGCAGTTTTGGTGGCTGGTGCGTGTTGCCCCAATCGAAGCGAGTGTAGAGGTTGTTGAGCTCATTGAGGAGGGAGGCATTTCTGGTTGGTGGGGCTGTCTTTTTTGGCTGTGAAGGCATGGATGCCCTGCCACATGCGGCAGGGGTCGGCGTTGTTGTGGAAGTGCTCCTCAATCTGTAGCTTGTGAGTGGGTTTAGCTTCCCTGATGCCCCTCTTCAGGTTAGCTCTGGATGAGCTGTAGGCCACTGCGTCACCAGATCTGAAGGCAGCATCACATTCCTTTAGTAGGAGGTCGACCTTACTGTTCATCCAAGGCTGCTGTTTGGGCAAAGTTCTTATCTGTTTGTGGGTGGTGACATTGTCAACACATGTGTTGATGTAATCCAGAACGAAGGAGGCATATGAGTCAGTGTCTATGGATCCTGAGTCCAGCGTGGCCCGGGTGGCGAACAAACTCCAGTCTGTGTGTTGGAACTGGTGCTGGAGTGTGGTGTCTACTCCCTCTGGCCTTACTTTAGCAGTCCTCACTGACAGCTTCACACTGATGAGTGGTGTGTATTTGGGGAGTAAGAACAATGAGAGGTGATCAGACTGTCCCAGGTGGGGAAGGAGGTGGCTTTGTCAGCCTCAGGAATGTTTGTATAAACATGGTTCAGGGTTTTGTCTTCTCTGGTGGGGCAGGAGACATTCTGGTGAAATTTGGGGAGAACAGTCCTGAAGGTTGGAGTGGTTGAAGTCTCCAGCAACAATAAAGGCTCCATCAGGATGTGCAGTTTGTTGTTTGTGGATAGCAGCATACAGTTCTGTCATTGCTAGTTTAGCATTAGCATCCGGGGGATATAAGCAGTATAAACAGTTATCACAGTGGATGTGAACTCTCTAGGCAGATAAAAAGACCTGCACTTGATCATCAAATATTCCAGATTAGCAGAACAGTGGCTTCCAGTGATGAGAGTCTGTACACCAAGTTTTGTTCACGTAGATACACAGTCCTCCACCCCTGATCTTACCAGAGTGCTCTGCCTCTCTGAAGATGCGGCGTCCTTGCAGCTCTATCACGTTGTCTGGGATGCCGTTGCTAAGCCACGTTTCAGTGAAAATCATGACATTGCAGTCCATAAACATTCTCTGTGATGTGATCCAAAGTCGTAGTAGTTGAAGTCCATTTCGTTCAGCAAAGACCGAACATTGGCAAGGAAGATACTGGGTAGCAGTAGCCGGCATGGGGTTAGCCGTAGCATCATCCGTAGACCTCTGTGCTTCTCTCTCCTTTGTTTACAATCTCGAGTCAATGGTGCTTCCAGTCAGTGTAGCTGAGTCGCTCTGCCTCGCTGTCCTGGTGATCTCTTGGGGAAGTTGAAGTTTGTCAAATACACTGCTTGTGTATCGAAATCTTAAATTCAGAAGTTGCTGTCTGATGTAGGAAGTGTTTGAAAAGCTGTAATGAGCAAACCGGCTCGAAATCTGTATGAAAATAATAATTATATCGCGAATTCTAGCAAGACACTGAGCCTTGCATTGTGCTTGCGTCGCCATCTTGATTGAATGGGACCCAAATGGGACATGACACCCGACTCAGGAATAACTGATGTATAAAGAAGTTTCACTAGCATGTATGAAAATACATCATTTGCATCATCATCAAACAACATGTTGCAGAAGGGAGTTGAACTCGGAGTTTGGGGTGCTGATAACTGTCACTGGGGTCATGTAACCAAACACCACCTCAGAGAAGCGCTCCACATCATCATGAGTGAGGTGCTGTAGGAATTAGATGACTTACTTATCCCAGGAATCAGTCTACGAATCGTAAAAGTCTTTGTGGCCCTTTCTCACACTAAGGTGAGAAAGAGGACAAAAGGACATTCAATGAAGGAAACAGGATGAAGGGGGAAGTTTAAGGTGCGATTATGGTATAGTATGAACCCAAATGGTCAACCAGTTGTCCTTTTTATTGCTAAACGGTATAAAAGCCAAGATATTGTGGAGATCTGCAGAGAACACTCTGCATGAGTCTTCCCTCCATGCTGCATGTATTAAAGAGACCTGATGCATCACACCGAGTCTGTAATTCTTCAGAGAATTAGCAACTTTCAACAAGCAACAAGGAGAATTTCCCTTACACAGACAACAGACAAAATGTTAAAAACTTAACAGCCAACCAACCCCTTTGCTCGATACTGGTCACCAGATCAAGTCCTCTGAGGTGCATGTCTCTTTGTGTGACTGAGCCCTGGTAAAGCTCAATGTGCAGCTGGTCATAACGTGGCTTCAGATAGTCAGCTGATACAGGAGCTAATCCATGCCTGAAGGAACATACAAGCAGACTGTACTCATAATCAATAAACACAGTATTAGTTAACACAATACACACAAGGTACTTGAGGGGTGAGAGATCAGGCAACGCTTTGATCATCACTTGCACAAATATTCACATTTGAGAAGTTACAACCATTGAATATTTTGCCTCATTAAACAACTGAAACAATGTATGACTAAAACTGCTGATTATGTTTCTGTAGTGGATTCATCAATAAATTGAGTGATCTGTCACATTGTGCCACACATTGATATCAGAAGAAAACTGCAGTTTTAATCACATGCCCACCCCTGAATGAGTAACAGTGAGTACTCAGTCACATCTTTGATTTCTAATCATATATACATCTTTTTTTTATTATGGCACCATTGATGTCCACTCCAACCAGCAGTTCAATCTCACGGTGAAACTTGAGTTTTTGAGAAGGCTGCACTCACTGCAGCCCAAGCCCACCACCAAAGGAGACATGCCACACATACACCTGGACAACAGTCTTATTTCATGTAAAAGTTATCACGTCAAGTAACCCAAACCACAATGAAGGACAATTTCAGCTCATGTCTTGATTTGGGACGGCAAGATCAAAGAGTGCAGCAACTCTCTTATTCAACATGCTGGCAGTGACCTATGGTTGTGTTAAAATGTATGTTTTCCATGATTTTTTTCTCTTAAACCTCTTTTTGGATACTTAAAAAGCAGCTCTAATTCTTATTGAGAATATAAAGACGAATTTTTGGATCACAAAGTGACGAATGCCCAAGAGAATATGATCTTCCCTGCACTGAGAAAATCATGTCATCATACAACAAATAATGAGCAGTATTGCATGGCAGCCTGTTCACACCTTGATAGATAATGATGTCTACAACCACAGGGAGCATGCCTCCAATCAAAGGTGTTAAGAAAACAAATTTTAACATAAACACATCATGCATATCTCCTCATTAAAAACATGATGCAATAGTTCGGAAACAGGGAAAGTTGTATCCCCAAAGCAGTATGGGCTACTTAGTATTTCAGCCACATATTCTAAAATCGGGTTACAAAGTCAAAATCATGGATCAATGCAAAGGAAGTGGACAACAGACCACAGTGAACATGAGCCAGAAATTTTAGTTTGTAACTTACAGTACAGACATAACACTTGACTGCTATGGCTCAGTTCATTTTGATTACTGAAATGTTTTTTCTATTATTTTTAATTTCCCATAGCCAAGAGTAAAGTTTGCTGTTCTTTTTTTTCTGGTGAGTTACAATAACCACAACCAATGCACCGGAAAACAGGGAACAGCAGAAAGCAGCATGAAGACCAGTGACAATATTATGGTGATCACCTTTTTTATATCTTTAATGAGATGAAGATCGTGAAAAGGAGTGTAATGCTGCTGGATATTCAATCCGATATCAGACAATGCTAACATCCAAAACTTAAATGAGCGTCATCTAAAGGGGTGAAAATTAGTCCGTCTGTCCATCTGGGTGTTGTGTTTCCATCACTGCAAATAAATAGAATGCCATTTCACTCAGATTTCTGCTGATTTCTCAGCACTGAGTCTGTGATAATCAAAGTCACCTCAAGTCTTCTAGAGTGCCTTGAGCATTGGGTCAGCATATCAGGAACTGCAACGCTTCGCCTCTTTCCTGGAGAGGAGACAGTTTTTAGTTTTATTTAGTGGATCACTGTTGTCTATTTACCTGCTTAGCTGTCTTCTATTTTCTGTCTACATTACCCCCTTCATCATATTATGCAAAAACACAGAGTGTCATATCACTGCTGTGCTGACAACACACAGCTGGACCTCCCTTTGAGACCTGGTGGACCTGATTGCCTAAATGATAAAGTTTTGGATGGCTCGTGACTCATTAAACATAAATGAGAGTAAGATGGAAATTCTTATTTTTTAATCTCCAGGTCTTGGTAAAATCTAGCCTGTGGCCTTGGACCACTGTGCGACTGTCTTGGCATTTTAATTGATAAACATTATCCATGCTTTTACTTCTTTTGGATTATTGCAATGCACTATATTTCGGGCTTCACATGATTAACTTGAGCCAAAATCCAACCATCTGAAGTAGCAGTGAGAGGACACACAAGCTTTTCTGAGGTTATTCTACAATGGAGGGCTAAATTTCTAACCAAAAGCAGTCATCTGCACCACAGTCAGCAGAACAAGGAGAGGTAATTGAAGCTGATTGTAACAAAGGGTTGCTTAGACTAGCATTCTAGGATGAGATGGGACCAAAGAGACAGTCTGGCTCACCCCCACTGCTACTGCTGAGCTATTCCTTGGCTGATCAGAGCTTTCTGAATTGTTGCTGAACCAGCACATGATTCTCGGTCTGGTGTAAATAAGTGAACTAAATGAGAAGAAAAAAATGCATGAAAAATGAGAAAGCCATCCAAAAAACTTATTACAGGTCTGCTTGGGTAAATTTTATGTTCAGGACAGATGAATAAAATCTGCAATACCACTGTAGCACAAGGCTAGGGGTTGTAGCCCGCTAGGAGATGCAGAAGAATTGCAGTTTGTTTCTGTGAAACTTGTATAAGAAAATTAGAGAAAAAGAAAAAAGGGCTGTTGATAAAGCCTTGACACAGAGGAGTAAACAGACTGGCAGGGGAGATAACCTGGGAGTACGGCTCGGCATTGACTGAGCCATAATCGTTTTTAGTTAAAAGGTCCTATCTCATTGTGAGTTGGGGCAAATTAACAAAAAAGACCTAGATATCATAATATTATAAGGAAAATAGGAGTAGTACCTGTGAACCTTCTGAAATAAACTCAGACGCCCGCTCTAAAACAGACTCATTTAATAATAGTTGGAGACTTCCAACAGAAACCAAATAAATAAATGTAGAAAAACTGAGATGGCAAGCATTGAGAAATGAGAAGAGGAACAGTTTTTTGTTTTGTTTTTGCGTATTTGTCTGCTTTGGTATTTGTAATATTGCTTGTCATGCGGTCTCAAATTTCAGCTGTCAAATCAATGACTGTGACTGTTAAAAAAACAGACATGAGAGCTGCTAAAACTCTTGGTATTAAACTTCTTGTGTTTATACTTTGTATGTGTCCATACTACGTGGTGGACTCGTTTGTGGTCATATTGAGACATTAGCAGATTGTTGAGGACTTCACGGTGCACAAGGCCTCAGAGGACAACATGTTGTATCTTTTTTTGTTGAGAGCACTTTAAGTTCATTGCTGATTGATTGCTTCATTATTATTTGGATTAAAAAGATAAATAGTAAACAGTTTAAAAATACAGTTAAAAACGTGATTATTTTGGAGCTAACGTTAATGTTGTTTTTCTGAATGGCCAGTAGGTGTCGTTCGGTGTTCACAGAAACAGGGAGAAAAAAGAAACTTTTTTTAGAACAGTAGAAGAAGAAATCAAAAAAGAAGCTACTGAAAGCAATGTGTCATGTCTACCTTTTATTTCTTTCATATAAAACGTATAAAGACCGTTCAGCCTCCGGCTTCGTCATTTTTTACACCTTTTTTGAAGCTGCAGCTAATTCAATCCCACACAACATTCAGATAGGTGTGTAAAAATGGTGACGCTGTCTTTGCTTTAATATATGTGTTTGTGGCTGCAGCTACTGTCAGGTTTATATTGTTTATCCATCTCTGTGTTGTCTGCATTGATGGCGTTTTATTCTGCGGTGTAAGTGGCAATTATTTCATTTTTGAATCCTTGCTTGTGAACGACTGAGCCTTTCCAGGATGCCCCTTTCATACACAATCATGATACTATCACCTGTTACCAATGAACCTGTTTACCTGTGGAATGTTCCAAACAGGTGTTTTTGGAGCATTCCACAACTTTCCTAGTCTTTAGTTGCTCCTGTCCCAAAATGTGAAATGTGTTGCTGCATCAAATTCAGTATAAGTATATATTTACAAAAATCAATGAAGTTGATGAGATAAAACATGAAATACATTGTGTTGATTGTGTTTTAAATTGAGTATACACTGTGTGCACAATTATTAGGCAAGTTGTATTTATGAGGATTAATTTTATTATTGAACAACTACAGTGCTCTTGGTCAATCCAAAATGCTAATAAACCTCAAACTTCAATATTTAAGAAAGTAAAAGTGAGGTTTTGGCTTTCTTAGGAGAAAATCTATGTGTGCACAATTATTGGACAACTATTAGTGTGCAGAATTATTTTGCAACTAAATGAAAAATGAAAATTTTCACATCTCAATTGCTTATTTTCATCTATTAAAGTGAGAATAATAAACAAACAACTCAAAATCTACAAACAAACATTTCTGACATTTCAAAAAAAAAATCAGTGACCAATATAGCCACCCTTCTTTTCAATAATGGTCATAAGCCTTCCATTCATGGAGTCTGTCAGTTTCTTGATCTGTTGACAATCAACTTTTTGTGCAGCAGCAACCACAGCCTCCCAGACACTGTTCAGAGAGGTGTACTGTTTTCCTTCCCTGTAAATCTCCCATTTAAGAAGGGCCCACAAGTTCTCAATAGGGTTTAGGTCAGGTGAGGAAGGGGGCCATGTCATTATTATCTTTAAGGCCTTTACTGGCGAGCCACACAGTGGAGTACTTCGACGCATGCGATGGAGCATTGTCCTGCATAAAAATCATGGTCCTCTTGAAAGATGCAGACTTTTTCCTGTACCACTGCTTGAAGAAAGTGTCTTCTAAAAACTGGCAGTAGGTTTGGGAGTTCATTTTGAGTCTATCTTGAACCAGAAAAGGTCCAACTAGCTCATCTTTAATAATACCAGCCCACACCAGTACCCCACCTCCCACGTCTGAGTCGAAGTGGAGCTCTGTGCCCGTTACTGATCCAGCCACGGGCCCATCCATCTGGTCCGTCAAGAGTCACTCTCATCTCATCAGTCCATAAAACCTTTGAAAAATCTGTCTTCAGGTATTTCTTGGCCCAGTCTTGACGTTTCAAGACGTTTCCTTGGCCATGTCTCTGAGCACTGAACACCTTGTACTTCTGGACACTCCAGGTAGGTTGCAGTTCTGGAATATCACAGCACTGGAGGATAATGGGTTCCTGGTAGCTTTATGTTTGATTCTTCTCAAATCTTTTGCAGTTAATTTGCCTCTTTTTTTCTCAACACGTTTCTTGCGACACTGTTGACTATTTGCAACAAAACGTTTGATGGTTCTGTGATCACGCCCCAATATCTTGGCAATTTCAAGATTACTGCATCCCTCTGAAAGACTTTTTGCAATTTTTGACCTTTCAGAGTCAGTTAAATCTCTTTTTTGGCCCATTTTGCCTGAGGAAGAGAAGCTGCTTAATAATTATGCACACCTTGATATAGGCTGTTGATCTCCTTAGGTCACACCCTCCCTCGTTAGACAAATGATATGCTTAAATCCAATAAGCATTCAAGTTTATACAGCTTGGAGTTGGAGAATATGCACAAAAATGATGATATGGTCAAAATACTCACTTGCCTAATAATTGTGCACACAGTGTATGTTAAAAGGGATTATCAAATCAGCACATTGTATTTTATTTGTGTTTTACACAGTGTCCCAACTTTTTTTGGAATTGGAGTTTCAATTTATCATTGGTAATGAAAAATCGTACAATGTCTGTTCAACAATAGGACTAGATGTTCCAATCCCTTAAGGCCATATACTTCACACTGAAGAGGGGAGAAGGCTCTCCACTCCACCAGGTTGCAGGAGAGCGTACTCAGCTGAGTGCGGGGGGATTACCGGCTTCATAGGGGTCGTCAGGTGGGCACCCCCCTTCATCAGTGTTTCGATGACTAGCCCCCGACACCTCCAGAGGGCTCATCGGCACCACCTGGCGTCCCAGGTGTGCCCCCCTCTGCACTGGGTCCCCTGCTTACTCAGCTGCTACCGCTGTTGCCTTGTAGCCCAGGAGCTGTCTTTTCTCTTGATCCAGAGCCAGCGACTGGATTGCTCTGCAGCACTGGAAAGGGAGTTGATGGTCTGTCGCAGAGCTTGGCCTCGGATGCCCAGATCTTTCAGCAGCCTGGTTGTTGATCTGCCCACAAACCCTCTGCAGCCAACCTCAACGGGGTAGACCTTGGTCTTCCATCCGTGCTGTTCTGCGTCCGCTGCCAGCTCAGAGTATTTCAGGTTCTTCCGTTCATAGGCCTCCCCGACGGCATCTTCCCAGGGCACAGTCAGTTCGACTATGAAAGCAGCGCGGAGGGAGGAGGACCAGAGCACTAGGTCGGGCCTGAGGTTTGTTGCGGCGATCTCCACAGGGAAGCAGAGGCTATGGTCCAGGTCTACTAGCATCCTCCAGTCCCGTGCTGCGGCCAGCTGTCCAGGATGTGAGTTGGGTGTCTGAGCTCTGTTTGGTGATTTGCCAGCCCTGATGAAAGCTACAGAGGGTGTAGGTTGGTGAAGTGGAGCAGGTAGGGCATTGATGGAGGTCCTTTCAGCCTCTAAGCTGCTCGCCAGACATCTCAACACCTGGTTGTGCCGCCAGGTGTAACAGCCTTGCAGTAGGCTTGTCTTGCAACCAACCAGGATATGTCTCAGGCTGGCTGGAGATGGACACAGGGGGCACGTGGGATCTTCTCCATACCACTGGCTGAGGTTGGTGGGAGATGGGAGAACATCGTAAACAGATCGAATAAGGAAGCTGGTTCAATGTGCCTCCATTCCCCACAGCTCCTTCCACGAGAGTCTCCTCTTCTCAACCTCCTCCCACTGCATCCATTGGCCCTGTTTTGCATGCGCGACTGCTTTGGTACATCTCGTTACCTGCTCTTGCCGGCGCACTTCTTCAACCACCAGCCCTCGGCGCTGTGCAGGGGTTGCTTTCAACCAGGATGGTCTGCTCTCCCCGGTTCCAAGGCCTCCTCTCCCCAGCTGCGTACAACCCACGATCTCCTGGTGTTTGAGAGCAGCCATTGCTTGCTCAGTCGCAGCAGCTGAAGACCACTTCCTTCCAGCCAACAAGATGGGGATGGTTTGGGCCACCACGGGATCTCGGGACTCTGCAATAGTCATTTCCAGTCTCACCTTGGAGCATTTAAATTCCTCTGTGAGACCGGACACTGGTAGCTCCAGAACTCCTTTCCCATACAGTGCTGTGTTGGTGATGCACCTGGGGAGGCCAAGCCATTTTTTGGCAAAGGAGCTGACCAGCCATTCCAACTTGTCAACCTTGGAAAGTGGGATATTGTAGATGGTCAAGGGCCACATAAGGCGTGGGAAGAGGCCAAACTGGAGGCACCAGAGCTTTAACCTGCCGGGCAGTAATGAGTTGTCGATGGTCTTTAGGCTGCTGATGGCGTCCTCCCTAATTTGGTCCACCTGAGTTGTGTCTCTGAGGGAAGCATCGTACCAGCGTCCAAGGCTCTTGATGGGCTTCTCTGCCACAGTTGGTATGGGCTCCCTACTGATGTAAAAACGGTGTTCTGCTAGCTTCCCTTTCACAACTGAAATACTCCTGGACTTGCTGGGCTTAACCTTCATCCGGGCCCACTTGATGTTGTCCTGCAGCTTCCCCAGGAGTTGCCTGGTGCAGGCCTTGGTGGTGGTGAGAGTGGTAAGGTCATCCATAAATGCCCTGATGGGAGGAAGCCTAAGACCAGGTTTCAAAAGCTCCCCTCCGACCACCCATCGTGAGGCACGGATGATGACCTCCATGGCCATGGTAAATGCTAATGGGGAGATGGTACATCCGGCCATAATTCCTACCCCCAGGGGCTGCCATGCTGTAATAAAGTCCTCTGTGGACAGGCAGAGTTGAATATCCTGGAAGTAGGCTTGGACAAGGTTGGCCATGGCTTCCGGTATTCCGAAGTAGGTAAAAGCAGTCCATAGGAGGTTATGTGGGACGGATCCGAAGGCATTCTCGAGATGTAGAAACACGACATGAAGGTCTGTTCCTTCCTTCTTGGCAGCCTGGATTTGGTGCCATATCTGATAGATATAGTCGAAGCAATAACTAAATAAAGAATTACAAAGATGGAGAACAAGGTGCGAGAGATGTCGATCACAGTCATGATTGTTTGAAAGAGAATGATAGATGTAGGGAGGACAACAATGGAGTGGGGGACTGAATGATATATTTGTATTTGACGTTGCTAAGCTGTGGAAAAAACAAGCTGTTGGGAGGACACACAGTATGTGGAGAAGATGAAGGGGAGGAGAGAGATGATAGGCAATAGGAATGACGAAATGTAGAAGAGATAAATATCTCATCTCATGAAAAGGTGATTCAGAGGGCTGCTACACCTCAGCAGCTCTCTGTTCAGATCCACAGTCACTATCTCTGATGATGGAGTCAGTGGAAGCAGCTGATCTCTGTATCCCTCCCCTCAACACCTCCTGCAGGTCAATGTCTGTGACTCCCAAGGTCATGTTCATCAAAACACTGCTGTCCTGTATCACTCTGCTCACTGTGACACTCAACTTGTTGGTCATCATCTCCATCTCCCACTTCAGGCACAGACACTGTTCTTGAAATATAACAGCAAATATTATGTATGAGGTAAATTATTGGATGGAGGCTTTATTTCTTTTATGCTGTTATACAACTCTTTCTCTGAGTCATCGTCTATATGGCTGTATTATTAAAAGTCGAAGACAAGCCAGAGATGTCAGTACTTTCACGTGTAAATGAAAATGTTATTCTCATTTGATTTTATGTTTAAATGTGTCACAATGCAAGGATTCATGATGAAAATCTACTTAATAGTATCACCAAACTACAGTAGTAATTGGTTCATAAACTGTGTAGATCAGTGATATTATAGAGCTTTATGTGGCATGTAGGCTGTGTAGAGTTTGGTTTTCACATTGTTGTGTCTATCAACTGTCCTCTAAACTCATTTGCACTGAATATGAGGCACTAATCATAATCTCCCCTTCCAGGCAGCTCCAGACCCCCACCAATCTCATCCTCCTCTCCCTGGCTGTGTCTGACTTGCTGGTGGGCCTTACAGTGATGCCATCTGCAATCACCATGCTGCAGTCCTGCTGGTTTCAGGATAAAATCTCATGTGCTCTTATGTACCTGTCTAGCTTCATCATAATCTCTGCCTCTGTTGGGAGCATGGTGCTCATATCAATGGACCGCTATGTGGCTATTTGTTACCCTCTGCGTTATTCTTCCATGGTAACACCAAGCAGAGTTAAAACCTGTGTGTCTCTGTGTTGGACCTGTTCTGTTATCTACAATGTTATAATACTGAAAGATTTCTTGTCACAAATATATTTGTCTAATTCCTGCTACCAAGAATGTACAATTGTCATAAACTACATTTCAGGGGCAGTAGACTTGCTTCTCACCTTTTTCGGCCCTGTTACTGTGATCATAGTTCTCTATATGAGAGTGTTTGTGGTGGCTGTGTCACAGGCACGTGTCATGAGGTCTCAAATTTCAGCTGTCAAAACAATTACTGTGACTGTTAAGAAATCAGAGATGAGAGCTGCTAGAACTCTTGGTATTATCCTTCTTGTGTTTATACTTTGTCTGTGTCCATACTACATTCCTTCTCTAACAGGACAGGACACCACAGATAGTGAAGAGTCATCAGCTCAACGTTGGCTGTTCTATTGTAACTCCAGTTTCAATCCTCTGATCTATGCCTTTTTCTACCCCTGGTTTAGAAAAGCAGTTAAACTGATTGTCAGCCTTCAGATACTGCAGCCAGGTTCCAGAGAGGCCAAGATCATGTTGAACTAAGAAATATAATATACAGAAACTGACCAAACATAGGACAAAATAAGAGAGAAATACATTCAGGATCTAAACCACTATACTCTGAAACAACCATTATCAGGGAAGATGGAGGTATAACACTCTCGATTTGGAGAAGCTGTTGAATATTCAGTTGTGCACGAGTAGTCTTGTATTGGATTGATAGATCATGTGGCATAATTTGGTTTAAAAGCCTAATTTGTTTAAAAAGCTTAACAGAGTAGATGCCAAAATTGAATTAATTACGGTCTATGTTCACAATAATTATTATCTGTGCTGCTGTGTTCTATCCAGAGTACACAAAACCCAGACAGAAGGCATGATTTGGAACAGAAGAGTCTCTCTTATCCACAAGCTTGTTGTCAGAACAAACAAAATTTGTACTTTATTTTTATCGTCAAGTTGTCAAATCAAATATGATGCTGAAAAACATTGCTGTGAACACTGTTGCTGGAACATAAAAGATCAATTGATTATTTTCACAACGTGACCGTAGACTGACAACATCTACGAATAAATTGTCATGTTGAATTGATAATTTGTGCTTTGTTTTTCTTCCCTGTCACCTGCAGGACTTTATATCAATGTGTCCGTAAATAACACACTCAGCACACTCTTAATGTTTCACCAGATTTTTTTATTCTTTCTTTTCATGGATTGTTAACAAAGGACTGTCAGTGTTTACAAGATGATGACTGACATATTACATCATAAAGAAAACAAACCTTATGGTTTTAAAAATATCAGTAAGTTCTTTGTATGTCCAGAGAGAGCAGCCCTCTTCCACAGAGTCAACATATTGCACCACCATGTTCAACATTAGCCCAGAACAGAAAAAAGGCCATTCAGATTTTTGACATTCTAAGCAGCCACTGTAGGAGAGGGTGAGGTGAGGGGAATTCAGTTGCTTTCAATTTGCAACCTAACCACTAGATTACCACTAAATCGAAGCACACATTTTCTTTGCACATACTGTGTTTCCCCCTTGAATTCCCTCAAGATCATTCAAATGTAGAAAACAATTTTTTCAGGTGGGCGACACGGTGGCGCAGCAGGTAGTGCGCGTACCTCACAGCAAGAAGGTTGCCGGGTTCGATCCCCGGGTTGGGCGGGGCCTTTCTGTGCGAAGTTTGCATGTTCTTCCCGTGCTTGCGTGGGTTCTCTCCGGGCACTCCGGCTTCCTCCCACAGACCAAAAACATGCTCATTAGGTTAACTGGTTACTCTAAGATTGCCCTTCGGTGTGAGAGTGAATGTTTGTCTGTCTCTATATGTTGCCCTGCGATCGACTGGTGACCGGTCCAGGGCGTACCCCGCCTCTCGCCCGTTGACGGCTGGGATAGGCTCCAGCCCCCTGCAACCCTGAAAGGGATAAGGCAGTATAGAAGATGAATGAATGAATTTTTTCAGGTATAAGGTTGGTCTATGATTTTTTCACAATGATTGGGGTGCTAGTTATTGAAGTTTCAGATATCATGAAGAGTTGTTTGATATACTGTACAGATACTGTACTGATACTGTACAGATACTATATGGTGGAGAAAACATTCATAGTACTGACCATCAATTTGACTGTTTTATGTGAATTTGCATACATCTGCATTTAATGTTTATTTTCATTATTGAGCAATCTTTTTTTTCATATTAGGTCACTAATTTAGTTTTTGAAATGTCAAGAAGAAAGTGAAAAATGTCCATCCTATGATCTGTTGGTCAAACAGTCCAAAGATATTTCTGGAAAACAATGACAACAGGAAAATGATGGTCGGTACGATCAGACGTCGCTGTTGCCACCAGGATGGACACAGCATGTAAATGAAGTGCTATGAACATTTCCTCCACCATATCATATATTTCCCAATATCCATACAGTATATCAGAGTACAGACCCATTCAGTGTTTCTCAAGCATGCTCACTGGCATTTTAAACTGAGCTGACCTCTCATGACTATAGTCAGTAGTGGTATTCTATGTAACCAGCTGTAGTTAGTTGATCGTCAGATAATAGCTGGTTAGATTCCAAATGCAGGTAGCTAATGTGAGCAATATTTCACTAGCTGACACAGACGGTCATTGGGCCTGCATTTAATTCAAATTAATTGCAGTTATTGCCGTTTAGTTTATCTTTGGATCAGTGGCGTCGTTAGGCCTATTTTAGGGGGGCTGAAGCCCCCAAAAAATATTCTTCAGCCCCTGTAAATAATTTGGTGTTGTTTTTTTTAAAATAAAACTTTTAAAATAAAAATAATATTTTGTTCTTTACATAGTTTAATGTGCTGACAACAAAATCACACAAAAAATATCAATGGAAATCAAATTTATTAACCCATGGAGGTCTGGATTTGGAGTCACACTCAAAATTAAAGCGGAAAAACACACTACAGGCTGATCCAACTTTGATGTAATGTCCTTAAAACATGTCAAAATGAGGCTTAGTAGTGTGTGTGGCCTCCACGTGCCTGTATGACCTCCCTAGAACTCCTGGGCATGCTCCTGATGAGGTGGCGGATGGCCTCCTGAGGGATCTCCTCCCAGACCTGGACTAAAGCATCTGCCAACTCCTGGACAGTCTGTGGTGCAACGTGGCGTTGGTGGATGGAGCGAGACATGATGTCCCAGATGTGCTCAATTGGATTCAGGTCTGGGGAACAGGCAGGCCAGTCCATAGCATCAATGTGTAGCGCACTTGCTCTCGGCTGTCTACTAAAGAGCAAGGCCCTGGGTTCTTATAAATGTAAATGAACTCTCAACACCCAAAGAGTAAAATATGAAGTATTTATATAAAAATATGTTTGAAGAAATAAGATAAAATGAAAATAAATTGGACCAGCAGAATAGGCAATCACCAAATAAAATCAATATAGGCTATATGTGGGCCCACTTACAAAATAAATTCACCTAAAGCCGGCAATACGAATATCTAACCAAAAGTAAATAAAGTTCAGGCCTGAATGTCCGGCGAGGGTCGAGGGTCTCCAATCTTCAGCTCCTCGCTCCCTTCGAATATGAAACACTCCTCGGAAAAGCCATCCAAACTCTCAAGCAAAGGTATCCTCTCCTTCCGTCGGAAGACAGCAGCAGGACCTCTCCAGCGTGGCGCTCACTTCTCCCCTTGTGGTCCAAGCGGGACGAGTACACGCTCTGCACCTGATGCGTTGAAGGCCTGGCTAGGCTAACCAGGCTAACTGCAAAAGGCTCCTCTTTGATCGTCAGACCGACGACACAGCACCTTACGTTGCACACACACAGAGTCCGTCTCCTCGACGTCGGACAGACAGTCTAACTTCCTCTTTTGTGTGTCCAGCGCACCTTAACCAACCTTAACTCTAACAGTCTCCGCTCTGCTCTTTGCTTCTCTCCATCTCGCTTTTTTCCGGCTCGTCTCTTCTCCCTTCTTCACCTGTCGCTCTCCACCAGACCAATCATTGCCCCCTGCTGGATACTTCAGTGCACAACAGGCATTTAACGAAAAAAAACAGCATTCTTCTAACTATAAACATAGTAATTTTTTTTGTTTACAACACATACAACTAAAAACACTTTCCAGCTGTACAAAACACAAATTTGTCAACATAACACATGACACAACAAAGAACAAAAAATAATAACATTCATAAACCCCAGTCCATTTAACCTTCTTACATTTTTTTTTTCACTGGGCTACAAATGCCTTCGTCTTGCAGGAACTGCTGACACACTCCAGCCACATGAGGTCTAGCATTGTCTTGCATTAGGAGGAACCCAGGGCCGACCGCACCAGCATATGGTCTCACAAGGGGTCTGAGGATCTCATCTCGCTACCTAATGGCAGTCAGGCTACCTCTGGCGAGCACATGGAGCGCTGTGCGGCCCCCCAAAGAAATGCCACCCCACACCATTACTGACCCACTGCCAAATCGGTCATGCTGGAGGATGTTGCAAGCAGCAGAACGTTCTCCACGGCATCTCCAGACTCTGTCACGTCTGTCACATGTGCTCAGTGTGAACCTGCTTGCATCTGTGAAGAGCACAGGGCGCCAGTGGCGAATTTGCCAATCTTGGTGTTCTCTGGCAAATGCCAAACGTCCTGCACGGTGTTGGGCTGTAAGCACAACCCCCACCTGTGGACGTCGGGCCCTCATACCACCCTCATGGAGTCTGTTTGTGACTGTTTGAGCAGACACATGCACATTTGTGGCCTGCTGGAGGTCATTTTGCAGGGCTCTGGCAGTGCTCCTCCTGTTCCTCCTTGCACAAAGGCGGAGGTAGCAGTCCTGCTGCTGGGTTGTTGCCCTCCTACGGCCTCCTCCATGTCTCCTGATGTATTGGCCTGTCTCCTGGTAGCGCCTCCATGCTCTGGACACTACGCTGACAGACACAGCAAACTGTCTTGCCACAGCTCGCATTGATGTGCCATCCTGGATGAGCGGCACTACCTGAGCCACTTGTGTGGGTTGTAGACTCCGTCTCATGCTACCACGAGAGTAAAAGCACCGCCAGCATTCAAAAGTGACCAAAACATCAGCCAGAAAGCATAGGAACTGAGAAGTGGTCTGTGGTCACCACCGCAGAACCACACCTTTATTGGGGGTGTCTTGCTAGTTGCTTATAATTTCCACCTGTTGTCTATTCCATCCCTGCAGTCGGCTGGCGACCGGCTCAGGGTGTACCTCGCCTCTCGCCCGTTGACAGCTGGGATAGGCTCCAGCACCCCCAACCCCGAAAGGGATGGTCAGGATATAGAAGATGAATGAATGAATGAATGTTTTGTTTTTTTTGTTTTTTTTTTCAATATAAAGTGGCCGGAATATGAGTTTAAATAAATAATAATATAACCTGTCATTATTCACTTAAATATGATCAGAAGTCTGTCAGTTTCCCCTCACTTCATAGCGTAAGGTAGAGAGAGCCCCTTCAGTGCGTTGTTATCCAATCCATTCCACTTGTTCATATAGAGAACGTCCACATCGCTGAAAATCCAGTCCACGTTTTCCCTGTGACCTTGCTTGCAGTCAGTACTGGCCGCATGTGTGTACCTTTGAAGCACACAGAGCTGAAAAGAATAGCATTAGGAGAAGAACGTGAACAGTTGGATGAAGAATGGATATGAGAAAGTTTTTCAAGGAAGTATTCATCACTGCTGGTAGTAATAATTAATTAGCTCCAGCCCCCAGCTAACAGCAGAAAGTCCCTTGTAATTAATAAACCAAATGCTCCATGTTTGACAATCTCTGCGCACGTCTTACCTTTGTTGTTTTGCGGGGGTCCATTCTCGGACCACTTCTTTTCAATATCTACATGTTGCCCCTAGCTCAAATTATGGATTATCATAATATTTCTTATCATACTTACGCAGATGATACACAACTTTATATTTCTGTGTCATCATATGACTACCATCCCTTACTTTCACTGAGTGAGTGTATTCATCAAATCAATGAGTGGATGTGCCAGAATTTTCTTCAGCTTAATGCAGATAAGACAGAAGTGATTGTATTTGGCCCCAAAAATGAAAGGTCAAAGATCAGTGCTCACCTTAACTCCATGTCACTGACAACAACAGATAAAGCCAGAAATCTTGGTGTAATTATTGATTCTGACCTGATTTTTAACAACCATTTAAAGCTGATTACCAAATCAGCCTACAACCACCTGAAAAATATAACCAGAATTAAGGGATGCCTGTCCAAAGAAGACACAGAAAAACTTGTTCACACATTCATTTTCAGTAGGTTGGACTATTGCAATGGAGTCTTTACTGGCCTAAACAAAAAATCAATTAGGCAACTACAGCTGATTCAAAATGCTGCTGCACGAGTCCTTACAAACACCAGAAAAATGGACCACATCACACCAGTCTTCAGATTACTACATTGGCTTCCGGTGAGTCAAAGAATAGACTTTAAAATATTACTGTTGGTCTACAAAGCATTTAATGGTCTAGGACCAAAATATATTCTAAATTTATTAACTCCATATGAAGTATCCAGACCTCTCAGGTCATCAGGGACAGGGCTATTTTGTGTTCCCAGAATGAGAGCCAAACAAAGTAAAGCAGCTTTCAGTTATTATGCTCCTCACCTGTGGAACATTCTCCCTGCACACCTGAGGTCTGCACCAACTGTCAGCTCATTCAAATCAGGGTTGAAAACATTATTATTTCCTACAGCTTTTACTTAAAGTAAATATATTTGCTCAATGACTTTAATCATTCTAAATGCTAAATTATCGTCTTTTACTGGCTACTGTTTTAAATTTTCCTTTAATTGTATTTTATTTTTAGTTTTCTATTCTCTTCTAATCTGTTTCTTTCCTTCTTTCTCTCTTTCTTTGAAATGTATGATTTTAATGTATTTTTATGCTTCTGTAAAGCACTTTGAATTGCCTGGTGTATGAATTGTGCTATATAAATAAATTTGCCTTGCCTTGCCTTGCCTAAACTGGATTTGACCAAACTAAACAATAAGAAAAGCCAAATTAGACCAAATTACTCTTACTTCAAATAAGATCAAATTCTTCTATACCCCCGATTATCCCTTTTGGGGTTGGGGGGGCGCTGGAGCCTATCCCAGCTGTCAACGGGCGTACAGCCTGAGCCGGTCGCCAGCCGACTGCAGGGCGACACACATACACACATTCACTCTCCCTAGGGACAATTTAGAGTTACCAATTAACCTAATGAGCATGTTTTTGGTCTGTGGGAGGAAGCCGGAGTGCCCGGAGAGAGAACCCACACATGCACGGGAAGAACATGCAAACTTCACACAGAAAGGCCCCGCCCGACTCGGGGATCAAACCGGTGACCTTCTTGCTGTGAGGCACGCGCACTACCTGCTGCGCCACCGTGCTACCCTAAGATCAAATTAAATATTTAAAGCATGAAGTGTGTAAATCAGTGGAGTCAGTAGTGTAGGATGTGCATGAGTGAAGATAATATGTATAAATGTTGTAAAATGCAAACTGAAGTAAACCTAATGTAATATAACAGAACCCAAATGTGGTATACCTGTGTATACCACATTTGGCCAGGAAAAACTGCTTGAATGGTAGCTCATTAATTTATTTCATGTAGGTGCAATCCCGCGGGGGAGAAGCGCACTTGGCAGCAGCTTAAGATGAAATATAAAAACATTGTTCAAACAGGTAAGACCTCGGCATAATTTAATGGGGGTACCTCGTTTTGATCGTGTTTTACATTATAAAGTAAATATTAAGTGGCTGTTTGACTGTGAAGTTGTTTTATCCCCAACATAATGCTGTTTTCACACACACATAAATGTCTTCTCATCTATATTATATTCCGTTCAATAATTAAGCCTATTTAAACTAACACAGACTTTTGCTCAGCCAACAGAAAGAAGGCAGATGCCCGTAAAATGGGTGGTGGCCCAGCACCGCCACCTCTAACGGAGGCAGAGGAGCTGGCCCTAAGCCAGAATTTAGGAAGGCCAGTGGCTGAGGGAATCCCTGGAGGGAGCTCGTCTTCAGAGCTCACCCCCCAAGATACAAGTGCCTTTATAAAATGTAATATGCCTAGGCCTATATATCTTTTTTTAAGCCTTTTCATAAAAATATTTATTTCCCTTTCATGTCTTTTTTTTTTCTTCTGTCCCAACAGATTCTGATGGTGCTATCTGCCTGGTGGAGCCCCCTCATGCCACAACAGACCTTGTAACTGTGAGTAGGCAATACTCCAAAGATTTTGCCAAATGGTTGTTTAAGTATACTGAAACATATCACTCATCTAGGATGAAGAGCACGAGGAAACTGTGTCTGCTGCCTTTACAGAGGGGATCCAGGAAGGCCTATAGAGGTAACATCTTGATATGTTACTGATAGTTCTCTTCCCATTTACATTTCTTAACATTCTGGTGGAATATAGAGTGTGACATTTAGCTTACACTGAAGTATTAACATTTTCTCATCCTTTTTAACAGGGCAGCAGCAGCAGGAGAGTCCCTCAACTTCCACTGCACAGATTGACACAGTGAGATGGATGTTCAGTAAACAGCAGAGGTTCATTCTGTGGAATTCATGTGCAACTGTATAATTTAATGCCCTCCTTATATATTCCCAGTTACCAGTAAAAGAGATTTATAAAATTCACCTGCTGAAAAAAATCCAAAAAACCAACAAAGAAATGCAATACTTGGACCGCCAGATTAGCAGGGCAGATCTAGAAATTGAAATACTGGAGCACAAATTACAGGTGGGTGCATGGTCACAGGTGAATTATGTTAATTATGTTAACTATTGGAATGTTAACTACACTAACTCTTGTATTTGTAGGAAATAAAGAAGACCAAATGAAGTGTGTATTGTGTCTTTATTTGACTGCTGTGGTGGTGGTGGTGGTGGTGGTGATGATGGTGACTCAATCCCTGAAGTGACTATGGCATATGGTGTCTCTGACTGCTCTGCCGTCCTGCATAGCTGGCAGGTGGATGGGGTCATCATCAGGGTCTTCAATTTGTAGGGCAGGGTGTTGCTCTCCTCTAATAGTGGCAATATTATGAAGAAAAACACATGCCACAATAATATCACAGGCCCTCTCAGGGGTCACCCTGAGGTGACGTAGGCACTGGAAACGGGCTTTCAGCAGGCCCATGGTCATCTCCACCTGGGCTCTCGTCCTGCAGTGAGCCCGGTTGAAGTTCTGTTGGGGGCCTGGTTCAGGGTCAGGGTAAGGGGTCAGCAGCCTAGGTTGGCATGGGTAACCTCTGTCACCCAGCAGAAGGCCATCAAACTCTCCTGTAATGTGTAGTGGAAACATCAGAGTATATTAAAGGAGGGAGACAAGTGAATTATGTTGTGCAAATCTTTAGGCTGCTTACCACGTTGCAGTCTGTTGCTCAGGTTAGACTCGCGAAGAATCCTTGAGTCATGAACAGACCCGGGCCACTTGGCCTCCAAATTGGAAATTAGGTATGCAGCATCACATATGATCTTGACAGTGCAGAGAATGACAGATTTTGAACTATGATGCAGTCTTTAACATTTTGAAACAGTAGTCAATCTACATTTACCTGCACATTTATGCTGTGAATGGACTTCCTATTCACATAATCTGCTTCATTATGTGAGGGAGCCATGATGGGGATGTGTGTGCCATCTATGCAGCCAATCACACTGGGAAATCCTAAAAGTTACCTCCCTTCGTGAAACGAAAACTCAGAGTTTCCTTCATTTCAGGCTTAACAAACTCAGAGTTTTCACTAAACCTGCTTTGTGAAACGGGCCCCAGGTCAGAGAGACTGTGTGACTGCAGGAGCTTAAATAACCTAAAAGTGTTTGAAGTTGTATACATACTCAAGTTTGTAAAAGTATGATGATAAATGTATGACATAGACAACAAATCATCAGTGAATTATGTCACAATTGAAGCAACCCAAATAATTAAAATAAAAGGTAACTGGAAAAAAAGGAAACAAGAACATGAACATGTGTTTGGACAGCATTTCTGTACCTTCTGCTGTTGAGGTGTGTCATCCTCATCCTCATCGTCAGAATGACCACTTTCCTCCGTGGCAGTTGTAGTCTGACAAAACAGCAAGCAATTGCAAAGGAAAGGAGACGACAGGAGGGAGTATAAATGAGCTTGAACATCCTGGAAAAACGGCTTTATTATTGAATAAGTAATTTAAATATTAGACTATTTTAGGGGCACATCTCTAAACAATAGTGTGACAACATACCTTTGGTTTTTCTTGAGTCCACATTTTGTGTCTCTCCATCCACTGACACTCTGCCTTTCTTATTTCCTGAAGGCTCTCTGTTTTGCAGTAAAGCACAAGAACAGTAAAAGACTTTTAAATGCCTACCACTTTTGTTGTGTATGTATTGCCTTTATACTGATTCCATATGTATTTATCATTTATCAATATTGCTGAACCTTTGTGTTTGTCAGTACTCAAATTACTGCACTTATTTAAAATGTTATGGTGAAACCTTGAAAATGTGCAGTATTTGTCACATATGTGTAGCAGAACTGGCCTCTAACTGACCCTTCCTTACCCTCTCTGCATCCCTTCAGGAGAAATGGAGTTGTGAAACACCCCAAATTTCAAGAGCTATTGACCATTTGAACTGTTACAGGGACAGTGCTAAGTTGAACAGAGACAAGATGTCTGGCTCAGAGATATCTCCTCCACACTCTTTCGGGGGAGCAAGAGAAACAGACACCTCAACATCAAAGGTTGCCCTTTTTGCCCCATGTTTCCCATGGAGGTGCTAATTCCCTCTTGATAGCCCATGGGAGATACGGACAATAAAGCTGTCTAGGTGAACCAATGCCAGACCTCAGAGGAATCCACAAACAAAATAATGCTGATGGGTTGTAAATTAGCCATTCCTGAAACAAACTGTTTTGTAGATCTGTGTGTCTTGTTCTCCAGTATACCAGGATAACCAATTCTCTATGTTTGATCTCACTTTAGATTTTCTTACAGTGTCAAGCCCGTAATCTGTGTGATATCAATGTTTTTTCTGTGCTTGTGGCTTGTAGAATGACAAAGCTGTGATTTTAACTTTTCTTCCAAGTTTGTCTGAGTTTTTATCATAGAACCATACTGCCATCTTGAGGTTCGTAACGGTTAGGTTGAATACGCTTGACGTGATACATTTATTAATAAGTAACCATTATAGTGATGATCATTTTGGGCAAATATAGTCTTCCCTTCTTTATTTCTTTATTTTGTGTTAGTTATACCTTGAGTCATCATATATATTAAGATGAGTATTAGAAATTTATCACGATTCCGTTATTATGAGTTATCATTTAACGTTGTCAGCCACCCATAAGAATTGCCTAACGCATGTTGTGAACGATGTTGGAATGCCATTGAAAATTGTCCATTCAAAATATATGTGATTGACCATAGTGAGAAGCAGATGAGCCCCTCGTACGAACCATTAATTAATCCTCGCCTTACAAGATGAAATGACGTCGCGCGCCTACGAACCATCCCACATGCGCGACAGCCTATCAGTGACTAGACACACCTTGGAGCGAGGAAAAACATCTGCCGCATGCAGCGGACAGTCAGTCTGTCAGTTAGTCTCGTGAGTCCAGTAGTTAGGGTTTTGTTAGTCTGTCTTGTTAGTCTTAGTCTTCCGTTTGTCTTCTTCTAGTATTAATTTTTCCTTTTCAGTCTAAGTTTCTAGTCTAGTTTTGTTTTTGCGTTCGTCTTCTCTTCTTTTTGTTGCTGCTCATAGTCACGCTGAGTAGCCTGAATTTATTCTTAAGAAGACGTATTTTCTTTTTCTTTTGCTCGCCACATTAAGCCACATGATTTGATTTGTTTTGTTTTTGTGTAAAATTCTACTCACGTAATAATAATTTTGGAGACACTTTTCGATCGGCCATCGAAGAGACATTTAATCTTACTGTTAGTAATCTAAAGTCCTGTTTCACGGTCACCACTTATTACTAAAACCTGCTGCCATCCGCTAACCCGCTGGTTCGGGCTAGACCACCATCGGAAGCCGCTCCTCGTCTGTAACCGACACCGGAGAGTTCCAGCCCCTGAAACATCCCTGTCCAACACCGGCTCGCCACTGTGGTTTGCTCGATTCGTCCAGCAGACTGCCGCGCAGATCAGAGCCACGGACACAGCTTGGAGCCTTCGTGTCAGTTCGGAGCAGACATCAAACAGGAGCGTCGCTGGCCAAGTAGGCATGTTAAGCGGGTTTGAATAAGAGTTGGTCCGTGAGGTTATGATACTGTAAATTTGACTAAATTCTCTTAACCATTCGTTCAGTAAATTAACTCTACATTTGCGTCCCCAGTTTTCCCTTTAACTACTTCTCACTATTGCCAAACTCATTCTGCCATTGTTTGCCATAAGTTTCTCTCCGCTTGTGTTGTTTCAGATCTCATATATTCTCTGTCCTACTATTCATGATACATTATTCATTATTCATTTGTGTTCAATAAATAAGTTCTTTTTATTTAAGCCGTGGTCAGACGATGTGCTTTTGAGCTGAGTAATAACGATCCCTATCTCCGGAACTTACCCTTCAGATTATCAGACTGGTTTACTGTTGGTTCATTCGTTATCATAACATCAGCATTACAGGAGTCAGTCTCCATACAGTCCTTCTTAGCTGAGGAAGGTGGTGCCCCGATATTTTATTAACGAATGCAATACCAACATTAATTTAATTCCCCCTACATATGGTAACATGATTTCCACAAGTGCTCCATATGTTGCAACGTGGTAAAATGTGTGCTAAATGTTTGCACGTGTCCACATGTGTTTCACGTGTGTCGACACATGATAATATGTGGTAACGTGTGGTACCACACGTTACCACATGTAGTAACACGTGGACACATCAAATCAAATCAAATCAAATCAAATCAAACTTTATTTATATGGCACTTTTCATACTTAAAAGCAACACAAAGTGCCTCACAGAGGCTAAAAACAACAAAGAAGAAAACCCAGTCCTCCCACCCCCATAAAAACATACAGAGACATATAAAGACACACACTCAGAGACACGCACAAACACACACACCCGCGTACACACCCATACGGACAAGGCAAGGAATAAGCCACCTTTGGGGGCCATCCACACTGAGAGGGCCCCCGGCCCATGACTAGGGAGCTCTGCCCGAGACCACCCCAACCCAAGCAGACAGGAGGCCCCACACCAGGGTGCAGAGGCCTCCAGCCATCCAGGCCATAGCCGTCCCCTCGGCAGCACACCCATCAGTAGACCAAAAGCAGCTCCCAGTGTGGGGGGCCCCCATGAGGAAACGCTAAAAACCAAGGGCCCCCATGAAGAAAACAGGGGCCCCCATGAGGAAACACTGGAGCTAAAAAGCAAGGGACTAAGGCATAAAATAAAATAAAATAGAATAAAGTAAAATAAAATAAGATAAAATGGATAAATGATATAAATAATAATTAAACATGTCGTTAAAACATAATGCAGCTAAAATAAGATACGAATAAAAATTAAATATGATAAGAACCCCGATTAAAGGAATGAGATAAGTCAAACAAATCAATTAAAAGCCTGATTAAAAAGGTGGGTCTTGAGCCTCTTTTTAAAAACATCAACAGTCTCTGCGGCCCTGAGGTTCTCCGGCAGGCTATTCCACAGTCGGGGGCCATAATGACTAAAAGCCGCCTCCCCGTGTGTTTTAGTTCTTACTTTTGGTATGGTTAAGATGCCAGTGCCGAAGGACCTCAGGGTCCGCGAGGGCTGAAATTCTTGCCTGTTTAATAGTGCTATTGTAAGTTTTGAGGTGTTGATGTAAAACTTCGTAGTGGACTGTTAGTTTTGATTTTCTCCATTTCCTCTCAGCACTCCTGCATTTTCTTTTCAGTTGCTTAATTTCCTCATTTCTCCAGGGAGGTAAGGGTTTTTTCTTAATTGTTTTTGTTAAAAAAGGAGCCACTGAGTCCAGCGCTGACTTCAGATTGCTGTTAAAATTGTCAACGATAAAATCGCAGGGCGCTGGTAAAAACTCTGCAGGAGTGCTCTGTAAAATCTGGATAAAATTTGCAGCCACTTCAGGAGTTAGGTAGCGTTTCCTCACTGTTCTCACTGGAGCCTCCCGCTGATTAAAACTGGTGATGTTAAAAAACACACAGTAGTGGTCAGACACAGCCAGATCCACAACAGAGGACACACCCACGGACAGGCCATAGGTTATGACCAGGTCAAGGGTGTGCCCCCTGCTGTGGGTCGGCTGCGTAACGTGCTGTTTAAAATCCAGACAGTTCAAGAGGTTTAAAAATTCTCTGGATACTGGGTCCGAGATGTTGTCGATGTGTAGATTAAAATCACCAGTAATTAAAATCCTGTTGTATTTGGTGTGAATGATTGATAAGAATTCAGAGAATTCACTGATAAAAGAGGATGAATACTTGGCTGGTCTGTAGACCGTTATGCAAAGAATAGGTGGGCTGCTAAGAACAAAGGCATGATGTTCAAATGATGTAAAACTGTTAAAAGGAACTGACTTTGCAGACATTGTAATTCTTGTAATAGATGCAGTTCCACCTCCTTTTTTGCCCCCCCTAGTAGAGAATAAAAAGTTAAAATTTGGTGGGGAAGCCTCAGTGAGAACAACAGGTGCATCAATGCCAAGCCATGTCTCTGTAAGGAGAATGCTATCTAGATTTTTTTCTAAAATTAAATCATTTATAATAAAAGATTTGTTTAAGAGAGAGCGCACATTCAGGACAGCTAACTTGATATCTGTGCTGAATGTGCACTCATCATGGTGCTTCAACGGAATGTTAAAAACAGTGCTGGGTCTAAAAACATTCCTGGGTTTTAAATGTCTGTGTGAAATGATGGTTCTAATGGTGTAAATGTCCTGAGTTTTTAGTGGCAGAGAGGGGGTTACTGATGTATGTATGTTGTGGGTGAAACATGTATTGGGCGAGGGTGAGGGTGAATGTGCGGCAGGGGGCTTGTGTGCGTGAGTGATACCGGTGAGTCAGGAGGTGGCTGAAGTGCAGGACCGGACAGCGAGGTCAATGTTGACTGATAAAAGCCGTGAGCCCTCCTGATTGGGGTGGAGATCGTCCCGTTTAAAAAGGCAAGGCCTGTTTAAAAACGCTATAAAATTGTCCACATGGGATGCTTTTGATCAGGCAGTATCCCTTCAGCCACAGGTGCAGCTGGCAAAGCCGGCTGGTGATGACGTCACCGTAGCATGGTGGGGGAAGTGGGCCGGAGATAATTAGGCGCTTCCCCGTGTCCACCAGGCGGTCGATCAGCGACACAAAGTCCTTCTTCAGGACCTCCGACTGCTGTTTTTTGATATCGTTGATGCCAGCCTCCAGGACCAGTGTGGAGGCCGGGCTGTGCTGCGCACACAGCTGAAGAGCGGCGGATGCAACCTCCGTGACGCGGGCTCCAGGGTGGCAGAAGGTCCGGCCGCCGGGCACTGCCACGTGCCTGACCATGGAGGTCCCCACTATCAGTACCGAGGGGGGAGTGCACTGCACGACTGGCTCCCTTGGGGTGCGGCGGGGGCGAGGTGGAGCCTGCTGGCGTCGCGTGGTGGTTGCACCGGTCCGAGCTGGAGGGGAGGGACCATGCTGAACAGGCGGATCCTGGAGCCTGGACTGGTGAGAGCCACAGCCAGCTGGGTGGTCAGGTCCTGGAGGCGAGCTGGACGAGGTACCGACGGGAGGGAAATCCTGCAGGCTTAGGATGTTGAACCTGTTGTCCAGTGGTAGATCCGGAGGCGGTGGGGGAGGAGATGGCCGAGCTCCAGCGCCTCGGTGCACCACCGACCAGGTTTCCCTCGGCCTGAGTGGTGTTGAGCTCAATGGACCCTCTGCCCAGTCCTTCCCGGTGAGGCAGTGTGACTCTGCGGGGCGAAGATAGGAAGTGGAAGGTGCCAATGACATGGGCTTGGCTCCCTGTTGGTGCCAGCGGGATTCCCCTGTCGGTGATGCCGGGGTTCCGGTGGTAGTCGAGCCGGTCCACGGCAGGGTGGTGTTGTATGCGGCCGCCATGCTCCGGTCACCAGCGCCGGATGCCCTCAGGTAGGCGATATGTTTCACCTGGGTCGTGGCGACAGTGGAGAAATCCAAGAGGATCTTTCCCTCTCCTTGAGGTCGGCCCGCAAACCGGAGATGCTCTCTCTCAGTTTCGAGAGGGTGGGAAGGCAGGACTCACACACCACCATCATACCTGTAGCCTGTGCAGGAGTGTAGGCACCCCGTAACACAGTACCACCACAGGGAGGTGAGTTCTGTTTCGGTACCGCTGGGAGGTAACGCTGCTAACGCTCTACTGATGTTGAATCAATAAATAATACTTTAATCCGATAGTTATCTACGTTGTTTTACTGAGTTAGCGTGCGGCAGTCTGCAGTTTTGCAGGCGGAAGTAAACCGGAACCGGAAATCAACAGTCAACAATGGAGATTCAATCATGTAGTAACATGTGTCCACGTGTTACTATGTTACTACATGTGATAACATGTGAAACACATGGGATTTCGTGTGGTTTTTCTGTAAGGGACAACATTCTTTTTTGTTTTTTTTGTTTTTTTTTTTTAAATCATTTTTATTGCTTACAAGTGGCCCATATCAGTGCGCTATGGGGTGCCCATTGTGTTTTTTTATTCAAATGAATTAAGTGATTTGTACTTGATTTACCGATTTAGTGTTGATTTGTTTAAGCTGTGGTTTCTCTCTTTTGTTCTTTTCCCCCTTGGGGTTGGTTGGCTTATGTCATTGTTTGACCTCCAATTCCAGGGGAAAGTATATTAGATTTCCTTTTGGTTTATTGATTTAATTGAATAGTTTATCATTTTTCTTTGTTATTTGTCAGGGGTTTTTGTTGGGATTTATTTGTGAGGGTTGAGTTTTATTTATTTATTATTTTATTTATTTATTTTCTATATTGCTTTTGGTTAATTGGGTGTGTGCAGGTGTGGCGTGAGTGTGTTTTATTGACTGTGTGTGTGTGTGGTCGAATTGGCCATTTTCTTCAGTTTGTGGCACCTATATGGGCCAACACTAACAGTGTTCTCTCCGTTGGGCTGGAGAGCTGGATTGCAAGCCAGTGGCAGGCGGACCTCCTGCTGGTGGTGTCCCCTTACTCTTTTTATTGTTTGCTGTGTCTTGTTTGATTTACTCAGACTTCACAGGTGGTGTGTTTCTTTTTTGTTGGACCCGTCCTTGTTTCCTTTTGGTCCGTCCTCCATGATCGGAAATTCCAAATCCACTGTTTACATGGACACTAAATAAAATGATCCGATCATGACATGCGTATACATGCACCAAGCGTTTATTCAGAATAAATCATTTGGGCATGCGCGGAGTTGTCTAATTTTCCGGAAATAGTAGTAGAAGAAGAAGATGTACTTCCGTCTGTGTTGTCTGCACGTCCTAGGCTCGTTCACTCTGTGCCCCTCACATTTTATTTTCCTCCCCTCTGGCGCAGTGTCTGTTAATGTAGTTTTCTTTTAGTTTTGCTTCCCTCCCGCCATGTTTTCTGCTTGCTGAAAAACAACCGGCGGCCGCAAAGGCGGAAATGTGTCACGCTGACGTAGCACACATGCGCAGTGCAGATAATTTTACCCCAACCAGGACGACAGGATCCGAATGGGTGTGTACATGGACACCATTCGGAATAATGATCGGCATAAACCACCTCTCTCTTCCGGAATGAAATTTCTTTCCGAATGGACTGTATCGGATCAGAATCTTCCAATTGGAAGGGTTAAATCACTACTTCCTGGGGGTGACTTTCCCAGAGGTAGCATTGTCGACAATACACTACCATTCCTTGGTATATTGCCCGCCTCCAACTTGCCACAAGTGCCCAACAAGGAGCTTTCACAATACCACATTCTGACAGAAAGAGTATTATGCAGGCAATTTTTATGGTGAGTGAGCCAATACTGAAGTTGAAATCTCATTCGGAAGGAGAACCTTGTTGCTACTGCAGAGGTACAAGCACTGGATAAAGTAAAATTGTTCCAAACTGTTACTTTTTCTCAAAAAATTCAGAGATGAAGAGGTAACCCGTAGTAAAACTCAATGATACCAAGCGTGTGTGATTTGGCCTTCATGGTGGATATAACCAACCTCTCAGTGTTACGATTTGTGGCCGAGCAAAAATCAAGGATGTGAACCCAATGATGCAGACTAACAAAAAGGCAGGACGGAAGCAGTTCAGATAATTTAACAAAATAAGATGAGGTAAAGTCAAACCCAAAGTTAAAGTCCATAAGTAGTAAAAATCCAAAAGAACAAGAAAGCAGATCCAGGGAAACACGACAATATAAAATCCTTCTGAAGGCGAAACCCTTCTGGAGGCTGGCAGCAAAGGCAGACCCCTTCTGGAGGCCGGCAGTGAAGGGGGACCCCTTGTGGAGGCCGACGGCGAAGATGGACCCCCTCTGGGACACAGGGCAGCAGGACCTCTGGGACCTCTGGGACCTCTGGGATGGGAGCTGACCAGAGGCTTGCAGGACTGGGGCCAGCTGACTCATGAGCTGGAGCTTTTGGGAGGCTAGCAGGGCAGTGGCTAGCTGACACAGGAAGTGGGATCAGGAGAAATGCAGTCGTAAACATCCCAACTTTTAAGAGTTATTGACCGTTTGGACTGTTCACAGGGAGGTGTCAATTCGGAGAGAGACAAGATGTCTGGCTGTTGAACAACTTCTCACATTCTTTCAGGGGAATGAGAGTCACAGATGACTCCCACTTCAAAGGTTACCTTTCACCCAGGATGTTTCTCATGGAGATGCTAATTCTTTCTTGATAGCCCCATGAGAGATAAGAACCGTAAAACCGTCTGAATGAAAAGTGCCAGGTCCCAGAGGAACTACAAAATCAAATAATGCTGATAGGTTGTAAATTAGACATTCCTGATGCAAACTGTTTTGTATGTCTGTGTGCCTTCTTTCCCATTGCACCAGGATAATGCAATCTATATGTTTGATTCAACTTTGGATTTTCTTACAGTATCAAGCCCATAATCTGTATGATATCAATGCTTTTCTGGTGTTTCTAGCTTGTAAAATGACAAAGCTGTGATTTTAACTTTCCTACAAATTTTCTCTGATTTTCTACCATGGAACCATACTGCCATCTAGAGGTTTGTAGCGGTTACATTAGATACTTGATATAAGACAATTATGATAAGTAGTAATAATCATTTTGGCATGTATGGTCTGCCTTTCCTTATCCTTTCTCATATTAAGATAGTTATACCCTTAGTCTCTCTCAAGGAGTTGGGTTCCAGAGCCCAGACTGTGCGTAGAGGTGAGCCCGACTATCTCTAGCCGGTACCGCTCAACCTCACGCACCAGCTCAGGCTCTTTCCCCCCCAGCGAGGTGACATTCCATGTCCCCATAGCCAGGGTCGTCATCCAGGGTTTGGGTCGTCGGGGCCCCCGCCCACGACTGCCACCCATACCACAAGGCACCGGCCCCTTCTGAACCTTCCTGCGGGTGGTGGGCCTACGGGAAGGCGGGCCCACGTCGCTCGTTCGGGCTGCACCCGGCCGGGTCCCGTGGGCAAAGACCCGGCCACCAGGCGCTCGCCTGCGAGCCCCAACCCCAGGCCTGGCTCCAGGGTGGGGCCCCGGTAACGCCGATCCGGGCGACGTACGCGTCCTTGGTTGACCGTCTTTCATAGGGGCTTCTGAACCGCTCTTAGTCTGACCCGTCACCTAGAGCCTGTTTGCCTTGGGAGACCCTACCAGGGGCATCAAGCCCCGGACAACATAGCCTCTAGGATCATTCGGGTACTCAAACTCCTCCACCACGATAAGGTGGCGGTTCAAGGAGGAGGAGTCGAACCTCGGATTCAGGAGGAACAATGCGGTTTTCGTCCCGGCCGTGGAACACTGGACCAGCTCTATACCCTCCACAGGGTGCTTGAGGGTTCATGGGAGTTTGCCCAACCAGTCCACATGTGTTTTGTGGACTTGGAGAAGGCTTTCGACCGTGTCCCTCGAGTCATTCTGTGGGAGGTGCTCCGGGAGTATGGGGTCGGAGGCTCTCTGTTGAGGGCTGTACAGTCCCTGTACAACCGGAGCAGGAGCTTGGTCCGCATTGCCGGCAGTAAGTCGGACCTGTTCCCGGTGCACGTTGGACTCCGGCAGGGCTGCCCTTTGTCACCGGTTCTGTTCATTATTTTTATGGACAGAATTTCTAGGCGCAGCCAGGGGCCGGAGGGGGTTCAGTTCGGGAGCCGGCAGATTTCGTCTCTGCTTTTTGCGGATGATGTTGTCTTGTTGGCTCCATCGAGCCAGGACCTTCAGCATGCACTGGGGCGGTTCGCAGCCGAGTGTGAAGCAGCTGGGATGAGAGTCAGCACCTCCAAGTCCGAGGCCATGGTTCTCGACCGGAAAAAGGTGGCTTGCTCCCTCCAGGTTGGGGGAGAGTTCCTGCCTCAAGTGGAGGAGTTTAAGTATCTCGGGATCCTGTTCACGAGTGAGGGAAGGATGGAGCGTGAGATTGACAGGCGGATCGGTGCAGCGGCAGCAGTAATGCGGTCGTTGTACCGGTCTGTCGTGGTGAAGAAGGAGCTGAGCCGAAAGGCGAAGCTCTCGATTTACCGGTCAATCTACGTTCCTACCCTCACCTATGGTCATGAACTTTGGGTCATGACCGAAAGAACGAGGTCCCGGATACAAGCGGCTGAAATGAGTTTCCTCCGCAGGGTGGCAGGGCGCTCCCTTAGAGATAGGGTGAGGAGCTCTGTCACCCGGGAGGAGCTCAGAGTAGAGCCGCTGCTCCTCCACATCGAGAGGAGTCAGCTGAGGTGGCTCGGGCATCTATACAGGATGCCCCCTGGACGCCTCCCAAGGGAGGTGTTCCAGGCATGTCCCACCGGGAGGAGGCCCCGGGGAAGACCCAGGACACGCTGGCGTGACTATGTCGCGCGGCTGGCCTGGGAACGCCTCGGGATCCCCCCGGAAGAGCTGGGGGAAGTGTCCAGGGAGAGGGAAGTTTGGACGTCCCTGCTCAGGCTGCTCCCCCCGCGACCCGGCCCCGGATGAAGCGGGAGAAGACGGTACGGTACGGTACCCTTAGTCATCATGTATATTAGGATGAGTATCAGAAAATGTTATCATGGTAATTGTTGAATGTTGTCATTATTCATCCAAGGTGTCTGACGCATGTTGTGAATAATGTTGAAATGTCCTTGAAAATTGATCATTCAGAATATATGTGATTGACCATAGTGAGAAGCAGATGAGTCCCTTGTAAGAATCATTAGTTAATTCTCGCTCCATAAGGTGAGATCACATCGCTCTCCTGAAAGCCATCCCACATGCGCGACAGCCTTTTGGTGAAAGTCTGAGGTGTACAAGGTGAAGAGAAAAGGAGACAGAACAGACCCCTGTGGTGCTCCTGTACTACTTTCCACGGTCTCAGACAGAACATTGCCCAGTCAGACTAACTGCAGTCTGTCTGTCAGGTAATTAGTAATCCAGGAGATTGTGGGCGCGTCGACTCCCATCACTGACAGTTTCTCACCCAGGAGCAGTGGCTGAATGATATTAACTGCACTAGAGAAATCAAAGAAAGTGATCCTCACAGTGCTTGCTCACTCCCAATCCAGGTGGGAGTGAGCAAGCTGCAGCAGGTGTATGATGGTGTTGTCCACACCTAGACGGGGTTGGTAGGTGAACTGTAGAGGGTCGAGTGATGATTTCACCTGCGTTTGGAGGTGGGCCAGGACCCTCTCTAGCACCTTCATCAGGAGCGATGTAAGGGCAATGGGTCGGTAGTCTTTGGGGCCAGATGGAGATTTCTTCTTTGGAACAGGAACCACGCAGGACGTCTGCCACAGCACCGGGATTCTCTGTAGGCTCAGGCTCAGGTTGAAGAGGTGTCCTAGGATCACGGACAGCTGGCTGGCACAAGTCCTCAGGACTCTGGAACTAATGCCATCAGGGCCAGCAGCCTTGCCCAGGTGCAGCTATTCCAGCTGTCTTCTTACCTGGCCCGCAGTCAGGCAGGGGATGGTGGTAGTGGAGCTCTGTTATGATTTGAGGCCGAGCAAAAAAACAAGGAAGTGAACCCAATATGCAGACTGACAAAAAAGGCAGGACAGAAGCAGTTCAGAGAATTTATTTTACAAAATAAAGGCAAACAAAATCCAACTGAGTTACAAAAATCCCAAAACAAGAAAGCAGATCCAGGGAAACATGACAATATCTCAGAAACGGGGAAACCAGGGACAAGACTAGGAATACTCCCAGGAAATCTCAGGGAACAAGGAAAGCCACACATAAGGGGATGATGCGACCAAGACAAAGGGAAACACACTGACTTAAACAGACAAGGGAGGAGCCTAATCAGACACAGGTGGACACAGTCAAATCACAAGGGCGGGAAAACACAGGAAGTAAAGTAAACCTTGACACACAAGGGATGGCTACAAAATAAAACAGGAAATAACAAAACATTAGACGTCCAGATCCTAACATTCAGAGCTGAACCTCAAGCTCTAGCCAGCTTCTCAGCTCTCTGCCTTCACATGTTAAATATTTTGATGCTAAATTAAAGCTGTGGCAAGTGCAGTTGGGTGAGGGTAACCTTGTGGATTTTCCAACTCGTCAAGAACAATAGCCTGCTATGACAACTGACTATACTGGCAAAAACAAAAAACAAAAAGAACTATACATATTTGCAGAGGTTACTGTTGCTCCTCCAAGTCCAAAGCACCCCAATTTGTCCGCTGAGTGTCATGATTTCAGAATTTCTGAAGTTCTCAGAAAAGGTTTATCAAGAATTAATGGACATATATATGTCCATATGACACATATATATATATATATATATACACACACACACACACACACACACATGGGATGTGGTGGAAATCCTTAAAAAAAACCCACATCTGATCATTTGCAACTGAACTATTCAACGGTTTTACAGTGTTCCTGAACCCATGAAGTAATATTATACATGCAATTAAGTGTTTCACAAAGTGGTGAAGCTCACTCCATCCTTGCATGTGAACGACTGAGCCTTTCGATGATGCCCCTTTCATACCCAGTTGTGATACTATCACTTGTTACCAATGAACCTGTTTACCTGTGGAATGCTGTAAACGGGTGTTTTTGGAGCATTCCACAATTTTCCCAGTCTTTTCTCGCTCCTGTACCAACTTGTTTTGAAATGTGTTGCTTTTATCAAATTTAGAATAAGCATCTATTTTCAAAAATCAATGAAACTGATGTTGTAAAACATTAAATTGATTTACTTTGTATTATTTTCAATTGAGTGTCTGTCACATTCTGGTTTATGTATATTTTACAATGAGTAAATGATGTAATTGAAGTGTTGGTGATTTGGAGCTGGGGAAAAACAAGCTGATTGGAGAATGTGTGTGGAGAACATGAAGAGGAGAGGAAGGGCAAAAAAGATGATGGAAATTAGGACCGTAACAGATAAATATCCCATCACATGAAGAGGTGATTCAGAGGGCTGCTACACCTCAGCAGCTCTCTGTTCAGATCCACAGTCACTCTCTCTGATGATGGAGTCAGTGGAAGCAGCTGATCTCTGTATCCCTCCCCTCAACACCTCCTGCAGGTCAATGTCTGTGACTCCCAAGGTCATGTTCATCAAAACACTGCTGTCCTCTATCACTCTGCTCACTGTAGCACTCAACTTGTTGGTCATCATCTCCATCTCCCACTTCAGGCACAGACACTTTTCTTGAAATATAACAGATAATAGTATGTATGAGTTTAATTCATGAATGGAAGCTTTGTTTATTTTATGCAAACAAAACCGACTCTCAGACCTCACTATTTACAAGGTTTTTGACTGTGTTTTTAAAAAGCTAGGACAAGTCAGAGATCGCTGAACATTTATATGAAAATGAAATTTCAGTTTAATTGTTTTTTTCTGTATAAATGTGTCACAACAGCAGTGATGATGATGACAATCTACTTCATAATACCACCACACCACAGTAGTGACTAGTTTGGGTTGAGTAATATTACGAGCTTTATGTGGCATGTAGGCTATGTAGCGTTAGGTTTTCACATTGCTGTGTCTATAAAAGTACAAATTCACTTTCCATGTTTTGTCTGTATTCTCACAATGATTGCTGTCCTCTAAAAGTCATTTACACTGGATATGAGGGACTAATCATAATTTCCCCCTCCAGACAGCTCCAGACCCCCACCAATCTCATCCTCCTCTCCCTGGCTGTGTCTGACTTGCTGGTGGGCCTTGCGGTGATGCCACCTTCAATTGCAAAGCTGCAGTCTTGTCGCTCACTGGGTAAAATCTCATGTGTTCTTTTGTACCCATTAGGTTTCATCCTCACCTCTGCCTCAGTTGGGAACATGGTGCTCATTTCAATGGACCGCTATGTGGCTATTTGTTACCCTTTGCGTTACTCTTCCATGGTAACACCAGGCAGAGTTCAAATCTGTGTGTCTCTGTGTTGGATCTGTTCTGTTATTTACAACATTATAATACTGAAAGATTACTTGTCAAAGATAGATTTGTCTTATTCCTGCTATCAAGAATGTAAAGTTATCATTAACTACATTTCAGGGGCGGTAGATTTGCTTCTCACCTTTTTTGGCCCTGTTACTGTGATCATAGTTCTCTATATGAGAGTGTTTATGGTGGCTGTGTCACAGGCACGTGTCATGAGGTCTCAAATTTCAACTGCCAAAACAAATACTGTAACTGTAAAAAAATCAGAGATGAGAGCTGCGAGAACTCTTGGTATTATCCTTCTTGTGTTTATACTTTGTCTGTGTCCATACTACATCCCTTCTATAACAGGACAGGATACTACACCTGGTGAAGATTCATCAGCTCAACTTTGGCTGTTCTATTGTAACTCCAGTTTTAATCCTCTGATCTATGCCTTTTTCTACCCCTGGTTTAGAAAAGCAGTAAAACTCATTGTCAGTCTTCAGATACTGCAGCCAGGTTCCCGAGAGGCCAAGATCATGTTGAAATAAGCAATGTAATGTATGGAAAAAGACTAGACACAGGACAGTACAAGAAACATTCAGGATGTAAACCACTATACTTTGAAACAACCATTATCAGGGAAGATGGAGTTATATAACACTCTTTAAAAGCTATTGAATATGCAGTTTCCCATAGCGTACTTCAAAACTGAACCACTTTCCACAATGAATGAGGTGCAGGAGTCGTCTTAATAATGTATAGAAAGAAAGAAAAACCTACATTGTGTGGCATAAATTGACTGAATAGCCAAATGGAGTTCACCCCAATTAATTTAATTGGGGCCTATGTTAACAATGTAAGCTACTGATGTATTCTTTGGCATTAAACACAAAAAAGTCCTTATAGATCCTGACACATTGCTGTTTCAGTATGTAGTTAAAGGATGGGTTTCCCAGGCAGTTTTCTGTGATGCTGTGTTCTGTCCAGACTGTACAAAAGCCAGACAGAAGGTATGCTTTGGAACATAAGTATTAGTCCTTATCCACAAAGTTGTTGTCAGAACAAACAAAATTTCTACTTTATTCTAAGTGGTCAAATCAAATATGACGCTGAAAAACATTGTTGTGAAATTGCTGTTGTCATATTAAAGACCAAATGAATATTTTCACCATGTGACTGTAGGGTGAAATTACAGAAAAAAAAGTCATCTCGATGTAATAATTTGTGCTTTGCTTTTTTGTCTCCTCTTCAACACTCACAAGGCTCAATATCAAAGCGCCTTCATATACTGCATTATTAAATAGATACATTAAATACTCAAAACAATGCACTTTATTAACTCCAAGCACAAAGAGCATCCCAGTACCTGAAGATTTCATTGCAAAATAAAACAGAAGAGTATAATGTACTTTTGAGATGTGTTCATAGTGTGGTATTGTACAGCCTTAATTATTGGAGTTGAATTTGCCTGCATAAAAACTGAAACATTTCATTGATGGCTTTCTGTCTGATAAATGGCACTGGGCCTTTTTTGTATATTCAAGAATATTTTTCCTTTTGTGCATGGTATTAAATGATGCTTGAAATATATTTTTGGATGCTTTAAATGTTGGTAGACTCTGACCTTTTGAACCTCAGTCAGTAGCAATAAAGATTCTATATGTATAAAATTTATAAAGTTGAACATTTTATCCATGATGATTTTTTTTTTTGCTTGCAGTCGACAGATTGAGTTGCAGTCAATTAATTGTCAAAGGACAGAAAAACAGGCAACCATTTATACAATAAATCATTTACTTAATAGATCTTTCCAGAAAAACTGTTGAATACTTGATTGTTTCAGGTTAATAAATCTAAATCTTTGCTGATTTTATTTTAATGGACCAGTGTTTAACATTTATAGGGATCTTTGTAGTGAAACATGTTTCCATGTTTCTTCAGTAGCAGGAGTTTCATGTCCACCATGGCTTCTCCTGCACACTTGGAAAAGGAAAGCTTAAGTGAAGGACATCCCGTTGGTTGCAATCTTCAACCTCACAGCTAGATGCCACTATATCCTACACGCTAGTCCTTTAATGTACAGTCTTTGGATTTTAGACAATTTCATATGTATGTTATGGACAAAAATAATTAATTGTTGAAAATAATTGTCTGATTAATTTATGATGAAAAGGATCATTAGTTGCTGCCCTAGATAGACGCAGGTACACGTTACATAACATAGAGGGGTGATTTAATGTTTCAGTGACCTAGACCCAACATCACAGACTGGATCTGGGGATATGGAATGTCACCTATACAGCAGGGAAGGAACCAAAGCTAGTGTGAGAGGTGGAGTAGTACCAATTAGTTACAGCTGGGCTCACCTCTACACATGGCACTGGGTCAGGAAACAAAGTGAGGGGCTGCACTCTCTCAGTTTCCAGAGTTCCCCAGGGTGAAAATGTCAGGCAGGTCTTGGCTGACTGCCACTGTGTTGTCCATGTGGTCTATAACTCCAACCCCAGAAGAACTTCTCATGCATCCGAAGGGAGCTTGGGGAAGTGGAATTCAAGTGAGCCATTTTCAGATTCTTTATTGTTGAGGCTACTAGGAGTTGTGGTCAGAGGGTCGTCGGTGCCTGTCAATGTAAGAACCTGCTGGTGGACACAGGTGATGAAAGAGGCTGTCAGGCTGAAGAAGGAAGCCTTTTGGGCTTGGTTTGCCAAGAGGTTGCTGAAGCAGCTGACAAGTACCAGGATGCTAGGATGGCTAGGGCTTCAGTGGTCACCAAAGCAAAAGCCCTTGTTTCGGGGGAATTCAGGAAGGCTACCCAGCTAACAGAAAACCAATAACATTCCTGGATTGTTCCATATAGGTTTCTATTTGGTAACTTTCCCAGGACATTCTTAGAATCTTGTTCAAATGTTTATAGTCAATGTAAATTCACACAGCTTTTTTTATGCCTAACCTACTCTATAGCTATTACTCACCAGAGGTGCTGAAGTCCCCTCACTAACATCCTAATAGGGTGATAGATAGAATGAATGGCATGAATCCTTTAGTTTGTAAGCCAGGTCAAAGCAGCCCCTCTTATCACCACAAGTAACCACAGCCATACCTGTGATGATAAATTGAAAGAGCTGGTAGAATATACCAACTATCCAACTGGGAAGCCACACTGCACCATCTCAGGTGTGCTTGGTCAACTAACCTTTATTCATCTTCATGAAGCCCAGCTACACTGACCCCCTGCAACCAGCTGTTACGACAACACATATGCTCAAATAATCACAGCTGCTGCTCTGCTCTTTCTTGCAACTGCTCTTTAAATGTACAATAACATTTATTTTCTTCAGCAATACTGATCAACAATTAATAATCCCTCAAACAATAAACATCGATTGCCCAACTACAACAACAACACAAAAACTATACAAGTAACTACCCTAATGAGCATAAAGGCAGCAAGCAAGCGTGTTGCATCACACATAAACCTGACGTGCAAACGCAGTTTAGAGTCCACCAGCTGTGGTTCTGCTCTTTTAACCAATGAAGGCAAGATTATGAAGGTTTAACAGCATGTTGGTCCTCATGGGCAGCAGAGGAAAACAGCTGAGAGTTGACATAGCTGAAAGAGTGCAGGGCTTAGAAGTTATCCTTCTCTTTCTTGAGGAAAATGGTTGATCCATGTGTTCCTTCTGCCGGGAGCACCAATAATTATATCCTTGATAAAATCATGTGATTCCCTTTAGTCTTGATGGGTAAATCAGTGGGAAGCCAGGATATGAAAAGCCAAATCTGGCACTTAGGTATGACTTGCAAGGCATGACGGGATTTGGCAGTTTTCCTTTGTTCTGACGTTGTTATCAGGTTTTGGTGCATGTAGGCCTTTATTCAGGCTTCTGGCTTTACATGAAGGCCTTTGCTCATCCAGGTGGTGAGGTCCCAGCTGAAGAGTGGGATGCTAGCCACAGCCCAAGAGCTGAACAATTCATGTGGGTGGTGGTAACCTGAGCGTTGCACGGTCCACATCCAGCAATTCTTTTTCTCAGGTGATTATACACTAATGAAAACATACTTTTGAATTTTATATTCCATTTCTGCTGTATTCTGCCAATAGTTCCCCCTAAATCTTAAACAGTAGTCCTTTAAAATAAAGCAAAACTTTACATGCATGAAATTGAAACTATCAAGTTTTCAACAGTTTTCCTTAAGCAAATAATTAATTATATCAAAATGGTGGTCTATTTTTCTGTCTTTTGACAATCAATTAATTACTGCAGCTCAACATCTGTCTAGTGCAAGTAAAAAGGAACCATCATGGGTAAACCTTTGAACTTTTTAAATTTTCCTTGAATCTTTATCAGTACTGACTGAGGTACTGAAAGGCAAGAGTCTACCAAAAAATGTTATTTCAAGCATCATTTGCGTGATGTTCGGATCTGTGGGACCCATTTTCAATGCTTACTGAAAGAAAAAATGTTATCGTTATTATTAGCGAGTATTTTTTTCTACCTCAGACTCATTGGCTTTGGCTCATTTTGTGGTGTTTGCGTCCAGTGGGCCCAAGGGTAATAAAAATGTGAAAACTGTAGGTGCTGTGTACCTCCACTTTGTCCTCCTGCTACCTGCAGGTGCTGTTGGTGTGCATGTGTGTGTGTGTTTGTAAATGTGTGCATGGGTACATGTGTGAGTTTTGTCTTTCTGCTCCTGATATTCCCACACAAGGTTGCAACATTGTTATTTTTCAAGCACCACCTGTCTACTCCCGCATTCCTGCACATTTTACCCTCTGGCTCGCATCAGCCATTCTATATTATCTCACTCTCTATCCCAGCTGTAAATTAGGGGCGGCACAAGAAGTAAATCGCTTTGTCTGTGTGGTTCCTTATCACAATCGATCAATATGGGGGAAAGATTCTCTGTGCAGAGGGCCTTGCAAATGAGAAGCTTTGGAAGACAATGAAGAGGAAGAATTTTCAGAATATGATAATCACAATTCTGCAGTTCAAAAACAAGGCCGTCAGCAGCCAGCCACAGGACCAGTCCACCAGCAGCCGGCCACAGGCCCAACCCCTCAGCTGACTGCCACAGGACCAGCCTGTCAGTAGTCAGCCACAGGCCAGTTCAACAACAGCCAGCAAGCGGAGAAATGTGGATGCCAAAAATTGTGAGATTGAATGGTTGAATTGCCCAAGGAATGAGACTCAGCCCCTCATGTCGCTGTATTGGCTGCCATGAATAGGTTATGTGTGGGGCTGATGTGCTATGTAGACCAGTGTTTCCCAAGCTTTTTGAGCCACGGCACATATTTTACATTAGAAAAATCACAAGGTACACCACCAAACAAAAATGTCCCAAAAAGCATATTTATTGAAATATAAAAATCTAGTTTCAATTTACTCAATTTACTTAGTGTGAAAACTGCACCTGTGTAGTTGAACACAAAGCTGATATTGTAGCAGGAATTGAAGAAAGACACACAGGAAGATTTCACCTGATTGGTGCTCTAAGCCTTAGAGCAGTGGTTCCCAACCTGGGGTCCGCACCCCCACTGGGTGGCACCAGAGGTCGCTGGAAGTGCACACAATTTTGTCTGTGCTTAGGTTGTGAGATTACCAAAATTATATTTGTGCACATAAAATTTAGAAAATCCCAACACACCCAATTGGATAATCAAAACTCTGTATAATCCAAATTAAAACATATTGTTGGTCCACATTAAAATTCATTAGGCTATTTATTACCGCTGACCTTTTATTTTTGCAAATAAAAGTTTGTAAATAATCACTTTATTCTTTTAGTGCGTGTATGCAGGTACGAGTTGGGGCTGGGGGGGCATGGCTTGTCTTGGACACAGGGAAGGGGGGCTTCAAGGAAACAAAGGTTGGGAACCACAGCCTTAGAGCACCAATCAGGTGAAACTGGATAATCTTCCACGGCACATCTGATTTCTCACAGCACACTTATGTGCCACAGGACATGGATACTGTGTTCAGTGGGGCATATGTTGTGTAGAATGTCATCAGTGTGTTCTGATTAAGTTCAAAGTAATAAACATCAGTAGTTTCATTCATTTGTATTTGTTCAAGAAACATATTTTTTGTTACACCCATATCTTGATTATATTGACTTTTCTTTTTTAGTAGATTTTATAACAAAAAATTACTAGCACTTTTATTTTTCAGTGTGATCTAACACAGCTAAATGGCAAATATTAGCCACATATGCTGTCTATTCTTTTTATTGGGATTCAGTAAATGTTTGTTCAGTAGTATTACATACATTTTTTATATATGTGGTGGGTTGCAAAAATTAACTGGGGAACAAAAATATGAACACCACAGAAGCGGTAATACATGCATAAAAAATAGTCAGATATACACAGAAAAGGCCCAGTGCTGTTTATAGACAGAAAGCCATCACTGAAAGGTTTGTTTCTGTGCAGTACAGACACATTTAACTTCACTAGCTGAGGTTGTACTATACCCAAGCTCATTAAATTCACTACATCTGAAATTAGGAAACACTATGAACAAAAGTAGATTATATTATTATTATATTCATCTGTTTTGTTTTGTAATAATCTCATCACGTATCTGGAGGTATTTGTGCTTGGAGTTGAGAAAGTGTATTGTTTTATCAGTCATTATTTGACATTTGGAGGCACTTTAATATAGAGCACTGGAGGTGTCAGGGAAGAAAAAAAACAAAGCACAAATTATTCACCCTTTTTTCTGCATTGTGCCTGTGCTGCATTGCCACCCTATAGTCACATGGCCTTTCGTGTTACAACAATTTCACAGCAGTGTTCTTCAGCATCACATTGAGTCTAAATAGAATAGAAATCTTAAAAAAAAAAATGTTTATTCTGACAACAAGCTTCTGGGCTGCTATTGTACTACTCTGTTCCAAATCATGCCTTCTCTCTGGTTTTTGTGCACTCTGGACATAACACAGCATCACAGTTCAAAAACTGTCTGGAAAAGTCCTTTAATCATATCCTGAAACAGCACTGTGTCGTGGTTTATAAGGACTTTTTGTGTGCAATACCAAAGAACACATCAGTAACTGATACTGTTAATATCGACTTCAAATAATTGAGCTCTGGCATTCACTCTAATCCATCCAATATTAAGACTACTTCAGCATCTCATTCACTGTGGAAGACTGTTCAGTTTTTCAGTACAGTATGGGAAACTGAATAATTAATAGCCAAGGGTGCTCTAACTCAATTTTCTCACACAAAGGATATTTCAAAGTATAGTGGTTTACATCCAGAATATTTCTCTTTTTTCTGTCTTGTGTTATGTTAGTTTATCCACAGTATATTGCTTATTACAGCATCATCTTGGCCACATGGGAACCTGGATGCAGTATCTGAAGGCTGACAATGACTTTAACTGTTTTTCTAAACCAGGGGTAGAAAAAGGCATAGATCAGAGGATTGAAACTGGAGTTACAATAGAACAGCCAAAGTTGAGCTGATGACTCTTCACCACCTGTGGTGTCCTGTCCTGTTATAGACGGAATGTAGTATGGACACAGACAAAGTATAAACACAAGAAGGATAATACCAAGAGTTCTAGCAGCTCTCATCTCTGATTTCTTAACAGTCACAATATTTGTTTTGACAGCTGAAATTTGAGACCTCATTACACGTGCCTGTGACACAGCCACCACAAGCACTCTCACATAGAGAACTATGATCACAGTAACAGGGCCAAAAAAGGTGAGAAGCAAGTCTACTGCCCCTGAAATATAGTTTATGACAATTGTACATTCTTGGTAGCAGGAATTAGACAAATATATTTGTGACAAGAAATCTTTCAGTATTATAACACTGTAGATAACAGAACAGGTCCAACACAGAGACACACAGGTTTTAACTCTGCTCGGTGTTATCATGGATGAATAATGCAAAGGGTAACAAATAGCCACATAGCGGTCCATTGATATGAGCACCATGTTCCCAACAGAGGCAGAGGTGAGGATGAAGCCAGACAGGTATGAAAGAGCACACGAGATTTTACCCTGAAACCCGCAGGACTGCAGCAGGATGATTGCAAATGGCATCACTGTAAGACCCACCAGCAAGTCAGACACAGCCAGGGAGAGAAGGATAAGATTGGTGGGGGTCTGGAGCTGCCTGGAGGGGGAGATTATGATTAGTGCCTCATATTCAGTGCAATGAGTATCAGATTACATCTATTATTGTGAGAAAACAGACAGACTACAGAAAGTGAAATGTTACTGTTATAGACAATATGAAAAACAAACTCTCCATAGCCTACATGCCACATAAAGCTCTATAATATCACTGAGCTACACAGTTTATGAATTAAATACTACTGTTGTTTGGTGTTATTATTAAGGAGATTTCCATCATGATGCTATGGTGACACATTGATGTGTTTCAAAGTTGGTCTTTTTAGCATAGAACAGCACAGAATAAACACAGTTTTCATTCATAATTTGAGTATATACTTACTATCAGCTGTTATATGTCAAAAAAAGTGTCTGAACCTGAAGTGGGAGATGGAGATGATGACCAACAAGTTGAGTGTCACAGTGAGCAGAGCGATACAGGACAGCAGTGTTTTGATGAAAATGACCTCAGGAGTAACAGGCATTGACCTGCAGGAGGTGTTGAGTGGAGGGATACAGAGATCAGCTGCTTCCACTGACTCCATCATCAGAGATAGTGACTGTGGATCTGAACAGAGACCCCTTCACTCATTTATTCTTGAAATGCTATTTATCATGTGTTGAGATGATATTTATCATGTGGTCTTCATTTCTATTATATTTCCTGGTGCCATCCCTCTCTCTCCTTCCTTGATCCTCCTCACAGGCTTCCTCCCATCAGTTTGTTTTTTTCCCCAGATCCTAATTATCAACTCTTCCATTACATTAATCACTGCCTCACTGCAGTGTTGCATGCGTTGCTTGTCTCTCTCTCTCTCTCTCTCTCTCTCTCACACACACACACACACACACACAGACACACACACACACACACACACAGACATTGTATGTATGACGGATGAATTATAAATATGTTTGTTTGTGTATGTACGTGTGTGTGAGTGTGTGTGTGTGTGTGTGTGTGTGTGTGTGTGTGTGTGTGTGTGTATTGTGAGGATCTTGTTAGAAAACAAGAAGTTCTCACCAAATGACTTCAACCTGCTCTGGCTACTTCTCAGCTATGTAAACTGTTGGAATTAGCCAATCTCTCTGTCTCTCTCTCTCTCTCTCTCTCTCTCTCTCTCTCTTTCTTTCCTGGCACATTTTGTTTATTTAGGTTTCCATCACATCCATACACACATTACACTACTGACGACACAGACCATGATATTGTATTATCTTTAAGTTTGTTTATAATTGGGTTCAAATAAATATGAAGTAAAATTCTAGTGAATAAGTACTCCTCACCTGTAACTGTGAGAAGACTAGGATTGAGTATATTTAGTTTGTTAGATTAGTACACTAGTTAGTCTAGGGTGGCGAGACTCCAGTGTTCAGCTGCCTTTATTCAGGCTGTGGTGGGTAAAAAGCACATTGTACATTTTCATGCATGGGTAAGATTAGGAAAACTAAAACTGGATTATTATGGCTTCTGTTGTGTGTAGGGGAATCAGGTCATTAAACCTTTGGGTTTAATGTTTACACTTGTTAATATAAAAAGGGGCACCACCTGTCCTCAGCTGAGAAGGATTTCATGTATTCTTTTCTTTTAACGCTGATGTAATAATAATTAATGAATTAATGGTAGATCAGTCTCATCATCTGAAGCGTAAGCTCTTGATACAGTGCGTCGGTAACAGACAAGCAGCGGCTCTTTTGATGTCTATTTGACCCAGTCAAATGGGTTAAGGCTGGCTGCAGGACTTCAGTCCAAAGAGGTTGTCGGCCGTATGGCAAAACTTCTCGGTTAATAATAAAGTTCAGAATACTTCCAATGGCCAGTCGAAAATATCTACAAAAATATTCTTACATGATTGCCTTAATGGTAAAAGAAAAGAAGAATTCAGCTTTAACTTTGAAAAAGTTATGCGGTTTAACGTGGCAAGTAAAAGTAGGCAAAAGATTAAAATAACACGCCAATAGGCGGGCAAAAGACAACGGACGAGCGAAAATTGAAGTTACAAAAACTAAAGAAACTAAAATGCCGAAGAAGTGGCGTGAGTAAAGAAAAAGTAAAGAGTGTGTCTACAACAAAGAAGAAGTAACAAAGAAGTCAAGCAAAGAAGAAGTCAAAGAAGAAGTGAACGCTTGCTGCAAGCTGCGGGGAGTATACCATCCGGCGCTCCAGGGCGTGTCTGTGACGAACAGACCTTCATGCATTTAGACTGATTTACAGGGGAACACTGTTATTTCATCCTATAGAGAGAAAACACTAACTAATGATTGCGTGCGATGGACTCACCTGCTTCTCACTATGGTCAATCATAGTCTAAATGATCAATTTTTAATCACATTTCAACATTGTTCACAACATATATGTTGACACCGACATACATAAATCAGACACATTTTGTTAATTAATGACAACATTCTTCAATACTAATACTAGCGTATATGATAACTAATAATATAACTAATTAATAGAACAAAGAAACAAGGAAAGGCAGATTATATTTGCTGAATTAAGCACTACTAATTATAACTGTCTCATGTCAAGTATCTAAAACCTAACCGCTACTAGTCTCTAGACGGCTGTATGGTTCCATGGTAGAAACCCGGACAAAAATGATTATGAGAGTGATGATCATAGTTTTGTCATTTTACAAGCTAGAAACACGGGAAAAAACATTTATACCATTAAAGTTATGAGTTTGGTGCTGTGGGAACATCCAAAGTTGAATCCAACATACCATTTGTATTATCCTAATGTGGTAGAAGAGAAAACACACAGACACACAAAACAGTTTGCTACAGGAATGTCTGATTTACAACTTGTCAGTACTATCTGATTCTTGAGACCTCAGGAGGCATGTTAATTGTCCATCCTGACAGTTTTAACGCCTTCATCTGGTGTAGAGCAAGAAGAAAGATTATCATCTCCATCAAAAATGTTATGTTTTTGGTGATTTGGACCAACAGTAGTGGAGCCGGACACAGGCAAACAGTTCAAGAGTCTTTTAATGCACAAACAGAAAGTTCAGCTGGCTAAGGAGGAACGAAGGATCCAGCTCTTCTAACCCTCAGCAGTGGAGACATGAGTAGGCGGTCCACGGGGAGACTGGTGAAGAAACGAAGAGGGTTGCAGCTACGCACAGACAGACAGACAGAGACCAAGACGCACGGCAAGACACATCCGAGCAGACTAGAATTATCTGGCAACGGGGTGGAGAGATGACCAGGATTTCATGGAGAGGTGGTTACTGACGATGAGAAACAGGTGCGTCTCCCTGACAATCAGAAAAGGTGGAAAATTGGCCAGCCCCACCACCTGCTACATGAGCTGCAAGGAACACCACAAGAGATAGGGGGGAAGTGGAGAGAAGACACCACAAGAAAGAAACACCAAAACAAAAAACAACAACAAACCCCAGACCCTGACAGGAATGCCCCCACTGGAGCACTGGGGACCTCGCTGGGGGAGGAACGAGGAGATGGCCCTCAGGGCAATCCTCCGGCACAGGATGATCTTGCTGGGCCTCCTGAACCACCTGTTCAATCCCCCACCTGGCCACTCTGACCACACAGGACGATGGCAAGATGGTCTCCACCGGGTTGTCTTTGACTGATGGTGCAAACTGGCGATACAGTGCATCAGGCTTGATGTTCTGGGAGCCTGGTTGGTAGGTGAGTAGGATTGGGCATCGTTTGAATTTGAACAATTCCGGTTCCGGTTCTGGTTCCGATTCCTCGTTTCGATTCCAGTTCCTAACGATTCTCGATTCCGATTCTTTTAAGAGGCAGAGTCAAAAAAGTTTACATGTTTTAAATGAGCTAGCTAACCAGAGGCTTTTCTGGATGAAATAGTCTGAACTTCTCCATGAATTTTAATTGTATGAACTTTTTACTTTTTATGAACTTTACTATGAATTTCTCACAGGGCTGTTTTCAACTAGTATATAAATATCAAATCTATGAACTTGAATATAAATATTATAAACTTTCTTTTCACAGGGGTACACTTTTCACAAGAGAGCTTTATTTCTGAAATCCTGATGAAAACACATTTACACATAGTGTCTGATGCTGCAAGTAATTAAACATGTTACTGTTACATACAATACATACAATATATGTTTTACATACAATACATACAATGTTACATGTTACATGTTACTCCACTATATAGTGTGCTGTGATGGTGAGGTAATGGTCCTGTGTGATGCTGCTCCAGCCATCGCATGTGAGTGCAACAGAGCAGACCTCACTGAGCTCTGTAATTGCATTGAACTTCTCGACCTTATACCAAGATGGGATTAATTTATTTGATAAGTAGTCCCTGGAAGGTGGCGTGTACATGGGGTTTAGGCTTTTCCACCATGTCCCTGCAAACATAAACAAACATATAATGTCGCCGTTACTGTAACTTTAGCTCAATATTAATTAGCTTAGCTCTATCGTTATTACTTAACTAACCTAAATGTTGGTGATTCCACATCTGAAAAGGGATGCTGTTTTTTCACAATATATGCGGTAACCTTTCTGTGGCACTCTTCTACTTGTTGCACCGACATCTTTCCCTTGGCCGCTATGGTGAACGGAGTAGGCGTAGCACATAGCGGACTTTCGTCAACAGCCTGGCTAACGTTAGCAATTTCAGGTCGTTTGTCTATGAAAAAATACATGGGCTAACGTTAGCTGGGTATTTGCATTTGAGTTGACCCACCGTTTTAGGTCGAGTATAACTTGTTAGCTGCCTCAATGTTAATGTTGTTGAGACTGTTTTACTTACCGGATTTGGACTGGAGTACGGTGCTAGGCTGAGGGTCGGAGCCGGAGCCGGAGGAAGAGGCAACGGAGGAAGGCCAGCGCGGCGCGTCAAAGACGGGGCACTCTGTTATTTGTACACCATGAACCCGGAGGTGTTTGATCATGTTGGTCATGCACCCTCCTGTGCATGATATAGTATTTTTACTAGTGTTACACTGAGCCGACTTATCGTTATTTTTAGTAAAGTGAAGCCACACTTTAGACCGCTAGCGCACACTGTCCATGGTTACGCGGTAACGCAAACACTTCCGACGGATTCTTCTTCGTTGGTGTTAGGCGACTTCTTCTTCCGGTCGGCGGGCAGGGTATCGAAATTAGGAATCGAAATTTTAAAATTTGAACGATTCCGGGAAAATCGGAAAGTTAGTCCCGGTTCCAATCGATACTCGATACTCGATGCCCAACCCTATAGGTGAGGGTGAAATTGAACCTTCCAAGAAACAAAGCTCACCGAGCCTGGCGAGAATTTAGCCTGCGTGCAGAGTGGAGATAAGAGAGGTTTTTATGGATTTAATGGATGTACTGCACCTTCAAGCCAGTGTCTCCACTCCTGGAGAGCGAGCACGACTGCAAGGAGTTCCCTGTTCCCCATGTCGTAATTTCTCTCAGCTGGGGTGAGGCGTCGGGAGAAAAAGGCACATGGATGGAGCTTTTGGTCCACCGGAGAGCATTGAGAGAGAATGGCCCCGACCCCTGAATCCGAGGCATCAACCTCAACCACAAACTTCAGTTGAGGGTCAGGGTGAACTAGCACAGGTGCACTGGAAAACATAGTCTTTAGTTGATTAAAGGTGGCCTCAGCCACAGGCGACCACACAAAAGAATGTTTTACTGATGTCATTTGAGTTAAGGGGTTCGCCAACCTACTGTAGTTCTTAATGAACCTCCTGTAAAAATTGGTGAACCCCAGGAACCGTTGGAGGTGCTTGCGGTTGTGAGGTGTGGGCCAGTCCAACACAGCCTTAATCTTGGCCAGATCTGGCTTGAGCTGATCCTTCTCCACAATATAACCCAAAAAGACAACAGAAGACACATGAAACTCACATTTCTCGGCTTTCACAAATAATTTGTTCTCTAACAGCCTCTGTAACACAGTTCTGACATGCACAATATGTTCATTGATGTCCTTAGAAAAAATCAAAATGTCATCTCAATAAACAAACATAAATTTGTTCAACATGTCTCTAAGGACATCATTAATGAGTGCCTGGAAAACTGCTGGAGCATTTGTGAGGCCAAAAGGTATAACCTGGTATTCGAAGTGGCCCAGATGAGTGTTAAATGCAGTCTTCCATTTGCCCCCCTTTCACATTTGAACCACGTGGTAGGCATTCCGAAGGTCCAACTTGGTGAAAACCACTGCATTGTGGAGGGGGGTGAAAGCAGAGTCAATCAGAGGTAGAGGATATTTATTCTTAATAGTAATGTCATTCAAACCTCTGAAGTTGATGCAGGGTCAAAGAGTCTCATCTTTCTTTTCAACGAAGAAAAAACCTGCACCAACTAGAGAGGAAGAAGGGCGAATAAGGCCTGCCACCAAGGACTCTCGGATGTATGTCTCCATGGCCTCCTTCTCCGGTTTGGACAGGTTGTATAACTTCCTATTAGGTAATGGGGCACCAGGGAGCAGGTCAATAGCACAATCATAGGGTCTGTGTGGGGGAAATGACAGGGCTCTATCCTTACTGAAAACCTGCCTTAGGTCATGATAGGCACCGGGGACAGCTGAGAGGTCAATGTCTTCAGGAGGTGATCATGAAAAAGAAACAGCAGTAGGGATGGCAGACTTGAGACAGACTTCTGGTGACAAAAACTGCTCCAGGAGGTAATGGAAGTAGTGGACCAATCAATAATGGGGTTATGGTGCTCTAACCAGGGAATACCTAATACCACTGGATGAGTGGGTGAGGAAATGACAAATAGTTCATTAGTCTCTGTGTGGTTACCAGAAAGCATGAGGGAAATGGGAGCAGTGCGGTGGGTTACTGAGGCAATAAGGCGGGTGTCCTTAGGTTCAGACACTAACTAACTAGAGGAATGTTGATTTGCTCGGCTAGGTCAGTGTCAGTGAAGCTATCATCTGCTCCCGAATCCACTAAGACATGTATGGGGAGTGAAAGGTGTGACCAATGCAGCATACCTCTCAGCTGGAGACATTTGGCTGGGGTTGAAGTCGAGGGAGAACGGCTCACCAATAGCCCCTGATCAGTTGGTGAGCCTACACTTATGGCAGGCTGCCAGGCAATGTCCCTCGTTGCCACAGTAGAGGCAGAGGCCCAGGCGAAGCCGGCACTGCCTCTCCGCCGGGGTGAGCCTGGAACACCCCAGCAGCATCAGTTCATCCATGGAGGCTGGAGCCAGAGAAGGTCCCCCATCAGATAACCTTCCCGGATGATTCAGGAGAGGGTGGTGGCGACGGCAGGCGGTGGCGAAGAGTGGATGGGTTGAGGGTGGCCCTCTGCTTCTCTGCTCTCTCCCTGCACCTCTCTCTGAGTCTGTTGTCCAGCCTCGTGGCTAACCCTATTAGCTCCTCCAGTGAACTAGTTTCATCCCTAGCTGCTAACTAGTGTTTAATTTTCATCAGAGAGTCCCTTTAAGAGCCAACAACAAACCCCAGACCCTGACAGGAAACCAGTTTAAGTGATAGGTAACCCTTTGTAGTTGAAATGTACTTCCACCCCCAGCTCTCCTGAAGGAATGCGAGACAGAAAGGTTAGATAGAGGCCTCTTGTTCTGCTATATGTGGATTCTTTCATTCAGGCACCCTCTGTAAAACTACTGGAACTATGTACCAAAGAACAGTTGAGAAGAACATTGAGGATTGCTGACCATTTTTCAGTAACATAGTAATTGAGGCAAATAGATTGAAGGATACTTATGCTGGCCTCCCTCTTCGTGGCTGAAGTAGTTTATCCAGCTAGCCAAACAATCAAATATGCTCAGAAAGACTCTCAGACCGAGGAAGTTGCGTTGTCTTTAAGTTTACTGAGAACTTGACTGTGAAACTGAAGCACAATACAATACAAATGTTCGTCAATATAGGTTCGGAGAAATTACGTTGTCTCAAATCGAAATAATCATCACCATTACAGAAAACAAGGTAAGAAAATGCATACAAATGCCATAAAACAAATTGCATAGGCTACAGAACAACTAAACCATATTCGCCTTATGTAAGAGGAAGAGTAATGCACAAACTTACGAAACTAACGATTATAAAACAAACAATATATGTTCCACAATCACAATAGATCAATAAACACTCATCATCCATCAGAAAACTTACGGATATGGCCTTCAGTAGCTTCAGTGTACAGAATACAACGTCCTTCCACAGAGCACAGAAGACGAGAGCAGCCTGCAGCACCAAACATGTGCTCCTCTACTAAAGCGAAAGTGAAACTTAACTTAGATTAAGGCTGTCTGGTTACTTTGTGTCACTAGGTGGCAGTATTAGGTTGAAAAATGTAGAACACATTTTACTTTATAAGAACATGGCACATAGAAGCCATAACAATACTATTAAAAGTATTCTTAAAGCAAATTTGATTGAAGATGGATTTTGCAGGGTGAATGAAGCCTGCAATGGTGAATTTGACATTTGAACAGCAAAAGGAATTGTTGGAGTTGCAGATGCAGCATTCAGGTGAGAAAACTAGAAATTGAGGCAGTAAAACAAAATACTTAGCAGGAAAGATTGAAACTAGAGCAATTTGCATCTAATTAAAGAAGGTTTGATGCCATCCCATGAATTGACTGGCATCAGGGTAGCTGCGTGCACATATTCTGTTTCTCAAGTGGACATTGTTAGTAACTTAAAGTTACTGGCCAAGTTCAATGATAAAGACCCAGACGCATTGTTTTGTATGTTTGAGCGTTTTGCAGATTGCAGGAACTGGCCAGACAAGGACCGCACCTTAATGCTGCAGTGTGTCGTCACTGGTAAGGCACAGGAAGCATATGCTGCTTTAACATCAGAGGAATGCAAAGATCATGGTAAGGTTAAAGCTGCAGTCTTGAGGGCCTATGTATTGGTGCCAGAAGCCTATAGACAGCGCTTTAAGAATTGGAAAAAATCTGACAAACAAGCCCATATGGAATTTGATAGGGATTTAGTTAAGCAGTTTAATTGTTGGTGTTCTGCCTCTAGTGTTGATTCATTTGAGAAACTGTGTAATCTTGTTGTTTTCAAGCAGTTTAAAGAATCTGTACCTAGTCATATTGCCACATGTATAAATGAACATGAAGTAAAAAACACCTAAACCACCAAAATTTCAGGTGGCTTTTGAAAGTTTCAAATCTCTGCTGTGCTCAGCCCCAGTACTTGCTGCTCCCTGTTTGGGTGAGCCGTTTCAACTGGAGATGCTAGTGGTGTTGGCGCAAGTGCAGTTTTGTTGCAAGCAAATGCAAATGGTGTTGTCAAACCAGTTGGTTACTTTTCCAAAAAGTTTAAGTCATATCAGTTAAATTACTCTGTAATTGGGAAGGAGGCTCTGGTTTTGGTTTGGGCCTTACAACATTTTGATGTGTATGCGGGGTTGGGTGCTCCCCTTGTTGTCTGTACAGACCACAACCCCCTAACATTGTTGAGATCACTTTCCAACCTATATCAGCAGTTGATGAGAAGAGCATTGTTTTTGCAGCCCTACCAGTTGGCAGTACACCACATAAAAGGTACTGATAATCTGGTTGCTGCTTAAAATAAATGTTAAGTTAAATGGTCATATCTGGTTCTCTTTCTTGTTCTGCCTTTGAAGTAGGTGGTGACAGTATACATACAGATATGATTTCTAATTAATCCTAATGTTGCTAAATGTCTGCTTGATATGCAAATAAGGCACTGTTTGTTAATATGTTTAACGTTTGTTAAACTGTTTGGGGAAAAAAGTAAATAAAAAAAATGAATTATGGAATTTGGGTGAACTGACCTTTTAATGAAATAGTTTTGGTTGCTTAAAAGAAAACCACTCCTTAAAGACTCTCCCCACACACACACACACACACACACACACACACACACACACACACACACACACATATGCTAGGACTTGCATAACATCACTAGACTAAAGATGTTAGTAATAAGTTTAAAAGTTAGTCTGTATTCACCCCCACAGAGATCCAAGCAGACAAAGTAAGTGAAAACATCTGTTTTAATGTCTTTGTGTAAATTACATTTGTATGTTGGGTACTGGTCAATTAAATCACTAAAATCTTTTAGCCAATATTGTTGTAAATGAGGCACGGTGGCGCAGCAGGTAGTGCGCGTGCCTCACAGCAAGAAGGTCACGATCCCCAGGTCGGGCGGGGCCTTTCTGTGCGAAGCTTGCATATTCCTCCCGTGCATGCGTGGGTTCACTCCGGCTTCCTCCCACACACCAAAAACATGCTCATTAGGTTAAGTGGTGACTCGTCCCTAGGTGTGAATGTTAGAGTGAATGGTTGTATGTATGTTGCCCTGCAGTCGGCTGGCGACCGGCTCAGGGTGTACCCCGCCTCTCGCCTGTTGACAGCTGGGATAGGCTCCAGCCCCCCCAACCCCGAAAGGGATAATCGGGGTATAGAAGATGAATGAATGAATGAATGTTGTAAATGAAACTGCAGCAGACACTGTACCTTGTGTTCAAATTACACATCAGGTTTGGATGTTCTACAATTAACTTGACAACGTGACAGAAAAACACTTTGCATACTAAGGTGAACTGAGCAAGTCAGCAAGTGTTCATTGTGTGTACTGTAAGTCACAAACTTAAATTTCTGGCTCATGTTCACTATGGTCTGGTGTAACCCAATTTTGGAATATGTGGCAGAAATACTAAGTAGCCCATTCTGTTTTGGGGATACAGCCTTTCTCTGTCCAAATTATTACATGTTTTTAATGAGGAGATGTGCACGATGTGTTTATGTTAAAATGTGTTTTCTTAACACCTTTGATTGGAGGCATGCCCCCTGTGGTTGTAGACATCGTTATCTATCAAGGTGGGAACAGGCTGCCATGCAATACTGTTCATTATTTGTTGTATGATGACATGCAATTTTCTCAGTGCAGGGAAGATCATTTTCTCTTAGGCAATTATCAGTTTAGAGATGGTGTTTGTGTGTATGTGCTGCAGCACAGTATAAGCTGATCAATGTTTATGTAAATCTGCCACAAAATATCTCATTGTTTGACATTGTTTCATTGTCATGATCCCTAGAAATAAATAAAGAAAGAAACTACAGACTATGCCTGTCATGAATTTGTAAGCTAAGAGCTCATCCGTAGGATTTCATCAAGGATTGAGATCATAAGTCACAGCCATCGCTGTTGAATAGCCACTGTAGCTTGGTATGAAGCTCTTGGTGGACACAAATGTCTAATTTGGAGACTCTGTGCCAAATTTGTGGTCTCTGTGCCTTTTTTGGCATATTTTGGGTGAAGACTGGCAGTGGTGGACAAAACTACATAGACTGTGGTGGGATGGATAATAAACTCCAAAATGCTGCCCAATGGACAAGCTGATGCATTGCCACCATCCTCTCATGGCAATGTTCAATGACATATCCTTTTCCATTGCTATTGGATGTCCACTATCATACCCATTGAGATGACTTTGAATACACCAGCAATCACTGTTTTGTGGATTTGGAGAAGTTTTATGATTGTGTCCCCTGGCAGGGCTGTGGAGATTGCTGCAGAATTATGAGGGTACCTGGGCTGTTGCTATACATGTTTTCAGTGAGTGTTAGCCTCTGACAGGTTATCCCTTAACCCCGACTCTCTGATTTGCATTGTCTGATTTGTCTGATTTTCAAGTCTAAGGCCACAGTTATTGGCCAGGAAACACTGGATTGCTTCCTCTGGAGAGTTCAGTCTGGTTCATGAGTGAAGGTAAAATGCAGCTTGAGATGGACAGGCAGATTGGTTCAGTGTAATGCATCCCCCACCTATGATCATAGGCTTTAGGTAGGGACCAACAGAGTGAGTCTGTGGACACAAGCAGGCAAAATGAGTGTCCTCCACAGGCCAATTTAAATGGTTTGGGCATCTGATCAGGATGTCTCCAGGGTGCCTTCCTTTGGAGGCACATCCAGGTGGTAGAGACACCAGTTTAGACCTGGAACTCATTAGAGCTCTTACCAGGTCTTTGGCAGCATGCACAGACTGTTTTTTATTGACTTGCGTTTCGTACCTATTTAGGTGAAACTAATTAGACCTTTGTTATTTTTATTAGAATGAAGACTGAGTTTTGTGATTGCATATACTAGCGTAATTCCACCCAACTTCAACCTGAACAGAGGTCTAATCAGCCACAATAACTGAAAACACTTCTCTGGGTGTGTTGGTCTTTAACAAGCAGTTTTCTTTTAAGCAACTAAAACAACTGAACAGTCCGTTCACCCACATTTCAAAATACTCATTTTTCCACTTCATCGTGCATCAAGTTAGTTTTTTACCTCTTGGGGATAGTCGAACAAGCCTCAAACGCAACATTGATATTTTATCACCAGAATGAATAAATATGGCAAATGTTTTAGCAAACAATTACAAAACAAGCAGACACATAGCAACATTAATATTCATTTGGAATTGTGTCTGTGTCCACCAAGTGCTTCTACATGGACGCTGCTTTTGTAGCAATCTGCAGTAGTTGGTGTCTGTACATGCATGTGTACCTTTGTAAGTTCAGCCTTCTATCTCTTGTTAGGATTGTGCCAACTGTCCTGATTGTGTTTGGTCATTTTGTGCCTTAACTCTGTATTTTGGATTCTGTGGTGGTAGAGCAGTTAGACCTTTCCACTGAGACTGTAGATCAGCCATTAGAAACCAACTGGATGAACAACTGTTAGCCAGGATCACCTTAAAAACTGTATGCCTCCTGTTGTCTGGCAACCATCAAGAGGAAGGAAGTTTTTTTTTTTCTTGTTATCACCTCACCATGTGTCCTCATTCCTTGTGTTCCTTCTGTTTGCCCTTGCCTTCTGTTTTTCCCTTGTTTTCCCTCCCTCCCTGTGTCTGTCTCTGTGTGTCTCTGTCTGGAGTGGTTCTACTGCCTATCAGCTGTTTCCTCCTGCCATTCAACCTCCACACCTGCAATCCATCCACTCATCAAGCTCCTGCAGTATATAGATACCCCGGCTCTGCGGCCCAGTCTTTGCCAGATTGTTCAGTTTGCAAGTGTGGTACCAATGTTATGGCCAAGCTCTAGGTATTTTCCTTATGTTTACCTGGCATTTGCCTTATTTTGTGTTTGGCTGTGCCTCAGTTTCATATCCTTCTGTGATTCCTGCCTGCCTCGTCGACTATCCTGCCAGTCTATTCTCCCCAGCTCTTTCCATTTCTCCCACTCTACTCTAACCATGGATTAGCTCTCCCAGTCCTCCTTGTTATCTTTTCAATAAAACCATAATGAAGTGTTGTAAGCTCTGTCTAATTCCTGCCTTTGTCAAACAAAATATGACTTTTGCTTGCATAAACACTAACCAATAATAGCATGACATCCACCCATCAACCAATCTTCAACTTTTAGCAGCTGAGCGCTATAATTCATTAGTCAGCTAGCATGCAAAAGCTTGGTACCTTGGCATATCTTTGGGTATTTACCACTTCAAACCGTGCTTGGTTTCCTGAAAATACTGTGGTTATGGGCCCATTGGCTATAATTTATTAAATTTGACATAAGTGACATCTATGACAGCTCCAGATTATGCACAAGGCATTTACAGTGGACTGTTTCAGCAACTATATGGAGCATAAAATTGGTGTCGTCTCTCTCTCCCTGACAGATACTGCTATCCAGTTGTTTGCTGAAGACAGCAGTTATTTGCTGAAATAATTTCTCAAGGAAATCTGTCAAAAAATTTGATAGTTTCATGATTTTTAATATTAATATTTGTTTCCTTTGTCTTAAATTGTATTAAATTAATTCTCTATGGATTTTGGAGCATTTTTCAGTCATATAGACCAAATAATCAAGAAAATAACAATCTATAGTAAAATTTATAATTAGTTTCAGCCCTAGACACACACACACACACACACACACACACACACACACACACACACACACACACACACTGTTTACTCAGAGGAGTGTTTTAATGTTTCACAGATTATTTTATTCCATCATTTCTGTGACTGTTAAAAAAGATCTTTCAGTGTTCACAAAACAAGAAGTCACATTGTAGATTATAAAGAAAACATACTGCATGGCTTTAAAAATATTTCTTGATAAATTATCAGTTTATTTGTTTACACTACCTTTTAAGTTGAACAATCATCCAGAGAATCTAACAACCTATGTCAAAAATAAAACCATTTTTGATAAATATAATTTCAGCAATACTTTGTCAGGCAGCTATAATTCCACATGCTTCTATTAAACCGGACACAGTTATGACAATGTATACATGCTATTCCTAAAAACGATTCATAAGCATTCAAATCTAAAGGTTCTCCTCAGGTTTGATCATAATTTATTTGACATGTAAGATGTATCCCAAACAGAATAATTTGTTATAGCTGTGTAGTTGTAATTACTTTCTTTTTACAATTTTCCTCTTAAAGTTTTTTGACAATGAATAATTCTGCAATGGATGCTACTGAATGAAGAAAACAAACATATGACCAATATGATGGTATGTCTGCTGAGTCCAGTGTCCACATAAGTGGATCTATGGTGTTTCATTAGGATGCACCAGTGGTTGTGCACATAGGCTTGGAGTAGTTGCTTTGGTTGATGGTGTTTTTGGCTGCCATCCTGATGCAGTAGGTGGTCCTGGGCTTAAGGTCAGTCTCTATGTAAAAATCACCTTCCGTGGTCCTCACTCTAGGTAGCTGATTAGCCTGCTGCTCTCTCTGTTCCTCCTCAATTACAAGTGTGTACTCGGTTGCATCCTTCACTGTCTTCCACTTCACATACAAGGAAAATTCACTTACTGTTACAGTGAGCACTTGTGGGATTTCGAGATCTGAGAAAGAGAGAGAGAGAGGTGAGAAATTACCTGTTGTTTTATAGAGCAAGCCTCTGACCTACTGTTATGATTAAGTTTTTGCAGTTTATTTTTAGGTGATGTCTTGTAGATGTAGGCATGGTTTAGGGTGAAGGAAACAGGGCTGTTACTGACACACTTGGAGGGGTAGTGAATCATTAGCATTCGATTTTGGACATACCACGAGGACGATGCCAAAGGCAAGACATTTTGGAGACTAAAAAGAGGGAGTGAGAAATCACACACCACCATGAACTGTGTATGTACCCATTTTAAATTGAACAGGCACATTCAAGAGGGGTCTGGCTGACTGGACTGATGGTGCGGCTCCCTAGGAACGTCCAGAGAGAGTTTGCTGCGTCTGAGTAAGCTGGATGGAGAAAGTAGGAACTGTGACCTGGCAGTGAGTTAACTAAATGCACACACACCCCTCAGACAGGAAAAGTTACATTCACCCCACTGATCCCTGTGCCTGTTGTGTACGAGTCCTTTTCTACAGCAGTCATAGATTGTGTTGGCCCTTTGCCTAAAACTAGGAGTTTCTGTTGACCATAATGGATGCCCCAATGGATGTCCAAAGAACAGTTGCTCCAACCTATGCCAGATGCAACTATGCTACACTACGCTGCTGAGATAAAAGATCATTTGTGGTCCACTTGCCAGATTGCCAGGGATAATCTTCACCTAACTGAGAAGCATATGAAGGCTCAGTTCAATCAAAAGGCCAGTGAACATCATTTTACAGTTGGAGACCAGGTCCTTACTTTTATGTCTGAGTGATCATTTTGCACCAGTTCCTCTTTTTGTAATGAAGAATGCATACAATTCCTTTCAGCAGCTGATGAATACTGTCGGCAGCCCATAGAAAGAGCACCCTATACATGTGGCAGCTCTTTGAGAGGTTACAAGAGGCAGGTCTTGTTGTGAATTCAGCTAAATGTGAATTTGGAAAAGGTCACGTAACCTATCTTGGGCATCAGGTGGGTCAGGGGAAAGGTGATGCCTTGTCATGCAAAAGTGGAGGCCATCCTTGATCTCCATGAGCACCAAAGAGCCAACAGCAAGTTATGAGAATGTTGGATATGTGTGGATCATACAGGAGATTTGTACCCAACTCTCTTGTGGTTACCGAATCACTGACTGACCTCCTTAAGAAAGATGCCAAGTTCATTTAGACAGAAGCCTGTGGACATGCTTTTGGAGAGGTGGAATCCATATTGGCTTGTGAACCTGTGTTACTTGCTCCCAATTCTGAAGCAAAATGCATTTTGTTTTTCTTTTTTCCTATGGGTGCGTCATTATGATGAAGTTTATTTTTGGGGAATGTCTTGTAGAGCGAGCCATGTTTTCGGCTGAAGAAAACAGGGCCATGACTGATGTCACACATGCAGGATGGTGGGAAATTAGTTCCACTTTTCTCGTCTAACACACCACACAGGGGGAGGTGCTAGATTACAGGCTTGCTATGAGATTTAAGATTTATCACGAGTGTCGGTTAGTGAAGCAGTGCAACAGCCTTGATGATTTCAGGTTAATGTTTCATAACACTGTCTCCAGGTTATGTAATAACATTACGCTTACCTTTGTCTAAACGGCTAAGGACTTCAGTGGCCCGGAAATCTCTTCTTCTGCGAGTTCCTACTGGACCTTGGAAAGGTGAGAAATACTTGTTACCAAATGTCAGAAACTGTATTTTAAAATGGCAATATGGACAGAACAGTGATTAAATGAAATACAACAATACTGTCACATAGCTGTTGAGTAGTGAATGCACTGCATTGTTTCTTGTGAGTGCAAGTCAAATATCTTTTCTGCGATCCATTTCATTTCTATGCCATTCTCCATTTGCTTCTCAGCTTAAGTTGCATTCCACGACAAGTGCTATTGTGCCTTGGCACCATGGTGACATCCTAGCTTACATCTGTAATTTTGTTTATCTGGTCCAGAACAAGGAAAAGAATTAGTATAAAATTACCATGTGGTTTCCTGATTGTTCTCATTTCTTTCAAGTTCACACTGATCTTTTTAAAGCAAACCAAGCTACAGTACATTGACTCACAGTAAACTCATTAATTGGACAGTTTTGGAATTTGGGATGGATGTTATCCTGCGTCATCAGCGCTACGTGGACCCATGTGGGGGAATCACGTCATGCAAAACTTTACTGAACCTTGTGTGTTTACCTTGTGTCACTGAAAGACCCCAAAGAAAAACTCATTGAAATTGTTACTGAACCTTATATATCATGTTTATGAGGGGAATGTTAGCATGTGTTTGCTATATTTCACTTGTGTCAGTCATTTTTTAAAACAATGTTTAACGAGGAACTGTTGATGTACTCAAGAGCATTTATGTTACCATGGTTACTTAATGATCTTGAGTAAACATCACTTAGGCTATTTATGTACACCGCTTCCTCAGATCACTGTCCTAAAAGATAACCATCAGCAGGTAGATATAATAGTAGTTCAGCTTTGATTTAATGCAAAAGTCTCGTATCCATAATCACACAATCAAATGAAGTAGACCCCTGTGTGAATCGAGACCCTTCTTTTCAGGCAGTCTCGACCTGGTTATTTAGTCCACATCCGAGTTTGACAAACTGCTTTCACACTAGCCCAGACGAACTGAACCAAACAGGAAAATGCACCTGCAGTATGTTTGAACTGAATCAAATAGTTTTGGTGTGAAAGCACCCTTATGTACTCATGCACCATTGCACATTTAAGTATTAGATAAAATAAAAACAATGTGGAATACACTCTTGTAGCAACAGATAGAGCGGGATTATTAAAAGATTATTTTGCAGAGTCCTTAATAGTACTGCAGACATTTTCACCCTGTGTCTGACCTGTAATATCTCGGGTAGGGATGCTCTCTCCCTCTGCGTTGCTGGCTGTCACTTCAGTAGTGTTAGGATCAAAGTTGTTCTGCTGGCAGGAGAGCCCAGTGGTGCTGCAAAGCCTGACACGGCCTTCCCCTGACACACTGTAGACAGTGTACCTCGTGGCAAACACTGATGCATCCCAGGAAAGCATAGCAGACTGTCTATCACCAGTGTATTTCACATTCTGTGGAGCACAGGGGACTGGGAAAGAAACGGTGGAAATACTGTTAACAGCACAACACTGAGGGATGTTAAAAGCACTGTGAGTGAATAACACAGTATAATGGACATTTTAAGTGTATGCTGATGTCAACAATTCTAATGTATCATATGAAGACATATTTAAATTCAACATTTTTTTTATTATATTGTCATTCCTTATCTGATATACACATGCCTCCACTTATGGGCACCCACAAGAGTTATAGTTGTTGACAAATACATAGAAAAAATCATCTGGTTACAACTTCATTATAGTGTATTTTTAACTATTTAATAAATGTATATGTACTGTTTAGAAATGCCAAAATAGGGGGCAAAGTGCCAACTTGTATTTTCTACAGATAAACCTAAACCCAGAAAGAGAAAAAAGGAATTTTTGTATTAATATCTAAAAATCTCTAAAAACGCCCTCTGTTTAGAGGCAGGGAGGGGTGCAATGTCAAGTTACCTGTGACTCCAGTAAAGGCACTGGACGGCTTGCTGACCCCAGCTGAGTTTCTTGAGCGTACAGTGAGGTTATAAGCTGTGCTGCAAGGCATTGGGAACTCAAAGTATGTCCTGGACACCCAGTAAGAAGAGACCTCCATCAGGGTCTGTGGGTTGTTTTGGATTCGACCACTTATCTCTACGAGGTACTGAACATCAGAACAATTGACGCTGTCCCATGATATCATGGCCCAGTGAGATTGCTCTATCTTCTGCATTCGGATGTTCAGAGCAGTTGGAGCACATGGAGCTGAGGAGGAAAAAGACTAGAGATTAGTAGTGTACTTGCATACCACCTCAATAACACCCTAAGTTTTGTCCTGTGAAAACACACCTTCAAAGAACAAAATAACTTCCAGGTAGAATGGACAGATTTTTACCACATCTTTACCTCATGGTTAGATGCACTGCATTGCAGCTATTGTACCAAATGACAGGGAAGTAACAACCACTTGGTTGAGTAGTTCTTGACCTGATTATTATATTATACCTGACAAAACTATACTTTTATATGCATGCAATATAGTTAACAAACAGAAATTTTGTTGGTATGCATCCCTGAGGCCTGAAGCCCTAAAAGTTTGTTTTTCTAGAAAACCAAAAAATTATTGGATGTATGTAGGACAAGAAAGAGGCATGTTTTTCCACATATTCTGTTTATGTACAGATGTAACATTTACCTGCTCCCGTCTCCAGAGGTTCACTGTACGAGCTGTTGCAAACGCCATTAGAGGCTTCAACAGAGAAATTGTAAATGTCACCACATTCCAGGCCTTCGATGGTGCAGGAGGTGGCAGTGCTGTCACAGTAGATCACATCTCCATCCATGGATTGGGCACAGGCAAAATACTCCACCGCGCCCTCACAGGCATTCCAAGACAGAATGGCAGAATTGGTCTCACAATCAATATCCACTGTGAGACCAGAGGGCTCACAAGGCACTGAGAGAAAGAGAAAAAAGACAACCTGTCTGAGGTTCATGCAGGAAGCTCACCTGCAGTTTCTACATTTTTTTTAATGTTAACAAGATACTAAACAGGGAAAGCTCTATACTGTATATCAATAAAATCTAATCAAGAGAGGTGACGAGTTCAGTGTGAAATCAGAGCACTAACTTCAGTGTGTCTCTCTAGAAAGTAGCAACTAGACATTGCATGTTATGATTATTAGTTATAAGTCATTAATGGAACATTAACAGAGAAAAGCTACTTTTAAAAGCTGTGGTCTCCTTTTGAAATTCTGCTCAATAGAAAAGAAAAATTAAGTGAACCACCAATCTGAATTCTGGACACCAGTGCATTTGATTAACACACTCTGCTGACTGATGATTTAATTGTCTTATTGTTGTTTTCCTTATACTGTATGTGCCCATGAAAAGCAGTATTTATGCTGAGTGGATTATTCCGGTGAAATAAACTGGACTAAATTAACTTTTTTTTATCGTGTCTCTACCTGTTCTGAAAGACGAAGTGCTGGGCTGACTGGTGCAGTTCTCTCCACTGGCCATGACGCTTAAGCTGTATGACTGTCCGCAGTGCAGATCAGCCAGAGTACAGTTGTTCACTGAGGTGCTGCAGCTCACAACATGTCCATCACTTCCTGTGGCCATCAGTAGGTAGGATGTAGCCACAGGGGAGTGTCCCCATGTCACTGTGGCTCCATTCTCCTCACATGATGGTAAAACTGTCACATTGTCTGGGGCACAGGGTGCTAAAGTGGATAGAACAACCAATGTTTATTTAGATGCACATTAGCTGCTGTATCTTCCCAGGGTCCACATTAAACCCGATAAAACATACACAGTATACATACATACAGTATAGCCTCGTCAACATGAAATACAACACTTACAAACACATAGACAAGCTGAAACAACAGCCAGTGTTCAGTATGCACTGAAGCAATGTCAGTTGCATCCATCAATGCTGTCATACTAACAAAGCCTATATGGTCACAACGTCAACTGATTCTATTTCGACATTTTCTATCTGCTCTCTTCCCTTGCCACATACTAACTCCTCTGTCATTTCAGATCCTGCTATGCCCTCCTGCCCTGCACAGCTCTTCCCGCGTACCTATTACAGTCTACATAGCCCTTGCAGTATACAGTATATATGTATATATAGGTCCATTTCCATTCATTCTCCACCACATTTTCATATGTGCTTTCAACTTAGCTGCCAGCCTGCCTGCTAGCCTGCCTGAATAAGTTTACCTTACCTTCCTTTGTCTATTGGCTTTTGCTTTCTTCTGACCGCAAATAAAACTGAAATTTTAACCTAGTTGTCTGGTCTCTGAGTCACGCTTTTAGGTCCAAACCAGATAAAACAAAGTCGTTACAGACAGCATTTGTGTAACTAATCCAAAGTTTCTGCTCAGTAGAAGCTGTTTCAATAATGTTTTAAAACTACAGTAGATGCATGAATTAGTGATCCATCTCTGGAGTGAAGTCCATTCATCCATTGCTTTATATATGACTGTATGTTGGATTGAGTTTGTTTAAGTTTTGGGCAACATAAAATGTATAGCATGTGTTGGAGAATAGTTATGTATGTCAATATTGAGAGTTATTTATGTAGTCTTTTTTATAATGATATTATAATATATATATATTAATGAATACAGTAATCTGCCTTTAATGTCCAGTCAGGAAAAAATTTACGTGCATGGTAACGACATTAGATCCCAGTCACCAGTGAAGAACCATACAAATTGCTCTATTGATGATTCCACTGAGCTTGACTTCTTTAACCTGATTAACTGGCTCTTCATTTATGAAGATATTAAGAGTTGGTGTGGCACTCAAGGAATAATATATACACAGACAGACACATTCACAGCTAATTTTTTTTCCCCATTTATCAATTCAACAACTTCAGGGAGAGATAAAGTGAAGACTATAGTGGTAAGAGAAATACCTGTTTTTATCTTCTTTGGCGGGCTTCTGAGGCTGCTGCACTTATCAGAAGAAGCTGATACTATGATGCTATAATGCATGCCACAGCGAATATCCTGGAGTTCACATGAAGTGGAGGAGCTGTTGCAAGAGATGAGAGTTTGATCGTGGCCCTCTGCGGTCACCAGGTAAAGGGGCGTGTCTTCTGTCAGCTCCCATTCAACCAGGATCGTGTTGCTGTTGCATTGTGTCACTGCACTAATGGATGTTAGAGCGCAAGGACCTACAGGACAGGACGCATATGGTAAAATATGAGCTTCAGAAAAGCAAGAGATAATGCTCGGATCAAAAATGCATTGGAAAAAGCCATTTCAAAATAGAAACAGAGTAAATCCTGTATTGCAGAGAATCCCAAAGGACTTAACCCAGCTGTTCCCAGCCTAAGCATCTGAACCCCTCCAATGGGTCACAAGATAAATTTGAGAGGGGTCACAAGATGATTATTGCGACAAAAAAGAAGAAAACAAACATTGCTTTGCTGTACAATTTGAAATGTATTGTTTGTTTTTAATCAAATCTTTTCTTTTTGTGAAACACTGAATGGTTTTACCACCAACAATAATTGAAATTCACAATCTGAGATGTTTAGAAGGGAAAGAAGCATTAACATGGTATAATGCTTACCACAGAACTGTCCTATAACCTTTAAAAGACAAGAAGCACTACACTTCCAGATTGGTGTGTTGAAATAGATTTTTGTTGAATACCTGTCTCAAGTTCAAAGGTGGTGCTGTCATTATTGTGGCAATATTTGTTGATAGCAGTGACGTGGAAGGTGTAAAGTGTCCCACATTTCAGATCTGGGACGTTGCAGGGAGAGGAGGTGGTAGTGCAGCTCGAGTTGTGACCTCCGACCTCTTGAGCCAGTACAAAGTAGCTGAGGGCTCCTTCTGAGCTGTCCCACGTCACCCATGCAGAGTTTGATACACAGTCCAAGCGGCCCTTAGTGTTCCTGGGCACGCATGGAGCTGTGGAAGGTGAAATGAAAGGAATGAACATGTAGATTGAATACCGACTGAATTGTCACAAATACATCAAAGACATTAGGGTGATGTATTGCAACAAATGGCTATACAATTTGAATTTTGTTTGAATAAAAGGGGACTCTGCACTTGAAGAAGCTCCCATGAATGAAGTGTCATGTTATCCCTCTTGGAGTGCACTAAACTGCCACCCCATATTGAGGCAATATATTAATTCTGTATACAGAAGCCAGGAGAATACTCATGTGGTTTTCAGCAACCTGGGTCAACAGCAGATGTGCTACAACTTGTTTAAAGCTTACTGACATCAGAGCTCGGTTTGAGCTACATTATGGTGTGTGTTTGCTTTGTTGGCTTGAATTGTCACATCACTGCTCATACTTTATCTCCATGCTTATGTTATTTCTTCCTTTGTTTGAAGACATTATCCAGAAGCATAGGTGTGGTAGGGACTATATTATGTCAAAGATGTATATATGTATGGGAAATAACAGTAGTAGCAGCAATAGTTGTATGTATAATAATAATAAACGCACTTAATGATAACAATAATAATAATAATAATAAGATAGAATAAGGATGAAAACAGAACAAAGAGAATACATAAGATGGAAAATAAAATCCAATGAATAATAGTAACAAAATAAAGTTCAAAGTAGACATTACAGTGTGCTCCTCTATCGGCATACTACATTTTTATTAGTTACTTAAATTTAATTTTGAGTGTGAATAGCTGCTACTTGCACCACACAAACCCAGAGGCTGGTAGAGACAGTAAAATACCTACAGTAGGATAACTGCCTCCAGCTCTATGCTTACAGTAAAACACATGAGAGTGATGTCAAGCTTCTAATATAACTTGTGAAAAATTTAACAAATGTATTTCTCAGAATGTTGAACTGTTGCTTTTTAATATAAAACCTTAGAAACACATGGAAACACATGCAGAAACAGCAGCTGTATCTGCAATAACACTTGCCTGCAGGTGGTACAAGTGTTCAATTTGTGACAGCTATTACTTTTATTTCCTATAGATGGCACAGGTTGGCATGTTTAGAACGAGTTTACTGATAACCGCATCACTCTTCCTTGTGAAGAATGAATGAATTCCTGAGTTGCAATGCCATTTCCATTGTATCTTGACACTGTCAAATTGCTGTATTTAAATGTGTTTGCATTTGAACAAATGGGTGACTGAATGAAGTTTACCTGATGAAGTCTCTACCACAGCACTCGGTTTACTCTCACAGCTGTCTCTTACAGACAGCACAGTAACGTTATAGTTCTGTCCACATGGTAGATCACTTATGGTGCAGGTAGTGCCACTGGAGTTACAGTGGAGACTTTCCCCAGTGTTGCTGACTGCCAGCACAAGGAAGTACTGGGCAGCGGGGTTGGGGGACCAGGACACAGCCATGGCACCATCAGCACACTGTGCATCAACAGCCACACCTTGGGGTGCACAGGGGGCTGTGGAGGAGAAAGAGAGGAGAGGCAGAGACAGGCAAAGAGGCAGGTTAATATAGTATACTGTATTTCCTAAAAAAAAAAAAAAAAAAAAGCCAGAAGTCAAATAAAAGCTGTGTCTCAAATAATGGCTGGGTGTGTGTTCAACACAAACAAATAAAGGCCAGCCCCTTATACAGCCCAGAGAAGAAAAAACAAGGGTGGATAAAGTTCCGGTGCCTGCTATTTGATGTGTATGCTAACTAAGGATAATGTAATAAATTCAATAAATTTAACAATATGATCGTGCTATTCTCAACACCTTGCTGTTTAGGATTACTCATCTAAAGTTTCATGGTCCTGTTTCAGTCACAGCAGGTGTTTGTTTGTTAATGTCTCCGCTAAACTGTATTTTGTTTTCAATACCTGTCCGCATGTAAGCCTTGCCACTCTCCATACTGGAACAGGACCCATCCTGGCTGAACACGCTCACATTGTAGATCTGTCCACACCACAGGTTGCTCAGATCACAATGGGTCATGGTGTTGTTACATTCAATCTGGTGGCTTCCATCTTCTGTCACACCCACTACAAAATAGTAGAGTGCTCCACTGGCTCGTTCCCATGTTACTGCAGCAGAGTTTGATTGGCACTGTAGGGAAGCCTTGACATTGGTTGGCTTGCAAGGCACTGGGACAGAAAAAGAGGACAGACAAGCAGTGAAATAACACAGTTCCTGTGCCTTAATAATATGTAAGAGAAATGAGATAATGCACACGTCAAAAACACGTTTGAATGACCTTTAAAAAGAGACTCTAGAGATTCTAAAATCCTTTCACAAGTGTAACTAAAACAGAAGGTCAAAAAGAGCAGGGTTTGTTGTTATAATGCAAGATATTATAAGAATTGTTGAATAAGGCATCATATCTGATTGAGATTGTTTTTAGAGATCAGAAAGATTAGGTTTCTATCGTCAGTTACATTTTGGGTCTGGTTCCAAGTTGGTAGAATACTAAGACTTTAAGTTCTTTTATTACGTAACATATATTCTGTCTCGAAAAAAACTTTAGGTCTTTAATGTATTCAATAAGGGCTTGTGAAAGTAAATAAATAAATGCAACACGTGATTAAGGTTGACCAAATGCGATCAAACTCCAACCCTAGACATCTGTGATATTCAATTCAAGTTTTTTCAATAGTACAACTCAATATAATAACAAGCCTCCGGTGGTAACTGTACCAGAGGCAACAACAGAGATGACGAAATAAAACACACTGAAAGTATTCTACCAACTTGAACCAGATCCAAATTGCAACTGGCAATTGGAACTGAACAAATTAGGATGCCCCTTTCAGATGTTTTGCTGTTAGACTAAATTTGTGCTGTCAGCATACCAAATGTATTATTATTTGGGACTGACCTTACTTGACCTTACTGTAATTATAGAAACAGAAAAACAGTTCAGCATTCAACTCATGGAAAAAGACACTTGTCATCCTGAAAAACTTTACTGTTTGTGCTTACCTGACTGCAGGTTGAGGTAGGTGTGGCTGTTGTCACACCGTCCATCCTGAGCTGTCACTGTCAGGTTGTAGAGCTGGCCACAGTGCATGCTGGGTAGTTGGCAGCTGGTTGCAGTGCTGTTACACAATGTCTTGTGACCATCGGGCCCAAAAGCTTGCACCACGTAGGAGGACACACCCTCTCCTTCTTCCCATGACACAACACCTGTGTCATTACTGCACATGATCTCTGCTGTTACGTTTAGTGGTATGCATGGCACTACAGACAGATACACAGACAGACGAGTATGAATGAAAACAAGTATAAATAAACTTTTAATATAACATACCTTACAGCAGCAGTGAAGGTTGCAGTTTAGGATAAATGTAAAATAAATGTGCCACATTATTATGATTACAATCTAATCTTGACCATACCTGTGCTGAGCTCCACAGCAGAGCTTCCAGCGCTGCTACACGTCTCATCCGAAGCACTAACAGTGATGGAGTAGTTGAGGCCGCACAGCAAATCGCTGAGCAGGCATGTTGTCTCGCTGCTGTTGCAAGTTGATGCATAGCCACCGTTTCCCTGGGCAACTGTAGTGTATGATGATGAGCCTTTGCTGGGCTCCCAAGAGACTGCCACAGCACCGGACTCACAAACCACGCGGGCCTCCACCTGCTGCGGTACACAGGGCACTGCACAGAAACATTAATTTTGAATACTGATTCAGGGTCAATATAGGTCCAATAACTGTCCACACAAAGCCCAGCCTGTAACATAAATATCTATCATGCTGCCAGGCCTCAACATGTTAAATCTCTTTGGTTATCCTTACCTGCTTTCAGCTGTGTCACGGCACTCTGCGAGACATTGCATACACTGTTAACGGCAATCACACTGATGTTGTAGGTGAAGCCACACATGAGGTCTGTGAGGACACAGGACTCTGAGTCTGTCTCACAACCAGATTCGTGTTCTTCCACACCGAAGGCTTGGAGAATGTAGAAGTCAGCCCCTCTGCTGGCCTGCCACTCCACTCGAGCTATGTTGGTAGAGCAGTCCACAGTAGGTTGAACATCTTCAGGAGGACAAGGCACTAGAGGAAGGAAGGGGAAGTGAAAAGACGAAACAAAACTGAGGAGGTTCTTGTTCAATGTCGGTTGCTAGTTGTGTACTTTGCCAGATGCAGAAATTTTTGTCTATTAAACACTGAATTACCTGACTTTAAGTAATAACTTAACACCAAGCTCAAAAGCAAGTTTTCATTCAATCAGTTGTATGTCTGACCTCACCCCACCCTGACATCAGTGCCAAGGATGGTTTGAAGTGTGCATGTGTATGCAAGGCACAACACAAAGAAAAGAAAAATAAATAAATGATATCCATTCAAGAAATATCAGGAGTGTTACAGATTCAGTTTTTTTCTGTTTGAACTGAGTTTCACCTGGATTTTATCTCACCACACATCCAAAAGTTACTGGTTCTTGTTGCAAAAAGAGATTTTTTATTTTATTTTATTTTATTTTATTTTATTTTATTTTTACAATATTTAATCCAGATTTACAATTTCCTCTTGGTTCAAGTTACATGAAAGAACAAACATAACTGGAGAGAAAATACAGTAAACTCCTGATGCCAGAATTCATCAAATTGATCACAGAAAAGCAGATGATTCAAATAATTTTTACATTCAAATTAGCATTTTTACAAACCAGTTTTCACCCACATTGTTTTGACTGATTCTTTTTGACCCATGTTTTCAAAATAAGCATGAAAAAGATTTCTTGACAAAAAAAATCCTTACCCCACAAGTGGAATTTAAATTTACTAATTAAAGATGCGTTTTATGACAGCTCACCTGACTCCACCTGCAACCTGTCGCTTGGAGGGCTGCTGCACTTCTCATTTGATGCCACAGTGATCACATTGTAGATCTGGCCACATTGCAGGTCCCGGAGCTCACAGTTGGTGAAGTTCGAGCTGCAGGTGGAAACATGTCCGCTAGAGGAGCGAGCTGTTGCAGTGTAGTTCAAGGCACCCTCAGCATAGTTCCAGTCCAAGAGGGCCGAGTTGGTGAAGCAGTCCAGAACCACAGAGCCAATGTTAGGTGTGCAGGGAACTAAAAGAGGGAGGGAAGAACTTGAGGACTGGACTAAGACTTGACACATATTAAGAGCAATAAGTCCAAATATTATGACATCCATCCAGTTGTTGTACCTGATTTGAACATTGTAGCTGGGCTGGGTAAACTTGAGCAAATATCATCCTGCGCCACCACCTGGACAGAGTAGGACTGGCCGCAGGTCAGGTTGGTCAAGGTACACATTAGATCTGTACTCTCACAGAGGGACATGGCTCCCTGTGTGCTCTGAGCCGACACTTTGTAAGACAGTGCCCCTTCGCTGGCACTCCAGGACACGACAGCCTGGTTTTTAGAGCAGTCTATCTTCACAGCCACATCAGTAGGAACACAAGGTACTGGAGAAAGGCAGGAAGGCATTGTAATAAGTTTCATTATCTGATTGTGTAGCCACAAGATTCAATATATGGAATTGACTGAGCACAGAAAACAATCACAGTTAAGGTAACAGTAAGACAAAACTGATCCCATTTTGGGACCCTTGTAGATGTCTTTTCATCTACTGGCATGTCATGCTGTCCCATATATCAGTTCCAGTAAATATAAGACACCTGTGGCCCGTCACTACTAACTCCAGTAATTTTGTGTAGCCTGAATGATGATGAGAAATGAGACCATTTTTGAGCTTTAGTTTGAGTTTTGTATGCACAAATTAAAATTGAAAAAATAACATAAAAGTTAAATGATCTATAGCCATGACAGCAAGAGGTGCTTGTTTATAACAACTGTAGAAAAAATGAAAACAATACTACATATATAAATGAAAATATGTAGATTGTGTAAGAACAAAATCTTAAAAAAAAATGTTCATGTTCTGTGAGACTTTTACAGATACTTGAGATATGTGTTGATATCTTAATAATAAAAATAAATTCAAAGCCATTTTAACTTACATAAGGCCTCTTTTTGTCTTATTGAAAACTGATCTACATTTAACTTGTTTGGGAAGATGATTAGATGACTGTCTGGTTGAGCACAAGGGAATTTCTTTGAACTTTATTGAGTAACACATTAAAGCCACCTAACTATTTACATACCTTCTATTTGCAGAATTAAAAAATATCTGAAAGAAGTATAAAGAAAATGGATCATAGAGGTCTAAAAAATAAAATTATGCTATTGTCCTGAATGTCTCACCTGACTGCAGAGTGTCGGCCTCACTGGGGTCAGACTTGCACTGCTCGTTTGAGGCAACGACTGTCACTGTGTAGTTCTGTCCACAGTGGACGTTGGGCATGCCACACTGCTCGCTGTCAGACCAGCAGCTTATTGATTGGCCGTCTTCCTGTGTCACTGTGGCGATGTAGAACGTTGCCCCAGCTGAACCAGTCCACGACACCACAGCAATGTTAGAGAGGCAGTTCATGAAGCTGGAGACACCAGTGGGTGAGCAGGGCTCTGAGGGAAGGATGGACAATAGACTGGATGAGAAAGGAAGGGCATTAGAAGGATTACATAGAATATAGTTGGTGATGGCTGACTTTGGAATAAGCATAAGGGCCTATGTGCAGATCTAAGTTAATATCAATGCTACAGGGTATAGTTTTTTGCTATTGTTTGTGTCTGTACTTGTTGTGTTTCCTGACGTCTCACCCTCCAGAATAGAGGGTGGTGTCGGTTACACAGATCTTAAATCCCTCTCAGAAGAATTTGTGATTTTGGGAGATATAAATAAATTTGATAAAGGTCATGAAAGATGTTAAATTGATAAAAAATATTAAACAATTGCTGTCGTCTACAGTTTCTCAGTAAAATATCCTCTAAATGTAAATGATTTGAAAGTCTAAAAGCACAAGTTTTACAGGGAACAAAAAATATTTCAAATAAATAACTGAATTCAAGGAAATATGAATGCACTAATCATTAACATTTTGCATAAAATAATTCCCCAGTTACAAAATATTGTAACTTTAAAATTAGGAATGGTAAACCCTGTATATGCACTTTACACACATGTATGTGAAGCGTTTTGTATATGCACACAGAATGCATTGTTTAACGTGTGTTTCCCCCTTTACCTTAACTTTGTCACACTGCGGTGAGGTCGTCCTGTCTTGGGTTATTGTCTTGTCATTTCCTGTATTATTTTGAAAGTCTAACTCTCCTCTCGTTTCAGGTCACTTGCCCTTCCTCTTGTGTCACCCGTTTGTCATCCCTGATTCCTGATTGTGTCCACCTGTTCCCCATTACCCTCATGTGTTTAAATAGTCTGCGTTTCCCTTTGTCTTGTGCCGAAGTGTTTCGTCTCGTGTCCGATCACCAAAGCCTGCATCATAGTCCACAGCCACAGTCTGTATCTTGTAAGTCTTGATTCCTCGTCAGAGTGATTTTTTGTTGTAACTTTTGCAGTTTAGTTTTACATTCATAGTTATTAGAGTAATTTGCTTTTTTTGGTTAGCCTCCCTTTGGAGTGATTTTTTGTTCATAGAGAAATAGTAGTATTAAGTCTAGCCTCCATCTTTTAGGAGAGTTTTTTGTTTCTATCCTGTCCTTTCCTTTTTCCTTGACTGCCCTACCTCCATTCGGAGTGACTTTAGTTTATAGTTTTATAGCCTTTTGATTTCCCTCTGAGAAGAGTGATTTTGATTTTGATAATTTTCATAGATCTGCGTATCGGGTATTTTCCTCCTTGAGAGTGATTTTCGTTTTCCCTAGTGTAGAGTTTTTCATAGCTGAGTTTTCATAGCTCTTTTGTTTGCTCTGCATTGGGGGTTTCTTGATTTAATAAAAGTCTGCTCACTGACATCCTCTGCGTCTGAGTCCTGTGTGAGTTCGGGCCTGACAAACTTTGGGTCATCAGAGTAGAGTGAACAGAAAAATGGGTCGTTTGAAAAGCAGTTTAAAACCTAGTGTTTTATGATGTACGAAAAAGGAATCTACCTGAATTAAGCTTGGAAGGCTGACTAGGGCGGCTGGTGCACTCGGACTCTACTGCCTGAACAGACAGCCAATACTCTTGGCCACACAGGAACTCAGAAATGAAGGTCCAGGTTTCAGTGGTGCTGAGCTGCACTTTGTGGCCACTGTTGGTCTCTGCAGTCACTATGTAAAACTCGGCAGTTTGACTGGCATTCCAGGTCAGGGATCCAACCTTACAAACAGATTACAATACAAGTTTAATCTCACTATTTATACTACTACTACCACTACTACTACTACTACTACTAATAATAATAATAATAATTTGTATAGCACCTTTTAAAACAAAAGTGTTCCACCCAGCAGGAATGAAGACAGAATAGATTGTTTAACATTTCTGGGGGGAGTTTGAGAGAAAGATTTTGTTGAAAAAAAAAAAAAAAAAAAAAAAAAAGATCAAATATTCACCTTCATAGCACAGTTCAGAGATGATTTCAAGTTCTGAGGAATACAGGGTGCTGAAATCACAAGACAAAAGTTTTATTGTGACGAAGGCTGGAAATAATTTGGCCTATAAAATGTCAGAAAATACAATAAATGCCCATCACAATTTTCTAGAGCTTGAGGTGATGTCACCAGATGCTTTGTTTTGTCTTACAGACAGCTCAAAAACTACACATTATACATTTACATTGATACACAATATAGAAAAATACCAAATCACTACTTTGGAGACCCTTGAACTAGAGAATATTTGTTTTTTTTTGTTTAAAACATGACTTAATTCATTACCAAAACTGTAGCAGATTAATATTCAGTTGATCAGTTAATCATTCCAGCTCTAAATTTCCTTTGGCATTTGCTTATTCATGTTTGTGTGGCCTGTAAAATTCCCTCTTAAAACTTTGAGCTTTTCACATAACATTTGAGAGTAGTTTGATTTCTTGGGATGCACAGTGCAAAAGCTTGTTTACCCATTCGTATCGAAGTGCTGCTGCTCGGCATGCTGCTGCACAGGTAGTCGTTGGCAACGACATGAATGGTGTACTGCTCGCCACAGTACAGGTCGTCCCAGGTGCAGCTGGTGGTGTTGGTGGTGCACATGTGGGTGTGGCCATTCTGTCCTACTGCGATGGCCATGTAGGACTCCGCCCCATCGCTCTTAGCCCAGCTGACCGAGCCCAGATTGTTCTCACACTGTGTAAAGCTCTGCACATCCTCAGGCACGCAGGGACCTGAGGAGAGAGTGTGTTATTGCATCATCATGAACTTACTATACTGTACACCACATCAGTCAAAAATCGAAATGAGGAGCATACCTGTCTTGAATTCTCCAGGCAGGCTCACAGCGCTGTCACATTGATCATCTTGAGCTTTTACAGTGAAGGTAAATAGTTGTCCGCAAGGCAGCTGAGCTTCTATTGTTGTTTCATTGGTTTGGAAAGATGTGACAAATCCCAGGTCTCCTGTTGCCGTCACCACGTACACTGATGCCCCTTCAGCTGCCGACCAATCCAACACCACCGTCTCATTGTCACATGACCCATTGACTGTGAGGTCAGCTGGCTGGCAGGGTTCTGGAGAAGGAGCAGTTAGACAATATCGTTGCACGATGTCCTTAGTGAAATTTTATTTCAGTTCAGTGACCTTTGCTGCTGAATTGCAACTTCTGATGTGCTCATTCCAGTATCGTAGCAGTGTTGGGCTCTGACTAGCAATTATTTTCTTTTGATCAATCAGTCATTTGTTCTGTAAAATGTCATAAAATAGGCTTATTTTAGGGTTAACCCTAACCCTTAAAAGCCTGCTTGTTTTGTTCAACAGTCTAAAACCTAAAGTTAAACTCAACAATTATTTGCTTTTTTAAAAGTTGGAATCAATGAATTTGGAGTACCCCCGCCCCCCCCATAAAAAATCTCTTACTAAAGTTGTCGCCGACGAATAGTCTGGCAATTGACTCATCAATTAATCAAGCGATCATTTATCGATCATTCACTCCAAAATGGACTGAGAAAATTACTAATGCAGGATAAATGCATTATACAGTAGCTGCAGAAAGATGACAAATATTTTGAAATGAATAATTATTAATATGGAAAATATGGAGGTATGGATTGTGTAATCCTTATAGAATTGTTATAATTAGTTTTGAGTATTTTTGGTCCCACAGTTTTAATGAAATGAAGAGTAATGAGACCTCTCGGTCTGTTGCATGCACAATGAGAGAAAATTAATTAATCAGAAACCCAATCCCTCAATCAATCCATTACCTAACTAGTCAATTAATTGATGATAATGGGCCATACCTGTCTGAATCTCCACAGTGCTGCTCATTTCACTGTAGCACATGTCACTGTATGCAGTTACAGAGAATTCATAAGTTTGTCCGCACTGCAGTTTGGAGAACTGGCAGGTGGAGTTGGTAGAGTTGCACTGCAGAGTCATTCCCCTGCTGCAGGTGGCAGTGGCCATGTAGAGCTCCACTCCCTCTCTTTCCTCCCAGTACATGTTGACCGTGCTCATCCCACACTGCAGGTCCGCTCCAAAACGTACAGGTTTACAGGGCCCTGGACAGTAAACGGTATGAATCTAGACTCAATGGTCTCATTCACTTGACTCGACTCGATGTTTTGTTGCTCAACTCACGTGTGCTGAAGGTAGCATTAGTGTGTGCTTCAGTCTGGCAGTGGTCGGTGATGGCTGTGAGGCTGACTTTATACATCTGTCCACACTGCAGGTCCGTCAGGTCACACTGGTGCTCTTCGGTCTCACATGAAGCCCAATGGCCATCCGCTCCTACAGCAGTCACCATGTATGAGTTTGCTCCTGTGGCCGAGCTCCAGGAGACTTCGGCTGTGTTGTTGTAGCAGTCCATACTAGCTGCCACATTTCCAGCTGCACAGGGAGCTAGAGACAGAAGGGACGGAAAGACATACAGGACATGGATGCAATTTCTGTCATCACACTGATGCAGATGCACTGCTTGTCATTGCAGTTTGAGAAATTTCTCTTAAGATGAAGTGTTGATTTCGCTTTTGGACAGTTGCCTGCTCTAAGGGTTGCTAGAAGTCACTCACATCAAACTGTATATGTGTTACATCATTGCAGAGTGAGTTGCATATAAAAGTGTGTGTTGGAGAAAGATGTACAATCAAGTAAAAAAAAAATCAAATCTACTTAAATAAGAAGGCTGACAAATGTGCACCTCATTCACAATTACACATTCACTGAGGTTGCCAGATTATTCAATAAACCCCCCTTTTTTCTAATTTTCTTTTTTGAAAAACAGGTCCTAAAATCTAGCTCTTAGAAATTGGTAAATCTAGTAAGAAAGATAAAATATGTGTATGTGCTTCTGTTAACACCTGCCCAGACTCTTTGTGCATTACTTAAATACAAGTCAAAAAGATGAAAGATGAAACACACATTTTCTGTTTTGGATAGAGCATCCTCTCTGCTGTGTAATAGATTGTGTTTTGTATTATTTCTTAATTTTTTGGGGAGCACAGACGTCAGTGGCCCTGTAGTGCAGAACATATGACACAACAATTCACCAAACACAATAGCACTGATGAGACTCAACACAACTAGAATAGATAGGTCAATGATTCCTTGTTCTAAGTGGACACACTGTCTTGCAGTCTCTGACAAATGGAAGTAGCAGCTTTCACTGTGTTTTCACTCAGAAAACATAGTCTAGCATGGAGTTGCATGGAGATATTTTCACCTGAAATGGCTAACAAATAGATTCACTGACATAGGAAATTGCAGGTAAAGGTGTGGCAAAGAGGATTCAGTAAATGAGCGCTCCATACCTGAAACCAGCAGGACAGTAGTGGACATGCTACTGTTGAGCGTCTCTCCGATGGCGATGACACTGGTGTAATAGATGATTCCACAGTGGAGACCTTCCACGTTACAGAAAGTGCCGTTAGAGGAGCAGGACAGTGAGTGGCCATCGCGCCCCGCGAGACTAGCCTCATAGCCCACCGCACCAAAACTGGCCTCCCACGACACGGTTCCCACGTTGTTCTCACACTGCACGTTGGTCTGCACGTTGTTGGGCGGGCAAGGCTCTGAGAGCAGAAAGAGAGGGAGAGTAGGCTGATGGATGCAAATCTTTATGCAATTATGAATCTTCATATTTTGAACACTTTGAAATGTAATGTTTACATCATCAGATACTGAAAATATGCCAAAAATGAAGCACAGCACAAGTTCAGGCAGGCCACAGAGGTGAAGTTCAACATTCTGGCTTGATAGAATAGGCTGATGGCTCAGCTGATTTTAAACCATCCCATGGCAGTTGACAGCTCAGCTAATCCTCTGCATCGCACCTTATTGGCATATCTCAAACAGAGCACACTATTTAAGCTGTCATAGCCTCCTTACCCTCTGCAAGCCATTTACAACCTACCTCCACCCCAGCTCCATTTTTATGCTCCACATTGATGCTATATCTGACTTAATCAACGTTGTTTTTGTTGTGTCATGGAAGAAAACTTTTTATTGCAGTTTCCCAAGTTGAAGATGAGGTTCTCATTTGTCTTCTTTTGTCCGACCAACACCCCAAAACCCATTGATTTTCAGTTTATTATTGTAAGGGACAGAGAAAAGCACCGAATCATCACAGGTTTGAAAATTTACTTAAAAGACTACCAAAATAGTTGCTAATTATTTTCCAGTCAATTTATCAGGCTCTCAAATCCCAACCAAGAACCAAGAATCAAGCAGGTGCAAAGAAGGATCTTCTTTCCAACAGAGAAAGAATTAAAAAAAAAAAGAGAGAAGTTCTCTCAACGTGTTTTCTCACCTGTCATAATAATAACCGTTTCGTGTGAGGTGGACACGCCTTGGCACACGTGATTGTTTGCCGTGACGTTGATGCTGTACATCTGGCCGCAGTCCATGTTGTACAAGGCACAGTAGGTGTCACTGGTGTTGCAGGAGACCATCAGGCCCTGCTCTGTCACCCCTTCAACTGTGTAGTAATCAGCACCAGCAGCCATGTCCCACAGCACCTGGCCGATTGTCAGGCTGTACTGAGTGCCAATGTGAATGGGAATGCAGGGCTCTGGAAAATAGGATGGAGGAAAGTGTTGATGAGTAAATAACACTATGTTATCTGTACATTTGTGGGTAGATGAAAGAAAATATGGAGTTAATGAAATTCAAATACGTTATGCAACTACCTCACAATGAATACCTTAAGTACTCTAAAAGACTTTTCCAGTAAAAGTAAGTGGGGATGAAAGAAAGACTGTAAATCCCCTCTCCCCCTCTGGGAAGAAAGGATGGGTCATTTATATAAAAATAAAACTTGTTCTGGAGTACACTTGTCAAGAATCCAAATTCAGGGTAAATCAGTGTCATTGTAAGATATTTGCTTTGCTAAAATCTCAAAATTTTAGTGTAATCTACAGTTCTGTGACCACATTTGTCACTTGGGGAAAAGGCAGACACCAAATTACTATTTCATTAAAAATTTTGGGACTTAACTGAAAAAATCTTATTTTCTTAAAACTTAAAAATCTGTGATGAGATCATTTTGGCATTCCTCCAATAGAAACCAACTCATCACAGAGAAGTCTCTGGAAACAAGTGTAATTTTTCATCATTCTAGTGCAACTTTCACTATCTGCTATCCAGATACTGAAACTCAATTGATTTGTATTGGAAACGGTTTGAATAAATTTCATTGCAGTCAGAAAATTTTCATATTTTTTGAGAAAATTAGACTTTTAGGGCTCAATAATAGACATAGCTTGTATCACCACATTTAATGAAGAATGTTGTGTCTTCTTTGATAGGACAAAAGGGCAGAATGAAACATAAGGTTTTTTAAAAAAAATACTCTGCTTTAAATTCATGTGGCTTCACTCACCAGTAACCAGCTGTGGTGTCATGTGAGCGATGCTGCTGCAGGTCTGTCCCACAGCTTTGACAGAGACAGAGTAGCTCTGGCCACAAAGCAGCCCATCCAATTCACAGTGGGTGGCGTTGGTCTCACAGGTCACATTGTGGCCTGATGCAGTGGTGGCCACAACCATGTACATCAAAGTTCCATCACTTGGGTACCACATCACCATCGCCGTCTCCGTGAAACAGTCGATCACTGCCTTGATGTGTCTCGGTTTGCAAGGAACTGAGAGGACAAGTAAGAGAGTTATGACCATCATCACATTAGAATTCTTTAAAAATATTGTTACAAAAGACAGACAAGCTTATACAGTGAGTGTAACTTATGTTATTAATAGATTGTCTATAGGATTAACATGAAAACAGTGCAAGTGCAATAAGGAGAGATGACACATTTTACTAAAACTTTAACACTAACAGCAATATCTTAAAGAAAAAGCACACATGTTCATTTAAATTTAGATTTTAGAAAGGGTAAATCCTGGTTTTAGCAAAAGTAAAATGCATTTTTACATTACCCATTTAGATATTGAAAGGGTTTCACATTCCTGAAAGATCAAAGAATCTTCTCAACTCCAAGAGAAGCTATGAAACCCATTTATTTCTAGTATAAAATATGAAAGCAAAGATAAAAATAAGTTGCTGACAGCAGAGAGGTCTTTATTTTGAAGCTCACTGCTGTGCAGTATCTGTCACATTAGTGCATTCATTTCTGGTCTGGTCTGATTCCAGCCTCCATCCATAAAGATGCACATATGCCACTTGGCTCTCTGTCCCACCTGAAGGTGTGTCAACCATAGGAGTGGACGGGCTGTCGCAGTATCCATCAGAGGAGAACACGGAGACGTGGTAGATCTGACCACAGCCGACTCCTGTCACATTGCAGGAGCCCTCGGTCGTGCCCTGGCAGGTTGTGATCTGACCGTTACTGTCCTGCACTGTGGCGATGTAGGAGTCGGCTCCTGGGCTCTCAGACCAGGACACAAGCAGAGAATTGGCTTCACAGTCCACCACAGAGGAGATGTTTGCAGGGATGCACGGCACTGGTGAGAAGAGATAAATATGACGGTCCAGGCAACAGCTGGGAATGTTTGATCCATTTAAATACAAGACAAGCAACTCGGAAATACAAAAAACAGTGTCCTTAAATTAGTTTGTGGGGATGAGCTTGCAGTGATGAAAAAGGCCAATCTCAAGAGTTATTACAGCTCAAAACATGCTAAAATGGATGAGCTGCTGGGACAAATGCTCTTGGATAAAGTCCGTGCTCTTAAGCAGAGTTTGGATGTCCAACAAACAGCTTTCATAAATGTGACAGAGACAATGTTCTGCATGCAACAGGTATAGATTGCTTTATGTTGACCATACAGACAGCTAAGTGTATTCATCTTCTCATTCAACTCTCACCAAGAGAGGAAATATGATTTTAGAGTAATTTGTTGAATGCTGTTCTGTAGGCTAAATAATTGTACTTGTACATACTTGTAAATAATAGTATTTGAGAATTCAGCAGCGAAAGTGTCACATACCAGTCTTGATTGTCACACTCTCGCTCGGTTTGCTCTTGCAGTCTGTGTCTTCAGCCATCACAGTAGCTGTGTAATGCTGTCCACAGCGCAGACCCGTCAGATCACACTGGTTCGTGTTGGAACTGCACTCGTCCACGTGGCCATCGGCACCCACAGCCCTCACCTGGTACAGAACTCCAACTCCCCTGCTGTAGTCCCACGACATGGAGGCCACATTGTCGCTGCAGCTCAGACTGGCTTTGAGGTTCTGAGGAACGCATGGCACTGAGGGGGAGACGTCAATACAAGAATTTATTTCTCAATTTTTTCATTTCAATCCTGAACATTGTAGCTGTAGGACTGTTTTTTTCTGTGTTCCCAATTATTTCCACCATTTCTGAAGCAATGTGGATACATGTGTGACATGTACTGTATTTACTGTACCTGTCCTAACAATCTCCCCTTCGCTCTGGGAGCTGTTGCATGTTCGTCCCTCAGCCATGACGAGCAGAATGTACAGTTCTCCACATGGCAGATTGGTGATGTCACAGCCAGTATCCGATGTGGTGCAGCAGGTGGTGGTACCTCCGTTTATCTGCTCCAGCGTGGCCGTGTACCCGACTGCACCAGGTATATCTGACCACGAGATGCTGACTGTACGATTGTCACAGCCCACTGAATTCTCTACATCCTCAGGAGGGCAGGGAGCTGGGGAAGCAATTGTCATCGGTAAAATTTCAAATAAACTTCATGAGTACCACCCTTATATAGCACAAAGCTCAGATCTGCACTGATATTTCAACAACTAAACTCAGACATGGAGAGAGACATTCATTTCTGTGTGCCACAGCATCTGTCCTCATGCTACCACTTGTTGGGAAAGTTCCTATTCAACACAGTGACTTTAACTCATTGTAACAACGGCAGGAGGTCAAAAGTGAAATATTCATATCTATTCATTAACACATAACATTTCAGATCAGATTTCCCCAGTGTGGGATCAATAAAAGCATATCTTATTTAATCTTGTCTTATAGTACTTATTATTCAGATCAAATCTGAAACATCATGTTTTAATGACTAAATAGATCAAATAAGTAAATAGAGCTATATTTTAATATATTTTATCTTTTCTTGAAATAATAATAAATAACTTCCTGTTTTGTTTTTTTTAAAGTGAAAAATACTGTTTTTTACAGTAGTTCAACATTAATTGCATTTTTCATTTACCTGTCTCAGTTGTGACAGTGTTGCTGGGTGCACTGAGGCACTGCTGGTCGAGGGCCTTGAGGGTGAAGGTCAGGTTTTGGCTGCACATCAACGGCGGCAGACCACACATCCCGTCTGACATGGAGTTACACTCAAATGTCTGGACGTTACCCTGGCTGTCTGTGGCCATGACGACATAGTCCTCAGCCCCGGCAGACTCCTCATACATCACCCAGGCTGAGTTACTGAGGCAGTCGATCTCCACGTCAGACAGGCGAGGTGTGCAGGGGACTGGAGGTTGACCAGGAACAGGTCAGAAAATAAGTTTAGTGATCACAGTCACAGATTTCTCAAGGTAACAGGGATCAATGTCTTTTTTGTCGTCTTAAAGACTTTTTTTAATTTCTGAGTACTAAAGTGATTATGGAATTGAAAAAGGATTTTGGAGACTATACTTGTTGGAGAGTTAAAGAAATAATCAGACATTTTTGGCTTTTTTGCTTAAATCTAAAATATCATTGATCCTTGCCTGTCATGATCATTTTAGTGTGGCTGTCTCTGCCCACACATCCATTCCTGGATGGTGCGATGGTGACGTTGTACCCCGTGCCGCACTCCAGTGTGCTCAGATCACAGCCGCTGGTTGTGCCGCTGCAGCTGTGTCGGCGGCCTGTGGCGTCAACCGCCGACACTGTGTGCGTGACCTCCGCCGTGCTGTCATTCCAGGTAACAGATACAACACCAGTGGCACAGTTGACAGTGGGAAGGAAGGAGGTGAGAGGACAGGGAGCTGAAAGGAAGGGTGGGAGAAGAGGAGAAATTGAGGTGAGGATAAAATATGAGAAGCAGAGGACAGAGAAACTCCTTCAGTCTTTTGAAGCTCTTTCAGATCTGATTAGATACACTGAATAATTCAAGGTTCACAGTTTTTCACATAGCAGTAGCATTCAATTAGCACAGAAACAAAGATAGACATACTTTTGTTTGTTTGTAATCAGATGTACTCTAACCTGGAGCTTAACCTACCTGTAAGGACCTGCTCTGTGGGGCTGTGGGAGCTGTTGCAGGCCTCATCTTGGGCCACTACTGTAACATTGTAGGTCAGACCACACTGCATGTTGTGTACCACGCAGTGATGCTCTTCTGTCTTGCAGCTGCTAATGTGACCTTTGCTGCTCACCATGGAGGCGTGGAACTGTACAACGTGACCTGTTGACTGCCAGGTGACATTGAGGACACTGGACAAACAGTCGAGGTTGTTCTGTATGTTCTGTGGCACACAGGGAGCTGGAGAGAGAGTAAAGAGAGTGGTTAGTGTATGGTTACAGGTTTGATCTAGCCACAGGCATGTCAGTCCTTGAGGGAGACACTGAACTGCTGGCAGGGCTGTTGAAAGCTTCATTCATAACGCTGATATTTAAATTCTATATCAACTTTTGAATGCTACACAGCTTTTCTATTGATTCCATTTCAACCTGGTATTTCTGCACAGTTGCAGAAGTTTAGGCAACACTTACATCAGTATTATACTATTTGTGATGACATCATAAAATATGACAACAGGCAATCAAAGCTTCATTCAGAAAGGTTTTTAGAATTATTTAGGCATTTCAAATATTTTGTCTTTATTGGTCATTTTTATATGATTATACCATCTTTAAAATTATTCTGTCATAAATAGAATAAGATGTGTAGTAGTATGTATTACTGTCTGACACATTTGTTTGTTTGTTTGGATACTACTACTAGGGGGCATCAAAGACAGACATTTTTAAATCCTACCTACAATACAAGTTCTTACAGTATTCTGCTGTATGTTAAGTCAGTATAGTCTGAGATGCTTTAACAGTAAATATATAGTTTCAAGTGCTGGTAGAAAAGACAAATTATGACCTGGCTTTAAATACCTACCTGTACGAATCATTTCAATGTTACTCTTGGCCCCAATGCACTTTTCATCAACACCAGCAACATAGACCTGGTACTGTTGTCCACAGAGCAGACCAGATATCTGGCACATGGTGCTGCTGGTGTTACAGGACCAGCGGTGGCCCTCTGCATTCTCAGCCACGGCCATGTAGGAGACTGAGCCTTGCGAGGACTGCCACGACACCGAGATGTCATTTGATTCACAGGAAGAGTCAACCCTCAGCTGGGTTGGAGGGCAGGGCGCTGGAGAAGTGACAGAGGAATGGTGAGTCAGATCACTGACACACATTAATACAGTGTGTATAACACATTTTGGGTTTCTGACTTCAGTAAAATGGCAGAAAGATTGCTGGCATAAAACTGCCTCTTTTACATAATTCTATTGGTAATTATTCTACTTCCATGCTGTACAATAACTAAATTGTTAGCTGACACTGAAAGTTTGACTTTAGTTAGCAAGCAAAGACAGAGTTGAAAAAGAGAGTTACAATTACTGAATTAATGGGCTAAATACAAAGGATGGTAAAAGTAATTTAAATATATGAAATACATTAAAGTAAATATTTTAAATAATTGTCTTTAATGAACACATGGACAAATTGTTAGATAAAAGTGATGGATGGAACAACTAATACAATTAGCAAAAGGAATTGCTAAAAACCTAAAAGTTAAAATAATGGATGAACAGTTAAAATTGCAGGCCAAAAGTAACAGATAAATAGTTGTAATAGTTTGCTAAAAGTAGTCCATAAACAGCTGAAAGAGTAACAGTTCCATTTAATGGATAAACAGTTCGATAAATAGCTATCTAAAAGCAATGGATAAACTGTGGCTGAACTGGCATCCAAACTGAATAAAGTAGACTGAGGTTACCTGTGTTGATTCTGAGCCAGTCCTGGGCAGGACTGGGGCAGTACTGTCCCTGTCCACTGACGCTCACCCTGTAGCTCTCCCCACAGTGCAGGGAGCTGATGTTGCAGGAGGAGCCATTGGTGGAGCACGTCTGCTGGTGTTCGATGGCAAAGGCATCGGCCGAGGCGTTGTAATAGAGGATGCCTCTGCCGGGCATCCACGACACAACAGCTGTGTTGGTGTCACAATCCAGGGAAGTCTCCAGGCCACTGTGGGGACAAGGACCTAGGCAGAGAGGGATGAAGAGAGAAAAGGTAAACAGAGACAGAGTCTTTGGCTGTGCACAGTAAAACCGAATCCCTGTGAAATACAAAACAGCTGGACTTTGTCAAACTCCGTTGCTTCATGGTTTTATGAGAACTTTTCATGATACTGGCACTTAAAAAGTGGATTCTCTAAAATATGACTCTTTAGCAACACCTAGTGGCAGCAATAAGAAACATCTTTCTGCATAGCCTTCAATGCAAATTTCAAGCTCACTGTAATCTATCACGGCTAACTGATAATAAAGCAATAAACAATGCAACAACGATAAAAAGAGACAGGGACAGATTCTCATTATATTGTTCAAAGAGCAAGTAAAAAATTATAGACTGCACCTAAAGCCCTTGAATTTTGTATTTATTCAGTTTTGTACACTGCTTTGCATCTCCGCAAGTGACATTTGCTGTTAATCAGGTGATCTGCTTCTGCTTTATTACCTGTGGTGGCAATGACAGACTCGCTGATCAAACTGATGCAGGAGTCGTGGCGAGCCATCACCGTAATGGTGTAGTCCTGTCCACACACCAAGTTAGGGAAATTACAGTTGGTGTCAGTGCTGTTACATTCAGAGTTGTGGCCGAGATTTCCCCGAGCATACACGGTATAAGATGTTGCACCACGTGCTGCATCCCATGTGACCACAGTGATACCAGTCTTACAATCCACTCGTACTGTGAGGTGGGTGGGAACACACGGAGCTGGTGGAGCGAGAGAGAGAAAGAGAGAGAGAGAGAGAGAGAGAGACAGAGAGAGAGACAGAGAAAGAGAGAGAGAGAGAGAGAGAGAGACAGAGAGAGAGAGAGAGAGAGAGAGCAGCGAGAGAGCAGCGAGACAGAGGTCACTTTCAGTCCAGTATTCTGTAACTACTGAACACAATGATTTCCTGCACCACTCAATCTTATAGTACATTACAAATTTGTATTTCACAGTTTTGATTAATAGTGGAAAATAACTAAGTACACTTAGTCAGTCACACTGGCATGCATAGAATTTGTCAGGACCTAGTCTGGGTTTTGTCTGTGTCATTTCCTGTTTTAAGTTGAAGGTTGTTTTCAGTTCCTGTTTTGTGTTGTCTTGTGTGGTGTCTTGACTTCCCCATGTATGCGATTGTTCATTGTCTCCACCTGTGTCTAATTGTTCCTCCCCTCGAGTGTATATATACCTGCCCATCCCAGTGTGTCTTTGTCAGATTGTCTGCGTCCTTTGAGAGGAGCTTTCCGGCATTTCCTCGTGTTGTGATCTCCTTGTGTTTCGACCTGTTTTCGTCTATCGTTGCCTTTTGTCTAGCGTCTTGCCCGTATTACTGATCATCTGGTTTTGACTCTCACCTGGTTTTTTGTGACTCCTGATTTTGCCTAGTGATTTTGTACTACTGCCTTCTAGACTGATCTTCTGTGTACCGACCCAGACTGTGCATAAATGCCTCTTATCGTCCGCCTGCCCCTGGTCTGCTCTGTGGGTCCTCAGTTTGTCTTTCCCGGTTCTGACAAATTTATACTATTTCTGTCTGTGATAATACATTTATGTTCCTATATGTCCTGCTTTCATGCAGACCATGAATTAACATTTGTCTTTACAGTTACAGACCTTCTAAATTATTCTTGACTCAATCTGAGAAATTCAAATTCGGCTGAGCAGCCATTTTATGCTGACACTCCCTGAGCAGCTAGCTGTTCTTTGCTAAAGTATTAGTACCTGTGTTGAGCCTTTCTGCAACAGCTGGCTGACTGCTGCATGTATCTGTGTGACCAACCACACTGATGATGTAACTCTCCCCGCAGGTCAGCTGGTCGAAGGTGCAGTTGGAGCTGCTGGAGTTGCAGGTGGTGACAATTCCTCTGCTGTCCACTGCTGACACCAACTGGGTCTGGTCTGGCCCTGAGTTTCCCCAAGTCACTAATGCCTTGTTCGTGCTGCACTGCAGATTCACCAGCACCATTTCTGGTTTGCAGGGGGCTGAGGATGAAGATGTGGGTAAATGGGGGTAGAGTGTAAGAGCAATTCATAAATGATAAGACAGGATGCAGAGAAATGAGGTTTACATAGATTAAGAGGAGTATGGAGTTACTTTACTATGGTGTCTTTAAAATCTGCTTCCTTTTCTTGGTTCAATAACTCCCACTTGTGGTCGCCCATGCAGCAGAAGCTCCATGTCCCCTTAGTAACTCTTCAATTTAATGTACTGTAATTCAAGTTAAAAACTTTAACTTTTTCACCTGACTGTATCCTGTAGTCGGAGCCATCAATGGTGCCACAGTTGACTGATGATGTAGTGACGACAATGCTGTAGCTGAGGCCACATATTAGGTTCTGGATGTTGCAGTTTGTGTTAGAAGAGGTGCAGGTTGGACGGGTGCCGTCACTGCCAATGGCGATCGCAGTGTAAGAGTCGAGGTCACTGATATTACCCCTCCACTGCACAGCAAAGGAGTTGTCATTGCAGTCCACGTCTGCTGCCACCCTGTCAGGCAGACAGGGAGCTGTGGGAAGGAGCAAGAGCACAAGATGTTTGATTCATGATGACTGAGTCATTCATTCATTGGTTTTGGGCTTCAAAAGAAAAAGAATCATTGAAAGTGCAACCCAGATATCTGCAGGGAGAAGCAGGTGTTATTTACCTGAGTCAAAAGTTAAGGATGCTCCCATGCTGCTGTTGCATGTCGCACCGGAAGCAATCACAACCGCTGAGTACTGGTGTCCACAGTCCAGCTTCACTGAGCAGGATGTTGTGTTGGAAGAACAGGAAACTACATGGCCGTGGGTACCAGTCACTGTAGCTGTGTATGAGATAGCGTGGACACTCTGCATCCAGTTCAGCGTTCCCAAGTTGGTGCCACAGTCAGCTCTGGCAGTCAGGTTGGTTGGAGGACATGGAGCTGGCAGGAAAGAGAGTTTGGAACAAATCATTCTGTGTTTCTCTGAGAAATACACCAAATCATCTGTATTTACGTACCAAGCTGGGAGTGAAAATTATACAGCAGTGTAAGAAGAGAACTTTGTTGGATGTGGACACAAGTGAAGACAATACTTTCTTTTTACTTCATGGACAATGAGTTGGTAGTTAAAATATTATTAATTAAATAAAATATCTACATGCATACTTTTTGCAAATGCACTATTGATTTACTTTAAGCAAGAAAGCATTGACCCTGACTAAAATATAGAAAGACAAATATAGATTATCATTATATCAAGAAAATGCAAAAGTTGCTGAAACAATTAGTCTATCAATCAGTCCATCAATAGAAAACTAACCAGCAACTATGTTGAAATTTAATTCATTGTTGACAAACATTCATTGTTTATAGTTTCTCAAATGTGACAGTAGCTGCCATTCTCTGTTTTATATCAATATAAACTGAATATCTTTGGATTTGGGACTTGGTCAAATAAAAAGTGCACTGTCATGTGCATTTGTCAGTATTTTCTGATGTTTTATAGACCAAATGATTAATCACTGAACTGAGAAAATAATCGTTAGCTGCTGCCCTCGTCACCATACTGGATAAATGGATGACCACTGACTGATTTAACAGCTCTGCACTGATGATCCATATATTAACCTGTTTCCGTTTGTGTGGGCTCGCTGAAGACGCTTGTGCACTCAGTGTCTCTAGTAGCGACTGTCAATGTATACAACTCGCCACACTGCAGTCCGGTGAGCACATGAGACGTCTGGGTTGTGGAATGGTTGGCATTCATCCCGCCAGCTTTTTGAGAGTGGATGAAGTAGTCAACACCACTTTCTGGACTCGGGTCCCAGCTTACTGTGATGTCATTGTTCATGCAAGTTGTCACCCCCATCACACCGGTCGGTGGGCAGATGACTGAGAACAAGAGAGACGAAGAGAGAGATGCTTTGGAAATGTTGTAAATGAATTGATTTAAATAGAGATTTTTGCAAATTAAAACCTGTGTGATATTAGTTCAGATGATTGTAGTAGAACAGAATAAGAATCATGAAATTGATTATATAACAGGTTTTTGCTGATAATCAAGATAAACCATATAAAAAAAACAATAAGAAAGGATGAAGAAATACATTGACATTTGGGAAATACACTTGCATGTGGAGAGTTAGATAAGAAAATTGATACCACTCTCACGTCTGTGTGCAGGTGGAGTGATTAGCTTAGCTTAGCATGAAGACATCAGCTGGCTTGGCTCTGTCCGAAGTTTAAAAAACATACTCCAACTCAATTATAACCACATTTCTATACAGCAGCTGGGCGCAGCAGCTTTTCTTGAATCTTGTGCCTCATTCATGCAAAGTAGACAGAACGGAAACCTCTTGTTACTGGATTACAGTATTCCTTTGTTGTTGTTTGCCCACTGCCAACCTTGAATAAAATGTTCTAAATTACCTTCTTTTGTTGTGTTTTGTGGTGATTCATTAACTGTGAAACCAGATACAGACAAACTCAGCTGCTTGTAACTACAGTCTGAGCACCGTGGTGTGTATGCACTGAATCATTGGGCTGACGGATAAAATGCTGAACAATAAGAAATGGATATAGCACATAACACCCAAAAATTGTCCTATTAACACTTCTATTTTTGTACAGATTAAACAAACATGTTACTTGCTGAACCTTAGAGGGGTTGGTAGATACACTTGAACTTTGGAGAAAGCCAAGCTACCTCATGCTAGGCTAATCTCCTCCTGGCTCCAATCTCGCATTTAACGCACGTCGTTAAGAGTGTTTTGAAACTTCTAATCTAACTAACAAAACAAGTTTGAAAAAATGTCAAACTTTTCTTTTGATATCTGCATCTTCATTCTCTGACCTGACTTGAAAGTAAAAGGCAGGCTGGGTTCGCTCATGCAGCCCCTCTCGATGGTGACCACCGTGACGTTGGTCGTCTCGCCACAGTAGAGGTCAGTGAGGAAGCAGCTTGTTCCGTTGGAGGTGCAGGTGTGATTGTGCTCGTCCACGGCAGACGTTACTGCTGTGGCCACATAGAGATCTGCTTGTAGGGCAGCATTCCAGCTCACATGGCCCACGTTACCAACACACTGCAAGGACACATCAACATTGGTGGGAGGGCAGGGGCCTGAAAGACAGAGAAGGAGAGAGGGAGTCAAAATGGATGAGCACTGTGGCATGTAGCAAACTAAGTCAATATTTGATAATAATACAGTCATCACAAGGCACACATTATAAGAAATGAAATTAGCTTCTAAGATCCAGCAGTCAAGTGTTTTCTTGGAGTCAGCCTCTAGTGGTATTTAGAGGAATTGCATCAACATTCAATACGAATGATCAAGATGGAGCATGTGGGTTCAAGTTCTTTAACATTCATAAAATCACAGCCTTAAAACATGTGCTTTATAATATTTTCAAATATAATAACACTGGGTGTTTTACTGAGAACAAACCTAATTTTCATACCATGTCAAAGTGTGTAAAAGTGCATTTTTCTAGTTCCACCTCACCTGCAAGGTAAGTGTGTGGGTAGCTGTCAAAGCCCTTGCAGCGACTGGAGAAGGGGGTGACAGTGATCACGTAGGTCTGGGCGCAATGCATGTTGGGTAGGTGACAGCTCGTGTCGTTTGTGGTGCACTGTTTGACATCGCCGTCTCTGCCGTTTGCCATCACTTTGTAGGAGACTGCACCGGGACTGTGCTTCCAGCTCACCGCTGCCGTGTTGTTGTCGCACACCAGGGAGCAAGTGACATTCATGGGACCACAGGGGGCTGATGGGGAAACAGAGGGAGAAACACCATGGAGTCTTTAAGTAAAAGAACAGATGTTTACTTGCACCATATTTGATTCTTTAGGAACATTTTGCCCACTGGATTCTTTTCCAGATTATCACTGGGAGGAAAAGAGATAGAAGCTACGATATCTTGTAGTTCTCTCATGGACATGTGTCGAAATCCAGTCTTAGCCAGCTGCATTATCATTCAACAATAAAAAAATTTGACTTTGTTTGGGAAGTGTGCATATTTTTGCACATGCAAGTACCACTGCTGCTGTGATTATCTTCAATGCTACCCACCGTTGCAAGCTTCAGTCATACATTGTGACTGTAAGGTATTAATCACATATAGTGTCAGTTCTATCATCATGTTATTTTGTCATTGAGGTGGAGATAGGTTGCTTACCTGATGATGACCATGGTTGTTGTAGCCCTTCAGTTCACATAACTATTAACAAGAAATTTAGCTAAAGTCTAGTTTTAGCTAAGATACACCTTTAGCCATTGGTGATTAATCTGTACAACTGCATATACAGATTAATCATATTTGTAATTACCACTCACAATCATTTTGCAGTCAATGCAACAGTATGTTAGAAATATGAATGCGTTTTTTCTACGTTACAGACATCTTTCTTCATTTATTTTCCTGCAGGAATCTTGAAACCTCATTGCATTGTGTCATTTATCACAGTGCCATCAAGTCTGAAATATTTTTTTTTCCAAATCAATTTGCAATTCCACTGCATTGCTATGCAATGATAATGCAGCACTGACAAAAATAAATATTCACATCTCGATACCAAATATGTTGCTTGGATCCACAAAATGTCAGTGCTTTGTAGTTAAGAGGAAAAAACTTGCAAATACACTGGTTTAGAATAGAGTAGAGCTCTGGCTACTTTTCACCCTCATCCACACAGACACACACCCTGTATATGTCCATCACCCAATCCTCACTCCCTTACCTGTCTGTATTTGTGTAACAGCAGGCACACTGCTGTTGCACTGCTCAGCCACACCTATCACTTTCACATCATACATGCGACCGCACAGCAGAGTGGGCAGGGAGCAGTCGGTCTGGTTGGTGCTGCAGGAGGCCATGTGGTCTCCAGAATGGACCTGGACATAGAAACTCTTTCTTCCCAAAGTCTCGTCCCAGCTCAGGACGGCAATGCCGGTCTCACAGGAGTATGTGTGCTCCACATTTGCAGGGGTACAGGGTGCTAGGTGAGAGACGAGTACAGATCAGTTCCTGAGCACCTCATACTTGAGTACCATCTGAATACCTCATACCTCATACCTGCCAACATCAAGTTGCCCCAAAGGTGGCCCTGACCCCGAGGTTGAGAAACTATAGTATGTATATCATTAAATGAGTACCTATCATATCATAGCATGCACACCAACTTTTGCAAGCAACATCCTCAACACAACGATAGTCTGAATCATAACTGACCTGAGACAATCTGAAAAGTAGAGCTGGGTTTGCTCAAACACTGGACTCCTTGTGCAACAGCCTGGACAGTGTAGGTCTGTCCACACTGCAGTTCATCCAGGACACAGCTGCTGTTGGTGGAGGAGCTGCAGGATGTCGAGTGTCCCAGGCTGGAGGTTGCATTGACCATGACACTCATGGCATTCTCATCCTCAACCCACGTCACCAAGGCATGATTGGAGACACAGTCCAGGGAGTGGTCCTGGATGACTGGAGCGCAAGGGGCTGGGGAAGGTTTAGTCACACATTACAAACTGTGCTTTAGAAGAATGTTTTGGGTGAGACACAAAGGACAAAATCCTCTGTTTCTTTTTGCTGCAGACCCTCATCAGAATAAGTTTTTTGTCAAGATGATAAAAATAAGACTATTATAGTATATAGTTTGTCACGTGGATATACATTTGTGGGGTATTTTTGCAAACTGGGGGGAATTAATATTCAGCAATTAAAAATATGCATGATTCTTGTCACACTGCGGTGAGGTCGTCCTGTCTTGGGTTATTGTCTTGTCATTTCCTGTGTTATTTTGAAAGTCTACCCTCATGTGTTTAAATAGTCTGCGTTTCCCTTTGTCTTGTGCCGAAGTGTTTCGTCTCTTGTCCGATCACCAAAGCCTGCATCATAGTCCACAGCCACAGCCTGTCTAGTGAGTCTTGATTCCTCGTCAGAGTGATTTTTTGTTGTAACTTTTGTAGTTAAGTTTTGCATTCTTTTGCTTTCTTGGTTAGCCTCCCTTTGGAGTGATTTTTTGTTCGTATAGTAATAGTAGTATTAAGTCTAGCCTCCATCTTTTAGGAGAGTTTTTTGTTTCTATCCTGTCCTTTCCTTTTTCCTTGATCGCCCTACCTCCATTCGGAGTGACTTTAGTTTAAAGTTTTATAGCCTTTTGATTTCCCTCTGAGAAGAGTGATTTTGATTTTGATAAATTTCATAGATCTGCGTATCTGGTATTTTCCTCCTTGGGAGTGATTTTTGTTTTCACTAGAGTCGAGTTTTTCATAGCTCAGTTTTCATAGCCCTTTTGTTTGCTCTGCATTGGGGGTTTCTTGATTTAATAAAAGTCTGCTCACTGACCTACTCTGCGTCTGAGTCCTGTGTGAGTTCGGGCCTGACAATTCTATGTTAAAATTGATTATTGGGCCAACATTTCAGCATTTCTCCTCCAGAATTTTATTCCTGACAGAAGGATTGGAACACCATTCTGATGTGTTTAAATACATGAATAAAATACATGAATTCTGAACACTTAACTGAGTAAATAAAACCTGATTAAAAACATTTACAGACCTCTTTTTTTATGTCTGATCAAAAGATTCTGCAAATGATGGCACACAGTATATCTGAAATCCTTCCTCATCCCTGCACATAAGCACCATAATTAGCATAGCTGAAATCACAGACAATTGTCCTCTGGCTGGAAGCACTGATTGCATTGAGAGGCTTAAAATACCAGTTACAATTTCAATGAAAACAGGATAAAGTCAAAACCCTCTCTCGTGATAATCTGAAAATGCCTACTCAATATATCCTAAATGAATTTCCACTCTTGTTTCCAATTAAATCTAAAAGTAAAGTCTCTCCGCTATCACTGTTTCTTTACCTGTCATTACGTTGGTTTTGGTGAGTATGGAGCTGTTGCAGCCCCCATCCCCTGCCAGTACAGTCACAGTGTAGTTCTCCCCACACTGCAGCTGCGTCAGCTCACAGGTTGTGCTGGTGGAATTACAGGAGTCAACGTGTCCGTCGGCCTCAGCGAGGACTGCATAATAATTTGCTCCAGCACTGGCCCCCCAAGTCACCGTCACTACACCAGAGAGGCAGTGCAGAGTGGCGCCCACATTTGTAGGGTCACAGGGTGCTGGAAAAGAGAGGGGTAGATGGGCATTACAGCTACATTTATGTTATGTCCTGATAGAAAGCATTATATTCAACTTAAGGGATTCAACCCCAAAATTTATTTTGACAGTTCTGATGTGACTACAGCATCAGCTGTACTTTGTCAGTTGTGCTTTGAGCTGAATGCTAGCAATGTTTCCCAATTCATGAAGCAAATCAGTCATTAAAAATACATCAAGGTATAACGATACTAGGTACAAGGACCAAAACCAACTATGTGTTAGTCTGCCTCTGTATACTTTCTGACTTACCTTCCCTGTTTGTCTCACTCAGCCACTAGTCCACTGGTTCCTACTGAAGATGTAAATCTTGAAAATATAGCACCCATATAGAATTTTAATATCCTTAAACAGTTGGACACTGTGGTTTTCAGTAAACATTACTCATACAGGAGTAAAAAGTGAATTTGTTAGGGGCTAATTTTAACAATGGATTAATACACTTTGATATGCTAGTGAGTATTTTAGAAAACAGAGGAATGAAAAATGTTCATTCCACAGAAAATACTTGTGAACAGTTTCAGTTCATTGTTGGTTTTGGTCTTTTCATGGGAGTCGTTCATTATGAGAAAAATAGAGGATATCAACAGCCTTATCCTTTAATTTTTAACTTAAATGTACATTTACCAGTTTTCACTGAGATCACGGCACTGTCAGAGCTGTTACACCTGTCATTTAGGGCCACCACACTGAACAAGTATGTCTGAGCGCACTGCAGGCCAGGGTAGAGGCAGCTTTGGTCAGCTGAAGGACAGGACGAAGAGAAACCTCCTGCTCCCGTCAGTGTGGACATGTAGGATGCTGCCCCAGCAGCTGCATCCCAGGACGCCTGCAACGTGTTAGTGGAGCACTCCACAACACCTTGGACGTTCACAGTAACACAAGGAACTGAGGGGGAAATGATGTTGGTGGTAAAAAGGCACACAAGGAGGAATGAAGAAGCAGAGAATCATTTACTGTCGATTGAGATTGTGTTCTTTACTTTGCTGCATCTGCATATGACATTCTGCTCTGTGGGGTGAACTGACAAACTTACCAGAGTTAACTATTTCTGGGAGACTGCTGCTTCCTTCACATGTGCTGCTGATGGCTTTGACAGTCACAGTGTACTGCTGTCCACACTGTAAATTTGTCATCATACAACTTGAATCCCCTGTCATGCAGTGAAGTGCAGTTCCATCTCCAGCCAGGGCAGTGGCGCTGTAGTTTACTGACATGGATCCAGGCTCCCACTTGATGGTTAGCATGTTGGTGCTACAGTTCAGGGTGCTGAGCACACGTTGAACAGCACATGGAGCTGACACAGGAAGCACAGAGTGAGACTCAGTGGCAGTTGATTACAGAAGAACTGTAGTAGTTGCAGAATCACTTAAAACTGTGTCAATAGATTTTTTTGGCCACTTGGGGGCAGAAAAGCACCACAGCTCACACACAGTACTGAAATCTCATGTATTGACTAAGAAAATAGCTATGTGGATATACCCCTGATGCATATTGTAATTGCACTACACTATGCTCACATAATAAAACAGTACTGTCGGGTTTCCAGGTTTAATGATTGAGTATGTTTTGCCCCTGTGAGATTTCAGGAATTGTGGCCTCTTCCAGCATTGTCTCTTACAGCACAAGAAACATGGGTGGATGAAGACTGGTTTTTGGTTCAGGTACAAAATTTACTTCTGACCTTGAAAACTGTAGTTGGCAGCCCATTTAGTAGCTGTTTTGGAGCTTTCACTTGCATCACACAATCTGTCTCAGCAGATAGACTAGATGGAGCATCATCCAGAACTGATACTACATGGATCTTTCATTGATATTACATTGATATTACAGAGCACAGATGCTCTCACCAGTTGTATGCATGACTGGCTCACTGTCAGGACTCTGACAGCCGCCATCGGATGCTGACACAGTGAAGGTGTACTCCTCGCCACATTGCAGACCATTCAACTGGCAACCAAGGTTCATTCCTGCGTCACAGGTGACTGTGTGTCCGCTTGTGCTCAGTGCTTTGCCAGTGTAGGATATTGCATTGGGGCTGCTGTTCCAGGTTAACATGGCAGAGTTATTGGCACAGCTCACTGAGGCGTTAAGCTGAGAGGGAGGGCAGGGTGCTGCAGAGGATGGACACATAACAGATTTACTTATTTCAGAGCTACAAAACACTTCCAACACTGAAAAATTCCTGCTCGTTTTTACCTGTCCTTAGGATCCCCTCAGAGCTTTCATTGCTGTTACAGTTGTCGTCCATGGCAGTCACCCTGACACTATAAACCTGGCCGCACATTAGGCCCTCCAACTGGCATGATGTCTCATTGGAAGAGCACAGCAAGCGCTGGCCATCTTTATCTGTTGCAGCTGCTTGGTAGGATAGGGCGCCACGGCTGGCTCGCCAAGTTACTTGCACAAAACTCTGACCACAGTTTCTCATCGCTGTCACATTAGTGGGCACACATGGTGCTGAGAGAGAGAAAACCTCAGATCAGCTCAACAACAGTAATTGTATTCAGACTTACCTGATACATAATAATTTTCATTTCTGACTATACACGATAAACCCCTCATGGATGCTTAAAGACTAAACAAAAAAGACATTGGCAATGGGCTCCCTTACCTTGCCACACAGGTAGGACTGAGGGTTGGCTGACACAGGTGCCATTGAAGGACATCACTTTCAATGTGTAATCAAGTCCACACTCCAATGTGTTGATCCTCAGCGCTGGCTCTGTGGTGTTGTAGGACATTTGCTTGTCACTGTTTGAGATCATAGTTATGTAGCCTTCTGCGTTACTCGACGCGTTCCAGCCAAGGGTCAATACCTGTGACCGACAGTCTAAGGTGGCGTTCACCTTGGGCCCACAAGGAACTGAACAGAGAGAAGAGAGAAAGGTGAGGGCTGGTATCCAAGAGTGACAGCTTTGCTATTCTTAGATTCTCACTGTTAGTGGGGTAAATAAAGTTTGATCTGAGGGTAGCACCAGAGTCATGTTTGCTAAGGGTTTGTCCTCTGTGCGGTGGCCATTTTCGAACTTCTCTGACTCATCTTGTCAGGCTCATCTCTGCACTGCCTGATTTACCTTTCATCAAAATAAGAAGCACTTTGTCAACCTCTGCTGAACTTAAACCTTGATTTTTTTGACCGCTTGGATTCAGCTCTACAAGCTGCAAACACATTATCACATATAGTGACATGAAGGGAAGAATCACATGTTTCCTACCAGACTCCATGTAGATGGCCTCAGAAGGCATGCTGGGGCACATGCCATCATGGTGGCAGACAGTTATGGTATAAAACTGGCCACATTTAAGGTTGGGTATCCTGCAGCTAGTATTCGTGGAGCTGCAGCTGAGAAGTCCTTGATCTTCATCCACGATGGTGGCGGTGTAGGAGTTCATTCTGGGCTGGCCATGCCACGAAATCAAAGCCTCATTGGCTGCACAATCCAGGGAGGCCATAACATGATCCGGTGGGCAAGCAGCTGAAGTGAGGCAAAGGGACAGATGAATATCAGAATGAAACAAAATATTATTAGACTTTGGACACCTGAAAATGAAACGCTGATAGAGTATTTAATCATGACATTCAGTAGCTCCACATGTATGTATATAACAGTAACATTACCCTATCCTACCAAACAAAGTTTTAACATTTTAAATCTTACAACTGACTCAAAGCTTCCCTCAGATGGAAGACGCATGTTCCTGCTTCTCCTTTTGTTAATTGCAAAGGATACCCAAGCAGCTTCACAGTAAAATAACCCAGAAAAAGAAACAAGCAGCCTCACAGTACCTGTCTCTATGGTGATCATCTCGCTCTTAGAGCTGTTGCACAGGAAGTTGGAGGCAATGACGTACACCGTGTAGTTGGTACTGCACTTCAACCCCTCTATCTCACAGGTCAGATTCATGGAGTTGCAGCTGTGAATGATGCCATTACTGTCCATCGCCATGGCCACGTAGAAAATTGCACTGCCACTTCTCCAGGTCATCGTGATGGAGTCGGCTCCACATTCCTTCACTGCTGATACGTTCTGAGGAGTGCATGGAACTAGAGGACATATCAGAGTGAGAATAAATTAAACCCTCTCACCTCTCAATCCTTAAGTCCATCCTGACATTAACACAATCACTCACTCACAACCATAGCTGACTGATGCCTTAAACTCTGCTTTGTCTTTGATAAGTATTAAAACTTGATTGACAACATAAAAGAAGTATTCACATGCAGATATGTGAATACTTCCTCTACTATTTCTGATATCAAACAGCCAGGCACTAACAACTTTTCCTCACCTGTCTCTGCCACTGGCCCCAGTGTCCTCGGGCTTGCACATTCATTGTCAAAAGCTGTGATGTAAATTGTCAAGTACTCTCCACAATGGACACCCTCTATAGCGCAGCTGTTGGACATTGAGCTGCAGTTGTAGCGGCTGTTGTTTCCCTTGTTGCCAAAGGCCTCCACAGTGTAGCGCAAAGCCCCCTCAGCAAGGTCCCACTTGCTGAGCAGAACATCTGAGCTGCAGTCGGCTGACGTTTCTAGATTCTGGGGAATGCAGGGCGCTGGAAGCAAATAAATCCAAGGGTTAGCTTATTTTACTTCATTCTTGAAAATGCTTGTTTTTGCCATTTATAGAAGAAAATAACTGAAAATCACAAGCTTAAAAGAGCTGAAATGACATTGTACTTTTGCAGTAGGACAGTCACCAATGTCATTGAATCAGATTTTAAGAGTTCCCACCAGAGGGTGCTCACATGATAGCGGACAACCGTCTCAGAGCCCAGTTCAGCTATTCACTGACCAAGCACTAATGTTTTGAATTTTGTTGTACAAAAGTTGTAGCAACTTTGAGTTATGGAAATTAAATTACTGTAATGTATTGTGACCCTTTCTCACTGGTTGCACGTTTGTTATAATAAAAATGAGAGATTTTTTTGTCTCATATTTTTTGTATTTGAATACTTTACTTAGAGGCCAGAGAAGATAAAATGATCACATAACTCATGAGACAAATCAGAATTAGCAAAAAGTTACACAAAGATATGCTTTGTTACTTAAAAGAATGTGTATATGTACCACAACTGTAGAGATAAGGTAGTCATACCTGTGCGAATGTCAACAGTGGAACTAGTCTCACTTCTGCACTCTCCTGTGATGGAGTAGACCGTGAAGTAATAGTGTCGTCCACACACTGTGTGTGTGAAATAACAGGAGTTGTCATCAGTCAGACATTCCTGGACCATTCCCTGAGTAGAGAAAATCACAAAATATTTCAAACACGCACTAAACTACAGACTCCAGTAGTTCGGCATTCTGGTCAAAATGGATATGGACTTTTGTGAAGGGTGAAAACGTCAAGCTGCCCTGAGTTTGCCAGGATAGATATCAGGAAGTCATAGCTCCCAGCCAGGAAATAGTTGGGCATATAGTTATGCCCCCAATAAAAACACCCCCTGTCATTATTTCACATTTTTGATCAGTTTAAGCAAACAAGATATGATGTGTTAATTTGTGAGCTTTAAAGGTGTCATTGGGTAGATTTTCTTCTCTTGGATAGAGCCAGGCTAGCTATGTCTCTTCATTTCCAGTCTTTATGCTAAGCTAAGCTAAGTCTCTGTTTCAAATTTAACGTACAGGCATGAAAGTGATGTTGGTCATCTCACGTAACTCTCAGTACGACTGCAAATTTGCCAAAATTATGAACTTTTTTATTCAAGATAATTTTCTTACAAAAAAATCCATCTTACATAAAAAAGTTTTGCTGAAAATATTTTTGGTCCAGAATACAGTACCTGAGTGTCCACTGCGCTGGCCAAGTAGTGGTCTGTATTGTTTGTGTGCTCCCAGGAAAAGACAATGACTTCACTGGAACAATCTCTCAATAACTCCAAGTTCTTGGGAGGACAGGGAACTGAAAAGGAAATAGATATTTATATATTAATCAAAACAGTGTAAACCAGTTTTCACCATCAATCCCATCCGCATCACAGAGATAGATAGATAGATAGATAGATAGATAGATAGATAGATAGATAGATAGATAGATAGATTAAAAAAGAAGTAAATGAGGTTAAATATCAACATCAAAGTCAAGTGTCTCAAATCCCTTTTCAGGTTAAAACGCCCTGATACTGAAGATTATGCGCCTGTGTTGCTTTTCACTGTACAAGGTGTCAGGTTTAACACAAACACAGGCTCATTCTTAGCAGCCTGAACACAACACAATATGATATAGACAGTGGAGCTCAATGGGAGACCCAGTTTTCAAAGTTGACACCTATAGTGATGCACTCAAATAAACGTGTGAATTTAGACACCAAACAAAACAAGTGGGGGAAAAAAGTTGTAAACAGCTATTCCCAAATGACTGCTGACTGATTTGACCTAAGTGATTCTTATCCTGAGGTAAAAACAAATAAGAATTTTAACTTCACAGCCCAATTTTGAAGTCCAATCCACAATGTAATCTTGAATCTAATTATTAGTTTGATATGATTTTAATGTCAGAATTCAAAGGTGGATCATATTCTGTGAATATAAGAACTATACAGAGTAAAACCTTTACTATTAATAGACTAAATCAAAATCACGTAAAAATGATGCTGTTTCCTTTTGCTTGTGTCTTTAGGCTGTTGCGAAAAGGTCCATCACCAGATTAAGTTGGTCAATATTTTCTTTCAAGTATTAAATGGCTGTAAACATCACAAGTCACAGATACTTGTCATTAAATCATATTCAGCATCATCCAAGTTCCGACAGCTTAGCGGTGGCCCCAGGGGTGGGGTCAGACAGAAAATCTCAAGCCGGCTGTCTCACAGAATAGAGTGATATGTGAGATGAAAGGATTAAGAGTATGCACAAAATACATGACAGGGTGGAGCATTCTGTCAGCCAGAAATTTAATATCCTGGTTAATGGTTGATTCTCTTCGGTAAAATAATTACTAAATCGAAAGCAGGGTTTTGAGTTTGTGTTTTGGTTTTAAACCTTGCTGAAATGGAATGAATCTGCACATATTTCCAGTCACTCTGGAATATTGTTTTTCTAAACTGATGAATCTGATAATGAGACTGAAAAAATCAACAGATGTGTGAGGATTCATGGTCTCAGCTGGGTTAATAGATAGGACTAACACATGAAAAGTCTGATCCTGAGTCAGTCAATTTGGTCCTACATTACCATAAATATGCTTTTCAGAAATAATAACAAATGGAATTAAAAAAAAAAAAAGTATGATTCAAGCATACAGTCATTTATATTGGTGACATGTAACTTGACCATCACTGCTCAGATAAAACGATGAGCTTTGGTACAATGGATGCAACTGGGCCAAACTCATATTTTAAAGGGTACTCCACTGATTTTATGCACATGATGCTCAGTTTACTTGTAATGAGGAGTGCTGCTCACTCAAAACCATCTGTATTGTATCTCCTGGGACTCTGGAGAAGCTTTCCACGGTCTAGAAAATAAGTCTGATTATGTCACAGTGATGTCATCAGGGTTATCTCAGTTAAAGATCGGAAACTTCAAATTTATCACAGAAAGCCTCTGTTACAAAGTTTAATAATAATAATCAGCATCACCGTCATAATAAGAATAATAATGTGGAAGTGCACTTCTAAATTTCTGAATTACCACTATAAGGCAAAATCAAGCAAAGGGAGAAAGGCTGTTCTGTGATTTTTCTTCTTGTCTTCCTACCTATTTTTTTTAAAAATAAATGGCAGTTAATTAATATGATGGTTATTCAGTTACGCAACTGCAGAAGCCTGCTTTTTAGTACATCACCCGTGTGAAAAAAATCCAGCTTCCGACAGAATTTGAGAAAGTTTAAATGGAAACGTGAAGAGAACGAAGCCTCTATTTAAATATACTGTGGACATGTCCAGCTCTTTAAGTTTGGTGGAATAATAGCCAGCCAGTTCTTTCTGAAGCCTGAGTGTAACTTTGGCTCAATCAGTCAAGACTCTGACTTCTCCTCTTTTGATAGGAGGTGGATCATTTTGTTGAGCACAACAGCTAAACAGATACTGCTGAGTCACTGGAGGAAATACCATCCAGTCCAAAAGACGAAAGGTTTACAAAATGACTCAGCTGAGTGTTTATGGGCTTGTCACACCCTCTTTATTGAACAAATTTTGGAGGCTTTGGAGAGGATGTCACAATGTATGTATACAGGTGTGTATGTCTGATAGTTCATCTTCAGTGACCCTTGTTTTTTCTTTGTGATGATTGTGTCTTACCAGTCTGAAAAGTAGCCAAGGCAGTGTTTAGAATGTTTTTGCAGCTCTCTGACATGGGTGTTACATGCACCGTGTAGCTCTGGCCACAGCTCAGGCCAATGATCGCACAGCTGGTCCCCTGACTGGTGCACGTCAGCTGCGTGCCATTTTCCCCCACCGCCGTCGCCCTATAGGAGTCTGCCCCAAACACAGCTGACCAATGCACCATAGCAGAGTGGGTGGCGCAGGTGTAGTCCACAGTGACTGATGAAACTGGTGTCAGCTCTGCAAGGAACACAGTGCATTTGAGTATTATATACAAAAAATAAAGTTGAATGTAGTGGACTGACAATTTATATATTTTAAATCAGAAGCTGTCAGCCAAGAAATACTGATGGGGTGATTGAAGTATCTCATCACCCAAGACCCATTTTGTCCACTGATTCTGATTGGACAGTTGTTTTTTTAGTAAAAACTTGACTTGCATTATCTCTGATAGGCCCAACTTGACAATATACTGTTAAGTTGTATATCCCATATTTAATCACCATGATATGGCTTAAAATAATCATCTTAGATTTCTGTTTGT